>OY992889.1:38695821-38955821 GCA_963921405.1 Cepaea hortensis
TTGTTGACGCTGTGTTGTTTATAGAGGACTATTTGTTGAAGCTGTATACAAGTCAAATTGTTGAAGCTTCATGATTTATAGAAATCTAATTATTGAAGATGAATAGCTTATAGAAGTCTAATTGTTAAAAATATATGGTTTATAGACGTCTGATTGTTGAAGCTCTATGGTTTATAGAATTGGTTTGAAGCTATATGGTTTATTGAAGTCTCTTGAGTTTTAATGTGTGAAAAGGACCTTCCATTTATTCGCACGGGATCGAGCATGGAATACACAATTGTCACAGCCCCATATTACACATGAAACTAAATCAAGCTACACATTAGCTACTGGCCCCTGACGTGCTTACTGTACACACGGCTCGGCGCATGCACTGTGGAAGAAAGAAGACGGAAGAGGTCGGTGTTGTTAGTTAGTTAGTTAGTTAGTCGCAGTTCCAACTTCACAGCAACGGGTCGTCCCCATTATGCTCCGTTCCTGTGCCAGTGAATATCACACAAAACGCCCCCCACTGCCCAATGTGAAAAGTGGAAAAAACAGGAGTCTCGACAAACAACAGCCCTCACAGATACACTGTGCATAATGCCGCCGCCAGAACGTCAACACACCAGTCCCCCACGAAACACACAATTCATCTCTGATGGAATCGGCAGTCATTTTCCTATCTGGATGTTTCCTAGATGTTCACCCACACAGTCCACGAAAATACAGTTCATCACCGATGGCAGTGGCAGTCAACCAGAAGCCCAGCAGCCACGCATTTCTGCATAAGGCAAAAACCGGTCAACTCTGGGACATAGCCACCTGCCATCGCTCCGAACATGCAGTCACGTTCCAAAAAAAAAAAAAAAAAAAAAAAAAAACACTTGGGCAGATTCAAAAGCAATTCACACGAAACTCACAACTCACAGTGTCGCGCCACGCACTCACTCCGTAGCAGGGCGACGGAATCATCAAGCCTCCTTAGTCGCCTCTTACGACATGCGTGGTAGGCTACAGTGTTGCTATTCTGTGCTTCCCTTATGGGCCCCGGTGTTGTTGCTGAGAGTTAGCGTTTAAGATGGCGATAGAAATGGTCGGGCTTTAGCAGAGGTTTAGGGGGTTTGTTATTAAATGTTATTATTGGCTAGACGGTTTAGCGGGTTATCGGTGATTAGGTGGTCCTTGGGTTAAGTATGTTTATACATTTTTGTGGAACTAACGCCTATTAATAATAAATATTATTAAAATGTGATCACAGCGTTATTTATGCTGATTTCCATTCAAATCAGGTTTGGTCGGTTGGGGCATCATTAGTAATATTACTTTCTATCACAAGCCATAGCTTTATGACAACAAATCAATGATCAAATAGATACTATTTCAATATATTCCTTTAAAAAATTGTCCTTAAAAGACTGATTATGTGGTTGTTTCGGGATTTGAAATTTAAATATTGAGCACAACCCACTACTGGCAACGCCGATCGCATTCTGGTATGAACCTAAGGCCTATCCACGTCAATATGGAAGAACTATACTCGAGTTTCGTCCTCGCTTGAGCTCGTCAGTAGTGCATATCCCTGACCGGATCCGGAAACAGTCCCGGATCACGCGTGTGAAGCGGGTGTGTAACCACGCGGCACACACTGGACACACCAAATTATCACAACAGAACATCACAACAGAACATCACGACGCTACCCATCGTAGACTGTCCTCAACCAGATTGGAAATGGATACTTTTTGAGTCAGATGAGGATACCACTGATCTAGGCAACTACGTCCACTTGAGACAGACCACACCTCGAGTCCACACGGTCCCCTTAGAGACAGACTCCAACCTCTATTCCACTCCATCCCCCTAGAGACACGCCAACCTCTATTCCGTTCCATCATCTAGAGACACACCAGTCTCTAATCAACTCCATCTCCCTAATGACAGACGCCAACCTCTATTGCACTCCATCTCCCTAATGACAGACGCCAACCTCTATTCCAACCTCTATTCCACTCCATTGCCTAGAGACATACCAACCTCTATTTCACTCCATCCCCTTAGAGACGGACTCGACACGTCAGCCACCTTATCATTTCCAGTTGTAGTAAAACCAAACATTGAGTGATGTGTTCAGAATCCAAAACCCTGCCAACTATACAGGCGCACGTTTTAAAAGAATTCACAAGCAATTCTACAAGTACATAAAAGTAATGGTGTTCTCAACATGCAGTGCTAGAATAAGAAAGTGTTGTGACCAGTTTCTATCTTCGCCGGCGCTTCTACCATAACAGCTACTTCTCAAACTTCATAAACTGTTTTCACGCAAGACCTGTTACTATCAGACGAAATTTTTCGCGACCCGTTCAGTCTGTTATGTAATCGATAGGTGCATGTCATTATTCTTAACACCGAAGAGCGACAGCAGTGCAGATCTGGCAGTTTAATAGCTCTACGTGAACTATGTCAAAAATGGAAACGGTTTGAATATAATGAGTCCCATATTCACCATGTAGCAAAACATTTCAAATTTAAATCTGTAATACAAAATGTACGTTGTAGCAAAACAGCTGCAGCAACGGTGATATTAAAAGCTATACGGAAAACATCACGGTGTACGAATCTATCGTACAGAAATATTACTTTCAACCAACATTTAAAAACACTAACTTCACTTCCATGAAATAATTGCACGGCCAAACAAAACTAGCGATACAACAAAAGCTGACGAATTTATAGCCTCAAGCAACGTGTAGGTAGGTAGACGAGTGATCCAGTATGAGTAACGTTCCCCGGGCATCTCTCCCCATCACGAGTGAAGCCGGTAAATACCTGAGGGACTAAGCCTCAAACGAAGCCTGTTAAAGGAATGTGGTCACACTAAATTGAGAACGTGACGACAAACGATATCAGTGATCTGATAGCTCTGTGACTGGCGAGTAAGTTAATTGTGTTTTTATTTAATTAGGTCGGGATTCTTCCATGTGTTCAACAAAGGGGGTCAGGGTTGCCAAGCGGTGTCGCGAACTACACTGGTGCAGCGCTAGTGGGCGATTGATGTGGCGGGAAGAATCCAAGGCAATGTTGCTAGTGGTGAAAGCTCCGCCGCGGAGCAAACAGGACAGAAGGCATCTGATCATCAGAAGAGGCCCCTCCTTCCTAACATGTTTCGGCCCTTTACCTTCTTGACACGCGTGGGCGACACTGTGAGCTGTGAAATTCGCGGGGAATGCTTTTACATCTGTCCTGTACAGTGACCTGCATGTTCGGAACAATGGCTACCGGCTGTTGCTGAATAGACTGATTTGTCTTTTCGGTTCACGAGTGCATTTTTCAGGAGACTCCCGGGAGTCGGCGCTGAAGCTGCGGAGTTCGTGCTTTATGCGACACTTTCGGCGCGGGTCACCCTGCGGTAAAAGACCGAGCCATGTAAGAAAACCCGTGTAAAGAGGTCTTTCTGGTGGCTGCCGAGTCCATCGACGATGAACTGTGGTTTTCGTGGATTAATATTGTGTTGGCATTCTGGCAGCGGCATTATGCACAGTGTACCTGCGCGGGATGTTGGATTGCCGAGACTCCTGCCTATTCCACTTTTCACATTGGACAGTGGGGAGCATTTTGTGTGATATTCACTGGCACAGGAACGGGGCATAATGGGGACGACCCGTTGCCGTGAAGTTGGAACCTCAACTTACTAACTAACTAACTAACACGCTCTGCGGGCGGGCCCACCCGGGTCATGACTCTGTATCTTTCTCCTGCTGTGTGTTCGAACCATGTTTCCAGACCTTAGATTTTTGTGTTGTCTTTGCGTTGTTTCCCTGTTTGTTCCATACCTGCGAAAAATGCCTGCTCCCAATCCCACGTGGGGAGAATAGCCTCGCGCATCCAATGCTTCGTGCCCTCACACAAATCCTAACACATGTGGCCGTGGGAAGCCAGCTTCATCCCTGGCCATTGTCTCTGTGAGAGGCGTTTCAAACGCGGTATGCGGGAATACGAATTGCTTCAGTAACTCCTTCCCCACAGCGACGGCTGTGAGTAGGTATGTCTCCGTAAATTTGAAATCCAGCTGACTTAGCGGCCTATTTGACTGCTCTTTCTTATTTCCAACTCTCTACGGATTTTTAACATGCTTACGGATCCACCTGGCAGTCTGTGTGGCAGCGGGGCAAAATGCGCTTGAACTTCTGGTCCGCTGATGTAAGGGTAGGGGAATCGATCTCCTTACAGGTCAACTGAAATTCAACGTCCCGTCCAGAACGAAACGACAAACTACTGAAAGCAAACTTGCCCAGAAACGCAGCCTGGGGTTGGGGTTGATTGCATTGTCCTGCAAAGAACATGCAGCGATTGTAACGGGTCTTCCTAGTTCTTCAGTTGTGTCTAGAAAGGTTGGAGGTTCGATACAATTTCCTCTGGAGGGAGGGGGGGGGGGGCTGGGTTATAGCGTCCATTTTTTTCCCCTCTGTCTTCTCGACCACCATCACGATCTTAACGTGAATTAAAGCAGATTTGCTAGAGCAACCACCACCACTCTTCCCGGTTACAAAATGAGAAACGTATGTTGCTTTCTTGGTACTTAATGAATGAAGAGTCATTGTGAATGAAACCTGTTAGTTACACTTGTCATTCGGTTAAGTCACACTTGCATGTGTGGTGGACACGTGATTTGGTTTGTGGCGCATATATTTGTGGCCTAACAGACAAGATAACAGGCATTCTGATGCAAATATACATAGGCGAGATAACTTGAATATTGGTAGCGTAAAGAGAATGTTTGTTCACAACATGAGAGAGAGAGAGAGAGAGAGAGAGAGAGAGAAAGGGGGGGGGGTGGAAAGATAGAGGGAGAGAGAGAGAGTGGAGAGAAATAGAGGGAGAGAGTGGAGAGAGAAAAGAGGGAGAGAGATGGAGAGAAATAGAGGGAGTGTGTGGAAAGAGACAAAGGGAGATAGATAGAGGGAGAGAGTGGAGATATACAGAGGGAGAGAGTGGAGAGAGAATAGAGGGAGAGAGTGAAGAGAGATAGGGGTGGGGAGAAAGATAGAGGGAGAGAGTGGAGAGAGATAGAAGGAAAGAGTGGAGAGATACTGGGAGAGAGGGGGATAGTGGAAAGATAGATGGACAGGGATAGAGGGGGAGAGAGTGGAGAGAGAGGGCGGGAGAGGGGGAGAGAGTGGAGAGAGAGGGTGGGAGAGGGAGAGAGAGTGGAGAGATAGAGGGAGAGAGAGTGGAGAGATAGAGGGAGAGAGAGCGAGCGAGAGAGAGAGAGAGAGAGAGAGAGAGAGAGAGAGAGAGAGAGAGAGAGAGAGAGAGAGAGAGAGAGAGAGAGAGATCACTGCTCGTTCGAGGCATTTCGTGCTCAAGTGTATATCAGAGAAAATATTAGACCTGTTACAGCAAAGACATTTTTGCCTGTCAACAACATATTTACATACCACAGGATGCTCAAATGTTCAGTTCAGCCTGCGTGAACTCTAGGACATGTTGAACCTGCAGGAAGTAAATCAACGGCTTGATGGTATTCAACGGGCATCTTCATTGTCATGTATTGAACCGCTTCCTTGTGATCTGTTGGTCTAGAGAGCGCCAGTTTTTTTTTTCTTTCGCATATCCTTTACAGGACATTGCAGTCAACACCAGCACTTCTCATTTACGTTAAATAGTATGCCATTGCTTTCTGAACGACCGGCTCACATATACTCCGTAAGTAACCAAAGCGACGCGATCCGCTGCCGAATCTCGCGCAGCTGTGTTTCCTACGAGAGTATACGGGATTACGAACAACGTCCTTAACGCCTCCGCCAGGGAGACCGGCGAAAGAGTGCCAGTGATTGGTACATATTAAAGACAAGGGAGACGTGTTGAAGGCACTTTATGAAAGATTGCTGGCTGAAGACACAAAACTTCATGAAAAACTACTTAAAGGATACTGGAGTGTGGGTCCAACAAGATGACATCAACAAGGGAACGGGTGTGAAGTGTTTAATACCGGTGCGCTACTGGAAGGGTCAGCATTGATATCTCGTGACATTTCTGAGAGAGAAGGAGAATATATTAGTTTGTCTGAAGTGCTATCACGTCGAGTCTCTACATACCATTATCCATACAAGAATGAATGGTATATTGCCTATACACACCACTTCTCACCCGATCCTGGGGTAGTGCGTCGGATGTCTTTTCTAGGACAATGGCAATCAAATGAATATAATGGATGATGATAATTACACTGATAGAGTGGATTATGGAAATAAAATAAATATAGTGGATTATAATTACAATTACAGAGTGGATTATGGCAACAAAATAAATATAGTGGATTATGGCAACTACAGTGATAGAGCGGTTTATGGAAACCAAACGAACTTTGTGGATTATGGCAACTACACTGATGGAGTGGATTATGGAAACCAAATGAACATTATAGATTATGGCAACTACACTGATAGTGTGGATTTTGGCAAACCGTACCGATAGAGTGGATTATGGCAACTATACTGATAGAGTGGATTTTTTTTTTCACTCGCTCGCTTTAAACTCAAGCGTAGCCCATACACACTATTTATAGTTGTGATGGACTGAACTTTGCGTGTGGATTAGCTTTCCCTATTAACAGTGTCCCTCGCCAACAGGTGAACCCACTCCGACTTCAGAGGTACTTGTAATTAACGTCCCAAAGTCAAGGACGACAGGTCAACATTTTAGTCCAGCTGTCCGGTGCAGAGGTTGAACCTCTAATCTCGGCATCAGCACTCCAAATGTTTCAGAACACGCATTCTTATTCCATTCGGCCATGCGTACCTGCATATAGAGCGAATTATGGCAACTTCACTGATAGAGTGGTTTATGGCAACTATACTTATAAAGTGGACTCTAGCAACTAAACTGACAGTGGATTATAGAACCCAAATGAACATTGTGGATTATGGCAACTACACTGATATAGTGGATTATGACAACTATACCTAAAGAGTGGATTATGGTAGCCAAATGGACATTGTGGATTATGGCAACCACACTGACAGAGTGGATTATGGCAACTATACTGATAGAGTGGATTATGGTAACTATACTAACAGAGTGGATTATGGCAACTATACTTATATAATGTATTATGGAATCTAAATGAGTATAGTGGATTATAACTACACTGATGGGGTGGATAATGGTAATCAAATCAATATAGTGTATTATGGCAACCACACAGATAGAGTGGATTATGGAAACCAAATGAATATTGTCGATTATGGCAACTACATTGATAGAGTGGATTATGGCAACTATACTGATAGGGTGGATTATGCTAGCCAAATGAACATTGTGGATTATGGCAGCTACACTGATAGAGTGGATTATGGCAACTATACTGATAGAGTGGATTATGGCAACTATACTGGTAGAGTGGATTATGACAACTATACTGAAAGAGTGGATTATGGTAGCCAAATGAACATTGTGGATTATGGCAACTACACTGACAGAGCGAATTATAGCAACTATACTGATAGAGTGAATTATGGCAACTATACTGATAGAGTGAATTATGGCAACTATACTGATAGAGTGAATTATGGCAACTACACTGACAGAGCGAATTATGGCAACTATACTGATAGAGTGAATTATGGCAACTATACTGATAGAGTGGATTATGGTAACTATACTAACAGAATGGATTATGGCAACTATACTGAGAGAGTGGATTATGGAAAGTAAATGAATATAGTGGATTATAACTGCACTGATAGAGTGGATAATGGTAGTCAAATGAACATTGTGGATTATGGCAAATATACTGATAGAGTGGATTATGGTAGTCAAATGAACAGTGTGGATTATGGCAACTACACTGATAGAGTGGATTGTGGCAACTTTACTGATAGTGGATTTTAGCAACTATACTGATAGATGTATTATCGCAATCAGGCAATTGTGTTGATAGAGTGAATTATGGCAAATATACTGATAGAGTGGATTATCGAAACCAAATGAATAGAGTGGATTATAACTACGCTGATAGAGTAGATAATGGTAATCAAATGAATGTAATGCATTACGGCAACTACACTGATAGAGTGGCCTGTAGCATCTAAATTGATAGAGTGGATAAAGTAATAAAACTGACATTTACTGCCAATACTACAATATTTACTTGCGGTGTATGGCAAGTGTCTCAAAGTATGTCTTAAATTCCTATATGCATGCACACTCACAAACACACATACACCCACAGACATATATCTACTAAAGCATAGGACTTGTAGATACATAAACTAACACTAACCAAATGCTCTACTTACATTCACATGTTTCAGGTGTACTAGCAGATCGTGTCAATCGCAGACGTCTAAACAAGTCTCCAAGAAAATGACAACAAACCGGTGTAGTTAGTTCTCAACACACACCAGACCGACCTAGCACGCCTAGGCAGATCTTACTTCATCCTCTCATTCATCTGACACACTTCAAGCTTGGCTAACTTCCTGTCAACTTTTCAATAAACAACCACCTCTACCCCACTCCCCTATCGCTGAAATCTCTCCCTAAACATAGTCCCATTAATACATGAACACAAACTGCACTTTCATGACATCAGGGAATCCCCTAACTGTTAACTAACCTACTGTGAGGATCAGTCCACTTCTCTCTGCTTGTGGTCCAAATACAGGTCGGCCGCGGATCCTAATCAAAGAAAACAGTGCTGTTTCACTGAGGCCTGTAACCATCTGTAGATTAATTAATGTTGGGGCAATGTCTCTGGCTGTGAGAACTACTGGGGGTCCTTGTTCTTTTCACGCTTACATTTCCTTTCCCTTGGCTATCTTCCTCCTCCTCTTACCACACTGTCCTGCCTGACTGCACCCTCTCCTACCCCCCCCCCCCCATTTCCCTCTCATATCTCCATCTTCCTCTCCATCCCATTTATTATTTTCTTTTCCTTCTGTATTCTCCTACCCCTTGCTCCCCCCTTCCTATGTCCACCATCCCCTCCCTCCATCCTCCAACCAAACCTACCTCCTCCTACGTCATTCTCTCTCATGTCTTCTATCTTCTATGTTCTTATCCTTTCCCCTCTCCTACCTACTACGTACTTCTCCTTCCTCCCACTTTCACCGTTCTTCCCACCCTCTCTTTCTCCGTCAATATCTACCAAAACAAAATCTTGCATTAAAAAAATGAGAAATGTACAACATAAATAGAACACACGCCCGAACAAATCACTAAGTTAGGAAAAGACCACAACCTCGATGCTCGACAACCCAGATAAATACGCGAAAAATGTTTCCTCTATAATACTCAATCTGCAAACTGAAGCTCTTGCTTATGTACTGAAGTTGTACATACCACCTAAACGTTTTTACCAGACTGATTCACAAACTCTTCAACATTGTTTTGGTCAGGTTTCGAAGCTGACAACGTCTTCCGTCGACTCGGTCGAGTGGGTAAAAGCTAAACTGGTAGGTACTGAACATCAACACAGCCCAACAAAAATGAACAACTGTTAATACTAAAACCAGAAAACGGGAGTTGTACAGAGTTCACGGACAAGTCAGATCACCAAACAAAAATGGAAGACATCGGATCCATCTAAATTTCAGCTGTCCCCGAAAGCAAATAATCCTAGGGAATTGGGTGCAAAAATTAGATGAGAAATGCAGTCACTTTTAGATAGCAAATTCATCTGTAAGGCAACTACAAAACTACTTATCCCAAGACACTCACAAACCAGGCATCTATATACAAGCAAGGAAAGGATCCTCTCACACGGATCCCTTTAAACGTCTTAGGCGCGTTGGGCATACGGGATTACGAACCGCGTTCGTAATCTCTTCGCCACGGAGTCCGGCTTCTAGCCACTGAGCCTAATGAAAATCATACATAGCCATTTTTCAAATTAATAACTACCGGGAAGGTTAACCCGGTCAACAAATGCCCGCAAAGATGGGATGTGTCGGCCCAAAGGCGTCATCACGTCCGAAAAAGAAAAAAACTCCGGATGAACGCAGAAGAAAAAATTAATAATTCGGGCGCATATTCTCCCCGGACAATAATAACTGACGGTAGCAGACAAGAAAGAGAAGCAAGGAAGAGACCAGGATGGCCAACAAACTAACATTCAACAGTATTAAACAGATTTTCAAATCTACACAACCAGACGACTAATTAAAACTACAGATGGATAAATTGTTGAATTTTTTAAAATTGTCCCTAAACAGTTTCTTGCTATGAGTCTGTGATGTCATAGCATCATCAGATTTCGTAGACCTGAGTGCAAGGGGGAATAGGTGGCCAATATTTCCAGAATTTTGGCAAGCGACGAGCCCAGACATCGAACTCGCACCCGACCATGCTAAAGGTAGTCTGCTATCAACTTTGCTAATGCTCCAATTTAAGTATTTACTCTTTATGTACCATTGTACAACATAAAAGTCAGAGAATGAACCACCTGAAGGCAAAAGAAGACAGTCGTTCGCTGCATATTGCTTCACGGTGGACTGGAGCGCATTATTTGATGACATCACACAGTGTAATGATACTTTACAAACACCCTGCATTTATAAATAGAATACATATCATGGCCAAGAGAAGTAAATTAAATAAAGAAGGATTTGAATTCTGAAGTCCGATGCCCTGGCCTAGAGTTTAGAGTAAATCACGAACACAATTTGTTTCAGCTGGGATTAGGAAAGAGACTTGCCTACCGAGAGGTACCAAAGTGCCATATGTACAGGGGTCGTTCCATATGTACAGGGACCGTGCTACGACGCTTTCATTCCCCTCTGACACCCCATAAGCCAGTAGGGCGTGTGAGACCGATGCCGGGGCTAAATGTCTGCGGAGGGACAGATAAGACAGTAACCAGGTCTGGTTAAGCGCGGTGGGATTAGGTCTGGGTTGATGATCTTGTCTCCAGTGTTTGAAGTATTTCGCTGTCAGCAGACTGCAACCCGATATTCGGGGTATATGCACGCCTGGAGCAAGACAAGCTGCATAAGCTGCCGGATTAGCAAAGCAATGTTCTAACGTCGAGTTTGGAGGTTAATTTTCTAGGCAGTTTTACTTTCAGTAGTTTGTCATAGCTTTCTGAACGAGAAGTCATCTTTTAAACGTAATGACAATGTGGGGATTTAACGCACTACTCCCCATAGCACACCGAATGTTTAAGAGTGAGCGCTCTCTAATAATTTCCACCACGCCGACTTATATATCCTCCATCATGTGCCATGCCGGAAAGCGTGGGTGGTCATGACTCGTCATTTCAGTCGATCACCAGAGTCGTGGATCAGCTCAGTGTTCCTGTCTTGACCATGCCACGTGGCCAAGCCATCCAGGTATTTACTTCTCGGTCTTCCCCTTCTATGTCGCCAGTTGTCACCAAGTTCTCTAATTAATTTCTTCTCATAGCATGCCCAAACAATGCTGACTGTCTACGCTTATATATATATATATATATATATATATATATATATATATATATATATATATATATATATATATATATATATATAGAGAGAGAGAGAGAGAGAGAGAGAGAGAGAGAGAGAGACAGACAGACAGACAGACAGACAGACAGACAGACAGACAGACAGACAGACAGACAGACAGACAGACAGACAGACACCCCCATATATATTATAATTGTCTATAAACAAGCATTTATAGTAGCATTTATTACAGTTTATAGATCGGAAGAAATTATGTTGATCTGACATAGCTGTGAGTTTATTTTCCAATGGGAATTTTCCATTTCTGAAGTTATGATTCTTACTTCTGCACTATATTGTGGAGAAATTCTTATAAACAAACTAATAAACATGGAATACATAAAGAACAGAAGACATGCCCTACCGTATCATATCTATCAGATGCTGAGGATTGCTTCGAGTAGCTAGTGTTTGTTGGTTCACTTGAGGTCAATGAATCTGCTGCCTGGTTTGTGACTGTCTGCTGTGATGATGATGATGGAGTGTGGGCTGAAATTCTCGTAGAAGCACATGAGCTAAGACAATCAGCAACATCCAGCTGGTGTTGATATTTTTCAGCATCTAAACGTTGACCTGATACGGTCTGGGTACCGTTTGAATTACCCATTGTATTCAGCTCAGCAAAGCTGAGTTTATCTTCATAAACAAAGCTTTCTCTACTGCTGCCAATTGTCTTTCGCAATTCATTGATATTAACACCAACAGACCGTTGCATATTAATTCTTGAAGTATTTCCGATGTGTCTAGATCCCTCTTCAGTATAGCCCAAGTTTGGTTCTTGACAACGACGTTGAGCGTGTTCTGATCGGACTTGATCTTTAGCGCCAGTAGTGCTAGCTTTACTCTCTTCAAACTCTCCAGGATTATAGCAGATGGGGTAGTCGTAAGAAAAGTTCTTATTGTCATCAAACACATAATGACTTACCCCTTGTCTGCTAGCTTGAGATAGAGGAGTGAATACATCCCTCGATGGCGAGCTCATTGGATGGCTTGATTCTGGTTTAATCGAAAGACACGCCATTTCCAGCTGATTCCCACACTCTTGCTTTTGGAAATTATACAATGGGTGTCGTTGAGCTGATATTTGCAGAATATCTTCTGTTTCAAATGGATATAAATACGAGTGCAGAACTTCGTTATTTTCTTTAATAATTTCTTGTTCATGAATTTTAGGAGCTTCAAGACATGCAGCGATGGCTTGTTCTGAGATGTGGCTGTGCTTGTTTGTGCTTGATACTTCACTCAAAACTAGCAAGGTGGTTAAATCCGATGCCTTGCTGGTCAGTGGTCTGCCAGGTTGTTCTATACACGCTGGCGTTTTGTAGTTTGTGTTTACATCCTGTGCTTCTACATTGCAAACAGCTGATTCAGATGAAGTCGCCTTTACAACCACTTGGTTCCCTGACAACCCACTACTACCCTCTATACTGTTTGAGATTTGCTCCATATCTTCCCGGCCTTCTACGGTTGTGTTAGGAAGCTTATTTTGAGGGCAAACATAGCATGAACTTAACGTTGGCATACTGCCCCCTTCGGCTGAATCTTTACACCAGCTTACCAATCTATTATTGGTGCCTCTAAGAGGAGCCCCCGCTGAACTGGCTTTGTCCACATTATCATCAATCAGGTCAGACTCACGAGGCGCCATGCGTCCATGCCCGGTCACGTTTTGAAACGTAAGCTCCAGAGTCATCCGTCTTGTGGGCACTAACGATGAAGCATCCAGTGTGCTTGAACTCCTATAGGGAAATGATTGTCTTGGTTTTTTAGCAGATACCACCGGAACTTTGGACAACGTTTTCGCGTCGTAGTTACTCGCACATTGCTGGAATCTGCTATGGTGTATCAACGTGTCCCTGTTGTCACGTTTATTACTTGCAGACAGCATATCTACAAACCTCGAGCTGTCGTCTCCAGAGTCTGGACTGCAACCCCCATGGCAAGACCTCTCCAGTTCAGCCAGAAACACATCTGCAGAACGAAAGTCTTCATCCTTCAAGTTGAAATGTTGACTCTCTCTTTGAGAGACCTTCAATTCTTCCGTATGTGACAGAATTTTGTCATCATCTTTCTGAGAAAATGTTTCTGATATCTCATCTGCTCTTTCTTTCTTGTTTTCACTTGAGGGGCAAGGTGTTACTAATGTTTCAGATGGTATTTCGTTAACTCTATACACCAATTGTTGTCGGCTGTCTTCCTTTGTCTGCAAACGTGAACACCCAGGGGTGTTGGCTGGTAGCCTTCTATTGCTTTGTAACTGTTGATCTGTTTCATAGGGTTGAAGATTGAGTTTACATGATGGGTAATCGTGGCTGCTGTATATTGCGGCAATCTCGGCCGACTTGGCGCGCATGACTCCGTGACTGTATCGTCTATTTAAGATGCCTGTTGCTGCTGGTTGCACCTGAAATTGTGCTGGAGATTCAAGTCTGCTGTATATGTCAGCAATGTCTGCCGACTTGGCGCATGTTACTCCAAGACTGTAGCGTCTGTTTGGTGTGCCTTTTCTTGGCAGTTGCCGAGGCAGTTGCTTCTGAGACTGTGTTGAAGAATTTTGTATACTATTCTTGGCCACATCTTCACTTAACGTCTGCTTACACTTCTTGGAATCATGACCTAGAAACTGGTCTTTGTATTTGAATAAGGACGACGAGAGATCTGTAAACCTTCTTGTCTTCATTCTTTCCTTCATTGATTTGAAGTCTTTTAAAGTATTGACACTACATAAAGCGAAATTATCGCCGAGCTTAGTAGCCGATTCATTGTTCATAACTGCATCATCATTTAGTGGAGCTGTCATTTCATTTTCCTTGGTGTCACATCCATGCTGCATTATTCCGCATGAACTATTTGAATGAGTTTGCTTTAAGATTCGAGAATTGACTACACTTGCCATATCTTTGCAATCGATATTGCATGTACTTGTTTTAGCAGGTAAACTATTCAAATAATTTACTCCGGGCTGTTGATAGTTGGTAGAATCCAGGTCAAAATAATATGAATTTTGCCCTTCACGTCCTTTGTTGTCTTCAACAAGTGGAGTCAATTCTGGGAATACATTAAGTGTCTTTCGCCTAGGTCTCAACCCACAATTACTTTCTGAATCTGTCGTTAATTGTGGCGTGCTTCCCATGGAAATATCCCTTCGAGATAATCCGGGACATTCTGTTAACTCTTTGCCCAAGTTCGTGGACATGTTTAGTTCAAGCCTCTGAGTTGTTTGATTGACTTCATCTGTCATATTTTCATTTGAGCAGCCCAGTTCCAGTTTATGAACATCAAAACAGCCATTCTGATCGCTGGCACTATGTGATGGTTCATCCTCAGCCACATAACATTTATTGTCAATATCCACATTCACAAAAGAACCACTCGCTATGCCATTGCTTGGAACTAAACGTGCAGTATTTAATACATCCATAGTCTGAGCTGCCCCTCTATTGTCTATATCATCAATGTTCCCTATTTGTGAATCCGTTCTGTATTTGATATTCTGCGAGTCTCTGTTTTCCTTGTCTAGAGACATATTCAGCATAGATCCTGGAGTGTGGTTGAACTCCTCTTTGACATCGGTAACCGACTTGCAGAACTGCCTGGATGCTGAAGATATTGAAGCGGATTCAGAAGAATGGCTTCCGGAACCTAGGGATCACAATTTGAACAATGAGCACTTCACTGACACTTATAATCAAGTTACAAGAATGGGACACTTTCACGCGCCTACAGGCGTATGGGATATATGGTGCTATTCCCATTCTGTTATAGATCAATTGGTGCTCGATGGGTGATCTGTTGAATATCATAATACTTTCTTTAATTTCCGTGACGTTTTCTGGTACCTATTTTAGGCTGTCTCGACCTGGAGGTCAAGGTCATTGTACAAGAATTCCGACCCGGAGGTCAAGGGTTTGATCCGCAGCTGGGTGAATTCGTATTTCTCAAAATGGACCTGGGCTCCCAGGCTGACCCAGCCTAAAATGAGTACCAAGAATGCCCTGGGAAGTAAAGGCGGCCGGCATGCTACTGATCTCATCCCCCACAGAGTGCCGATTGGTCTATATACTCTATAAGAATATGAATCCGTCACCGTATGCCCGACGCGCCTTGACGCGAGGAAAGGGTCATTTACAGTTTATAACTATATACCCGGGTCATCACTCTTTCTTCCTGAGATTTCCCAGAAAAGTACGGGTACATCATTTGGTGAGACTTAGTCGACCCTCCATTATTCCTAGTCTGAAACAAAAGTCGAGCCGCGTATACTCCCCGAGACATTTTCTTGTAGTCATTTTAGACTGGGTCCGCCATGGAGCCCAAATCAATTTAAAAAAAAAAAAAAAAAACCACCTCGATGCAGAATCGAATCCACGACCACTGAACCGGCGATCTAGGGTCTAGCCACTACACTTGCGCGGTTCCTATCAACCTCACATTTACACCTAAAACATGTGCAGGAAACATTACCAATCTAGGTCGAATTTCATACACATCCGCACGTGCTATGCTGAATCGTGACCTATTTACATCCTATTATAAAAGTTATCTCTCTGCAAATATGTACCGCCGACCTCCCTGGCGAAAGGGATAACGACTTTCTCCGTAATCACGTATATCCACGTGAGGAACACAGCTGCGCGAGATTCAGCAGCGGATCGCTTCGCGTTTGTTATTTACGGGGTATGTGAGCCGGTCGCTTAGAAAGCAATGGCAAACTACTGAGTGTAATCTTGCCAAGAACATCAACAACAGCTGAAAAATGCTGGTGTCGACTGCAACGTCCTGTAAGGGATATGCAACTTTTAAAAAAATATGCACCAGTACCGGTCTAGCACACCCCATTAGTTTTTTGGACTTGAGGGGAAGGAGAGTCCTGCGGTACCGTCCCCGTGAAGGTGCTTTAATAACGTTTCGCGACAAGTCTCAGTACCAACTCAACTCAGATAAATGCAGGACAATGTCGGGGTTGAGACGATCAGAAGGATAAAGCATCCGACCTACAGGGATAATACTCAGTCTTCAAGAGGGTTGACAACCCACAAGTTATCACTTTGACCTGTTTGGTTTTTATCAGACTGGATAAGGTTGTTTTTTTTTATCAAAATGGATAAGGTTCTTATCAGCCTGGATAAGGGTTTTATCAAACGGGATAAGTTTTTGTCAGACTGAATAAGGTATTTATGAAACGGGATAACATTTTTAATCAGACTGGATACGGTTTTATCAAACTGGATACTGTTTTTATCAGACTGGATAAGGTTTTTATCAGTCAGGATAAGGTTTTTATCAAACTGGATACAGTTTTTATCAGACTGGATAATGGTTTTAACAAACTGGATAAGGTGTAATCATACTGGATCCTGTACTTCACTTCCATTTTACCGCCCATTTTGTTTAAATCATAGTAACTAACAGCACTTCATGAGAATAAAGATCTGAGAATAATAAAGAACACGTACTGGCAACAAAGAGCAGCCATAAGAACTGACAACCAATTGAGAACTTTTAAATATTAAACAAGGCTGTGTTAGACGGGGCTGTGTACTATCACCAGATCTGTTCCATTTGTACAGCGAAATAATAGATCCATACAAAACAAGTTAGGAATGTACACAGCGCGCGGGATATCATGGCATGTTTTTGGTTGCTGAAAGTGAAATGCAGTTACAAGAATTTATAGATGAATTGCGAAAGAAAGTTAAAATAAAGGTTTTTGCCTTAATAATAAAAAAAAAAACATACGTACTGGTTATTACAGAGAAAATCGTATACTGAAGTGCAACATCAAATTGCATGGAATAAATCTGAAATATGTCAATGTATTTAATTATTTGGGAACTTAAATAACAGCACATGAAAGATCTGTTAAGAAAGTTGACGAACAGCACAAGCAAAGGCAACATTTCACAAGCTGAAGAAAATTCCCCGTAATTTATATTTGTCTATCGATGTGAAGAAAAGAGTTCTTAAGTAAGAGCTAAATTGAACGATTCTTGACGTATGGTAGCGAATCATGTAGAAATAGCTGACAAGTGGGGAATTAAGTGGTTTTGTTAAAGAATGATGAGAACATCGTGGACAGATTAAAAGAGCAACGGAGATATTTTGAAAGAAGTTAACTCACAAAGAGAACTGGTGACTCGCATCAGAAGAAGTCAATCCACATTCTTTGGGCATGTCATGAGAAGGGGGGGGGGGGGGGGAATCTGGAGTATGTCACAACTCGAACGAGCTGGGGGGGAGGGAGGGATACAGGAGGAGACAAAGAAAAAAATACCCGACAGATTGAAACTCAATCTTCGAATAAACATCATCATGAAAAAAAAAAAAAATGTCAGTTCGCACATTGGAAACCCACTTGTTTACGCAAAAACTAATAATAGACTACTCACCTCCTGTTCTGATGTCACTTATCATGGATGTTTCACTTCTCGCGGAGACAAAGTTTCTAATCCTCGGCAGACTTTTGTTTGATTTTGCAGACATTACTTTTTCATTAGGTAAGCTTGTGACTTTCCTTGCACCCGTCTCTACTTCTTCACTGTATTTTAAATGTGTCTTGATAAACGGCTCATAATGAAAAGCCACATCAGGTTTCTTTGGAAATGTCTCACCTGTGTCTTTGTAACGTGGAGAAATTCCCGTTTGAAGACACCGCTGAATGTAAGTATGTTGATTTGAGCGCGCCCTGTCGCCTACAGTTCTCGTCATCCCATATCCATAACTATCGAACGTGCTGTCAGAATCCGAGTGGTGTGGAACTGGCAATTTCACAAAAGATGCGTTTGTAGGGGATGCAACACTACAAGCCTCACTGCACGGATTTGGGCTGCCAGAAACACCATCTCCTCTTTCAAACTTGCTGAATATTCGATGATCTTCCAACTGCATACCTTTGCTGTCTTTAGATTTCGTGTTGCCTTGATCCAGTGAATGTATGCAGTCACTATATTTGCTGCTGTGTAGTACAGAGTTATTCTGATACGAATCTGAACCGCACTCACGCGTGTTACTATTACATCTCAGATTTCCCTGGCGCCTTTGATTAGAAGTATGTTCTTTCTGATAATGATCTGTTTGGGAACTTTGCTTGTCATTCACCTTCAGGGAAATTTGCTTGACAGTCACCTTCTGGAAACTTAGCTTGTCAGCCATCTTCTCCTCTGAATTATTGACATTCTTTGCCCAGGTAGGCAGACTAGGGCTTCCTTCTCTCATTTGTGTGCGAATGTACTCAACAGTTGCAACCGGGCTAAGAGAATACGCTCTACCACCTATGTAGTGGTTCTTATGAGTCATCATGATTGTGTTAGTATCACAAAACAACACAGCCTATAGGCATGTATGGTGTATTACAACATTTGGTTCTTCAGAAGCGCGACTTGAGTTCCATGTTTTATGCCTTATGTTATTTTCATCAGGGTATAAAATGTTGCGGACAGAACCGAGCGGGTTCTAGATATCTATCCATGATGTCACCGGATCAACAGAACAATCTAGAACTTAGACGGACGTTTCAGTATCTGCAAAAAAAAGGTGATCAATGTATTAAACAACTATTCATACTAACGCAGTAACAACTAAACAAAAGTAAATATCACACAGGTACTTTATTTCTTTGACTAATCTTGAAAATTTTCAGGGAGGCTGGGTCCTAATGACAACATGCCACAAACATCAGAAATAGGCAGTAATTTTGTGGCCACTTTATGAGAAGGCAAAATAATATTTTTTAAAGAAACACGTGACAATTGGACAGATTTGTCGAAAGGGAAACAGAGAAAAACAACCAGAGAATATTCTTGAGTCTTAAGTCATGGCACGGAAGACGATCAACATGTACTGACACATGCGTTGGTGATCGCAAGATTGAGAAGCTTGATCGCAGTCGGCAAGGCACTTTATCAGAGTCAATGATTCCAGACTGGTGGGCGGGATCCTTGGCATTAGTCTTTCTTTTCTTCCCTCCTGTGAGAAGAGTGCATCAGACCTAGTTATGCGCCTCAGAGGTCAGTGTGTTTGAGTGTGTTCGACCTCGGCATGCATGTGTGTCAGATTGATTCCCTTTTCCAGTGCTACGGTGAAGGGGTTACCAACACATTTCGAAATTCCGCATTCCGCCTTCGAAACACAGCGGCGGGCAATTTTGAAGCAGACAGACTTGCGATAGTTTTCATACAATGTTATGAGTGCCGGTCGATCAGAAATCAATAGCAAATTACTAATCGTAAATTTGCTTAGAAATAACAAACAGCCAAAAAAATGCCTGGGTTGACTGCGACGTCCTGTAAAGAATATGCAGCTAACTTGTACTTCCTTTAGACTAATTCCATCCAAGGAAACGGGTTTATCCACCCGTGGATAGGCTTACTTTACTTAACAATTTTGCTCACGCTGGGGCTGAATGGTCTCGAGGTATGGTGTCCGCCTCGAGTGCTGGAGGTCCCGGGTTCAAGCCATGGTGAGGGCCGGGAGTTTTTCACGTGAACTTCTAGTAACAAAATTTCCCCTGGTCTCTGGGTAGTGAGATCGGACGCCAGTGTGTATTGTTGCGCACGTAAACAATCCCTTGGCAGTTCGAAATTTAAAAAAAAAAAAAAAAAAAAAAAAAAAGAGTAGCCTAACGGCTCTGCCCGGGCAAAATTTCGAGTTACAAATCTACCCAAAGTATTTCATGATCCTCGCCGGTGCTACGGAGTTCGTGTACTGAGCTGAGATTCTCAGGACCCAGGTTTGAGTTAGGAGTAGAATGGAGCACTTATGGGTTACATCCGTGTGCCATGATGTTCATCCGTCGACTAAACTAAACTATCTAAGGCAAAAGCCGTAGGCCTACTCTTTGTGATATCCAAGGGCAGTGGAATTTCGTACGTGCACAACTTACACACGGAACCTCCTGGTTTTCGCCCTTATCCAAAAAGGCTAGGTATGCGATCTCACTACCCAAAGGGACGTGTGATATTAGATACCATGGTTCTTGGGGAAAATTCTAAAGCCTTTGCAGGAATCGACGCCGGTACGTTCTGAGAGACAATTCTAGTTTATCGATGAGTGTTTTCTGTAAATTATTTCCCTTTGTTTGCCTGGTCATGTACTACAGGGCTTTACCATTAGCTTCACAATGAACAGCCGGGATATTAGAAGGGATCGATAAGAAAATCGGTAGTTTAAATATGGAACCCACCAGTGCCGATAAGTGGTTTCCTCGGAATGTTCCTTCTAAGACTAGATAAAGTAGAACAAACCATTGCTTATAGACTACGTGGAGGGCACTAGACGGAATAGAACTAACCAGTCCCACAGGCATGGAAGGAAGCTATACTAATACCAGTCCCAAAGAAAGGAAAAGACCTGGAAGAACCAAATGGCTATCGACCTATCAGTCTACTTAGCTGTGTAGGAAAATTAATGGAACGCATTATCAATGGCAGGCTAACATGGCATCTGGAAGAAAACAAACTCTTAACACCACACCAAGCAGGATTCAGAAAGTACAGATCCACTGAAGATCAAATAACCTATATAGCTCAGGAAATAGAAGATGCCTTCCAAGAGAAAAAGCACACACTAGCAGTCTGGATAGATTTAGAAAAATCATTTGATAAAGTATGGAAGGAAGGACTGAAAGTAAAACTGCAAAAAATGCATGTTTGTGGAAAAATGTATAAATGGATCAGCCACTACCTTGAGAACAGAACTGCCAGGACAAAAGTACAAGGACAAACAAGCAAAATGATGCTGTTGGAGCAAGGTGTCCCCCAAGGAGTTCTTTCACCAACATTATTCCTAGCATATATAAATGACATCACAGAAAATTTTCCAGCCAAAGTACACACATCCTCCTTTGCAGATGACCTAGCCATATGGACATCTGAAGAATATATTAGTACAGCTAACAGCAGAATACAGCAAGCCTTATTAGCGCTAGAGGACTGGTCAAAATCATGGCTACTGAAGATAAGTGAGGAGAAAACAACATGCACAGTGTTCTCCCTCTCAAAACTCAGCAACCTAAGCTGGTATTGAATGGAAAAATATTGCGCCATGAAGAAAATCCAAACTATCTAGGAGTCACCTTTGATCGTCGCCTGACATGGAAGACACAGGTTGAGAAAAATCGAACAAGAGCAAGGCAGAGAATGGCAATCATGAAAAAGCTTGCTGGTACAACGTGGGGAGCAGATGAGAAAGTTCTCAAGAAGTTATATACTGGACGGGTGAGGCCAGTACTGGAATATGGCATTGCAGCTTGGGCAACAGCAGCTAAGTCAAACTTTAACAAAATAAGTAGAGTCCAAAACCAAGGAATGCGAATCTAACTGGAAGCCTGAAGACAACGCCTATTAATGAACTAGAAAAGATCACTTGTTTACAACCAATGCAGGACAGAAGAGATAGCAGAGCCCAGCAACAAGCAGAAAAATTTAGAAGATTGACAGACCACCCTATGTATAACAGGTTTGATGGTTTTGGAAAAGGAAGACTGAAGCGTAGCAACTTTGTAGAAACTGCAAAACGAAAGATTAGGGCAGATCCCATACTTAACATATCAACAGTCAAGCCCATTTACAATGCACACAACTTCCCAGCTTGGAGACAGCAGCAACTGCCTGAAATGATAGAAAACATTCCTGGTATTGAGAAAAAGAACACTCAGAATGAAACCGAAAGAAGAAAAATAACCCTCAACTACATAAAAGAACATTACCCAAGCAGCAATTGGACCCATGCATATACAGATGGATCAGCCAAAGATTCAATTAAAAATGGAGGAGGAGGAATTCTCCTTAATTTAAAAAATGGAGTGATAAAAACACAGTCAGTGGCAACTGGAAAATTTTCAAGTAACTTCAAAGCGGAGGTAGAGGCTTTGAGCTATCTTCACAGATGCAAAGTCAGCTGTCTCAATACTGAAGAGCAAAAACAGCACAGAACTAGCTGACCTAAGAGCAGCACTCCATGGTCTATGCCAGAAATCCAAAAAAGTTGAAATACAGTGGATCCCATCACATTGCAGTATACCTGGAAATGAAGAGGCTGACAGTCTAGCAAAAGTGGGTGGACGATTACCACAGCCTGACATAGACATAACCTATAATGAGGCAAAAAGGTTTATAAAAAGTACTTATAGAACCAAATGGGAATCAGAGCATCCAGGCCACCAGAAGGATGATGCATATTACAAACTCGACCGAAGAGAACAAGTAGCAATCTTCAGACTCCGCACAGGACATAACAGGCTGAAACACCACTTGTTCAATAAACTAAAGATAGGAGATACCGATGAATGTAATTGTGGAACTGGTAAAATGACAGCTAAACATTTGCTGCAGGAGTGCCCAATATATGCAGAACAGAGAAAGATATTTTGGCCCACGCCTGCTTCATTTGAGGACAAGCTCTATGGAGATATCAACAAGCTCAAGTTGACTACAGCTTACTTTAACTACATCCAGGTTGACATCTAAAGGTGCATGAAGATGTATTTAGACTGCCACACTTCATACCACAGGTATGTCGGTTACAAAAGCGTCCCAGAGGCATTAAATGGAATATTGCTTGGATAGCACATCCATTACGTGGAAAGTCCGAATCAAAAGCTCACTGTGTGGGCTTCGTAAATGGTGGAAAAAGTGTCCTAGTGACACGAAACGGAATATTGCTTGGATAGCATATCCATTACGTGAAAAGTCCGAATCGAAAGCTCACTGTGTGGGCTTCATAAAAGGTGGAAAAAGTGTCCCAGTGGCACGAAATGGAATATTGCTTGGATAGCAAATCCATTATGTGGAAAGTCTTAATCGAAAGCTCACTGTGTGGATGTCATCTGCAGACTGCATTCTTCTGGTTTCCGGAGTAACAGCCTATGGTCAACGGAAGGCCCAATATACGGAAGTGAGGCTAAGCAGCCATGTGCAGGACGTGACGATTCCTTGGGTGAGCCCAGTACCAGAGCGCTGTGTGATGGCTCTGCAAGTATGGAAGCCTCCTTGGATGGCGGGGAATGCCCATGGTCTGCCCCTGCCTTCCCTTGAGGGTTGACCAGGATGTCTTTGGCTGTTCTATATGGGCCAGCTAGGATGGGGGATAACACCACAACAGTGAGATTCAAACGTCCTAAGAAACCCCCGGGAAGGTTAACCCGGTCAACAAATGCCCGCAGTAGTCGGATGTGTCGGCCTGAAGGCGCAAGAACGCAGCTCTGTTGTAAACAGGCACAACGCAGTCACATCCGGAAAAAAAAATCCGGATGAACGCAGAAGAAGAAGAAGAAGAACTAACCATTGCTTGTAGACTACGTAGAGGGCACTAGACAGTAGAACAAGCCATTGTATTTAATACTACGTAGAGGACACTAGACAAAGCAGAACAAACCATTGCTTTTAGACTACGTAAGGGGCACTAGACAGTAGAACAAACCATTGCTTTTAGACTATGTAAAGGGCATTAGAAAAAGTAGAACACACCATTGCGTTTAGACTAAGTGGAGGGCACTAGACAGAGTAGAACACACCACTGCTTTTAGACTCAGTAAAGAGCACTAGACAGAGCACATTTGTACACAATAAAAGACGCCAACAAATGACCAATTTTTTTTTTTTTTTTTTTTTCCGCGTTTCCATCCTGTTTCAGGATATTGCGGTCAACACCAGCATCTTTCAGCTGTATGTTGATTCCTAGGCTAGATTACGCTCATCAGCACGCCACGACTTTCTGAGCGACCGGCTCCATACTCTCATAAGTCACTTTTGCGATTCGAACCACTGCTAATTCTCGTCGCGTCACGTGACGAGAGTATTCGGGGTTAGCGGAGAAAGCTGCTAACCCCTCGGCCACGAAGCCGGTTAACAAATGACCAATGCACTTGCTAAAATGACTCCCAGACTCGAGCACATGTGTCCTCTAAGGGTGAGTTTAGAGATGTGACCTGGTCATTGGAGACAAGTGGAAGGGAATGTGGGTGACCTACCACGGGATTTGGTGATGAGAGGTATTCATGGAAGCAACGTATCTCTTTGTTTAGACTGATCATCATGTGGCAATGATGATCAACACCTAAAAAGAAGGAGAATACTATTACTAATAAGAAGATTATGAACAGTAGGGGAGGAGAAAGAAGGAGTAAGAGGAGAAAGAAGGAGTATCGAAGACGAAGAAGAAGAGGACGAAAAACATGAAGAACAGGAACACAAAAGAAGAAGGATAAGAACAGGAAGGAAGGAAGGAAGGAAGGAAGGAAGGAAGGAAGGAAGGAAGGAAGGAAGGAAGGCAGGCAGGCAGGCAGGGAGGCAGGGAGGCAGGCAGGCAGGCAGGCAGGCAGGCAGGCAGGCAGGCAGGGAGGGAGGGAGGGAGGGAGGAAGGACGGAAGGACGGAAGGACGGAAGGAAGGAAGGAAGGAAGGAAGGAAGGAAGGAAGGAAGGAAGGACATTCGATGAAAATGGGAGACCTTTCATATTTAATACATTGTTCTAGTCCAGTGTTTTCCAACGTGGGGCCCACTCCCCACAGGGAGGCAATTCGATTGTTAAGGGGGGCAATACGAAAATGGAAGAAATCGGCTGAAGTTAACTACATTTGAACCTGAAAAAAAATCTCTTTGCAGCAAGCATCAAGCGCAAGGATCTCACTAAAACTGTCAAAACTGTCATTTACTGCCAATATAGTACCTTGCGGTGTATGGCAGAGGGGTCTTTGAGCCTGAGGAATAAAGGCCGCCTGGCTAGTGCAGTCGCCGCGAACTGTGCAGGTTAGGATTTTCTTTTTGCCCCCGACAGAAAAAAATCCCACACCTTACCGAGGGATCGAACCCGGGTCTCCCGAACGAGAGTCCGGCGTTCTAGCCACTCGGCCAGCCGCTCCTCACTAAATTTAAATAATAAATAATTACTAATAATTAAAATAATATAGAAAAATCTTTCATTAAAATTATTGTGTACTTGAATTGCAGTTCTCCATTATCTTCTTCTTCTTCTTCAGCATTCCGAGCCATCGAGGTTCTTTGCTGCAGATACAAGCCGTCTCCATTCGTCTCTCTGGTTGACCTTCTCTTGCCAGTCGCTGATTCCAAGTGTTTGTAGGTCTGTATGTATATTATCTCTTCACCGTCTTCTTGGTCTACCTCGGGGTCTACGGTCATTTATTTCTTGAGTGTAAGCGAGTTTTGTTTCCCTAGTATCTTCCATTATTTCTAATGCCCCAGCCATTGCAGTCTATTAGCCTTCATGATACCAGTGATTAGCGGGGACTTAAACAGATCATAAATGTCTTTGTTGCTTCTTCTTTTTCACTCTCCACTTTGTGTATCCCTAATGGGCCCAAAGATGCGTCTTAAGACTTTGTTCTCAAAGGTTTGTAACAAGGCTTCGTCTCCTTTAGTTGTACTCTAGGTTTCAGAGCCATACAGCACAACTGGTCTAATCAGTGTTTTGTATATTGTAGTTCTCCATTATGTTTTGAAAATTTACTTAATGTGTTTGCTCAATAATTTCCTAGTGATTTCTTCCTAAAACCTATCATTCAAGTTTCTTTAGTGAACATTTCAATTTTTGAATATTAAAAATAATGTATATGTTTGAGAGGGGGGGGGGGGTACGAATGTTAGAAAGGCTTAGGTGGGGCATAGCACAAAAAAGGTTGGGAAACACTGTTCTAGTCTGTTATCTCTACGAAAAATATAGTAACAAGTATAGATTAACACTCAAAGAAGTAAAAGACTGAATTCTGATTAGAGGACACCCTAGACAACATAAACCATAGTGTTTCGTACGTAAAGCGCACTGTATGAGCTGGGGACAGATGCTGAGAACAGAAGACAGTATAGGGACGTGGTCATTCCCGTCTTTATGTTGTCCATCTTAACTGATTCAATGCTGAAGGATTATATATCGCCAAATGTGACTTACCATTTGGGCCGAAGGGCGTTATATTACAGTACTTGAGTTAATGTGTTATTTGTTTCGTTTCGTGGTATTTTCAGTTATTGTGCTGAGTGACTGGACATTTATACAACACTTGTTCATTTGATTGCGCACCATATGTGGTCCTAATCTTTTTTTGTATGGCATTGAATTCGTTACTCAAACAAAAAAAATCATAAATCGCTGGACCCAACCCAGTCTCACAAAATGAAGTGTCCTGGGTTTCTCTACAAAACAATTTATTCAATGAACAGAGGTGGTAACCACATTCCAAATTGTAATTCTCTAGTATGTTTTGGGTATCTCTCGTGACAAGATTAGAGAGCTTGTAACACCCCCAGCTTTCGCTGCCCCTGCATTTGTTTTCGCCCCTGTCAACGACATTCTCAACATTCTTCGAGAAAACTACATCTTTGCTGCTTCAAGCTTCTTCACCATTTCATGACTCATTGCCCAGTAATTATACCCATGCATCTTTTCAGTAAGCATATATTTGTACTTGTGACATTTCTGCTTTAAACAGATTTTGTGCCAAACAAAATGTGGGTTTGAACCAAACAAAAATGAATGACGTAAAATGGGAACTTGGGGTAGGTCACAGTTGTGACTTGAAAGTTGTTAATATTGCAGCAGATATGTTGAATTATAACGCAATGACAACATTATGGCTATATATAAGCGCATGGCAGATAACAGGATGTCGCTTAAGACGATTAATAATCCCAGGGTTTAATCGCTAAACACTATTCATTGTGTACAAGAATCTGTGTGTGTGTGTGACGATTATTTTTCTTTATCTCCGTGTCACATCCCCCGTTGGCTGTCACTGTGAAGCTTCATCTTCATCATCATCATTATGTGCCCTGCCAGCTGGCGTAGGCGTTCATGTCTCTCCACAGATCTCGGTCTTGGTGTTCTGGATAAACTCTGTTGATGTTTGTCCAGACCACAGACTCAGTCCATTCAGCCTCTGTCTATTTTCCCAATGATCATTTCAATTGTAAACATGTTCTCCAATGCCTCTCTTCTCATCACAAAAGACTTAAACAAGTGAATCGGTACAACTATCTCGGAACAGCCATAAGATGTGATGGGAGGTGCCTTGACGAGATTAGAACAGGAATCGCTATCGTAAAGGTAGCCTTTTGCCAGATGGACATTGAGAAAAAAAACATCTATTGGCAATGGAAAATGTGGTTTCTGATGAAAATGCAAAGAATACCATGGTCAGACAGGAAAAAAAAATTGTGAACAGGTCCCACAGGATACAGATGAAAATCGTTAATTGGTTAGAGAAATTAGACGCACATTGTCGCGATATTTTGGATATATTATGAGAATAAATAAACAGGAGAACTTGGTGATAACTGAAAAGATTGAGGTTAAAAAAAAGGGGGGGGGGGGAGGCAGAGAGGTAAATATCTAGATGGCTTGGCCACATGACATGATCGAGACAAAAACACAGAGTTCATCAAAGACTTTGCTGATCGTGTGAGATGACGAAACTATTACTTCGATCGTGTATTAGTTATATACCCAGTCCAGTGTGGGGTACTACATTTACAGACAGTACTAAGTGTACAGACAATACTAGATATACAGACAACCATTATCAATGAACAAGTAAACGACAACATAGCGCTGAATGTGTACTAACTGTGTATTAACTAAATGTGTATTAACTTAGCAGCTTGGAAAATCTTAATACAACATAGCTGTAATTATGATATCATATAAACTTAGCATAGATGTAATTATAAATATTAACATAGCATGGCTGTAATTATATCATTTTAACTTAGTATAATTGTAATTATTTTATTATTTGAACTCAGCATATCTGTAATTATACTATTACCTTAACGTAGAGTAGCTGTAATTATACTATCTTAACTTAGAATGTTTGTAACTGTGTCATCTTAATTTAGCACAGCTGTAACTATAATGTTACCATAAATTGTCATGGCGGTAACATTAGTACCATAACTTACCATGGCTGTAACAATAATATCAGTTTAACTTATTGTGGCTTAACTTTAACCATGGCTGTAACTATAATATCAACTTAGATTATCGTTGCTTAACTATAATATCAACTTATTATGGCTGTAACTATAATATAACTTAGCTTTTCATGGATGTAAAATTGCTACCATCTTAACTTACCAAGGCTGTAACCTTAGTATCAACTTATCATGGCTGTTAATTTAGCACGATTATAACGTTTTCTAGAAACAGCGGTAGCGAGTAAGTTTGCCTATAGGTCTTGCTTTCAACTATTCGAATCCACACCGAGTCGAGATTTTCTTTAAATCGACCTGGAGTCACAGACCACCCAGTCCAAGATGCGTACCAGGGAATGTTCTGAGAAATAAAGGCGGTCGACGTGACATTAACCTCATCAAACGGGGATAGCAGCATATACTGAGTAAGCCTGGAGGTTAGGGAAAGATATTTTATCCGTGTGCATATGTGTGTGTGTGTGTGTGTGTGTGAGTGCGTATGTGTGTGCGTGCTTGTGTGTGTGTGTTTGCGCGTGTGTATACACTCACCTATAGATGAAGATAACCATGTCTCTCGATGGCTACCCCACAGCTTTGTCTTTGCTCTCCGTGCGTACACCGAACACAGCCGAAGTCTTTGTTAGCCGTGGGAATGAATGCCAATCTCGTCGGGTCTCATTTGACTGAACTCTACTCAGCACCCAAGTCTTGTTGTAAACGTAACTCACCTCGCGTCAACAAAACCGGTTTATAACTCATCTGACGGAATTACTAAACGTCAAAACACTTCTGTATATTTCATGTGTGAAGTCCTGGCCACAATAACACTAGAATACGCGAAGGTCAAGAAGGTTAACACACGCCTGAAGAAGTTGGATGTGTCAGTGGAACGGCGCAAATATCGCACTTACATTGGCAGTGACCCTTGGTGGACCAGTATGGGACAAACGGCACATAGTGGGTCTAAAGGGCTAAAAAACAAGCTCTGTTCTAACCAGGGACAACGCATTTACGTCCACCTTTGGCTAAGATCAAGTGTAGATTTATCTGCGCTTAGTCTGGATAAAGTAAAGAGACGGTCACCAACTACCTAACTTAACTCACCGTCCACTAACACTGGCAGTGAGCCCTGGTGGACCACTATGGGCAAACAGGCACATACTGGGACTAAAGGGCTCACAACAAAACCAGGGGGACGTGGGGGAGGGGGGGGCCTCAGAGTGTAGCTCTATCCTCTGGGGGATCCGCCAGCCCTTTAAAAAGAAGAAAAAAAATTACGTCAAAAACAAACATTTCGGATGAAAGAAGAAGCATACGCGGAGATAACTGCGGCTGAATCCACATTGAGTCGTAGTTTATAATTTACCTGGGGTGTTAGATCCACAAGACTAAACTAGGTACCCTAAACTGTCTTTGGAAGTACATGAGACAGGAGAGATATTGACTATATCATCCCTGGAGTGTCCATTGGTCTATATGGGGTGAGCACCACATACCAGCCGGTCTCCGTGGCGGAGAGATTACGGACGCGGTTCGTAATCCCGTATACCCGCATTAGAAACACAGCTGCGCGCGATTTGGCAGTAGACCGCGTTGCGCTGGTTTTTATTTACGTAAATGGTATGGATGTCGGTCGTTCAGAAAGCAATGGCAATCTACTGAACGTAAACTTACTAAGACATCAACAACAGCAAAAAAATGCCGGTGTTGACTGCAAACGTCCTGTAAAGGATATGCAAGTAACTTAACTAACCACAAACCAAATACCCTTCAAAGCTTGTAAGGTTGTTCTGATTTTAGAAAAGCAAAAAACGTAGACACTCGGAGTGTTGTTTCGTGGCCATGGGTTCCCAAACCCACCAAGTCTACACCGGGGATCAGGGAATTTTCTGGGGAGTAAAGGCGACCGGCAAGGCATTAACCATACCGCCCACCGTGTGCCAATTATGGAACTAACATAATATAACCAATACTCCTCAGGTCGTGAAATAGCGTTTTTTTTTTGTAACTTAATTACACATATACACACACACATACACGCATGCGCGCAGACACACACACACACACACACACACACACACACACACACACACACACACACACACCTATACACACACTGACACACACTTTCTTCTTCTTCTTCTTCTTCTTCTTCTTCTTCTTCTTCTTCTTCTTCTTCTTCTTCTTCTTCTTCTTCTTCTTCTTCTTCCTCCTCCTCCTCCTCCTCCTCCTCCTCTTCCTCTTGCTCCTCCTCCTCCCCACGTCTTCTTCTTCTTCTTCTTCTTCTTCTTCTTCTTCTTCTTCTTCTTCTTCTTCTTCTTCTTCTTCTTCTTCTTCTTCTTCTTCTTCTCCTCTTCCTCCTCCTCCTCTTCCTCTTCTTCTTCTTCTTCCTTGTTCGCACTCAAAAGTCAGGGTTTATGTTTTTTCTTGTTCTTCGTTGGTGTCACATAGTAGACCAACGTGATTTAACCAGTGATGAGAATAAAAGGCGTTCTGAATTAGCGGCATGTTCGAGGGCAAAGGTTGTTTCAACAAATCCAGAAAATGAAACTGCACGTGTTTACATCTGGTCGACGGATTGGGAACACTCAGTGGTGAGTGAGACGGGTCCCTGCATCGCTTTGACAGTTTGTCAACATTCGAATACAGATGGAACCCGTCGGATCCTGGTTGCAATCGGATGTCAGCCATCACAGGTCGGCAAAGTTAACAGCTGCAGATGTGTAGGGGAAGTGGGTGAGCTGAATCATACATCGCTTTGACAGTTCATAAACAGGTTGGATTGAGAGCGGAAGTACTCAGCTCGGAAGAAAACAGTCCGTCTGTCATTTAGAATTTCCCGACATAAAACGGAAGGATGGCTGGGATTGTCACCCCTCGACAGAAGATTGGCAGCTTGTTGGGGAAACCCGTTGTTGTATCCATACGGTAACTCGCTAGTTTGTTGTGGGAGTCAAAACAAGTGATGACAACTCTGACAGTGACTAAGCCAGGGAGGATAGATTCTTGACAATGGGTGATATGTCCAAATAACACCTGTGTGGACAGGAAGAATACCGTCACGTGACCAATTTTAGGAGGTTGCCAAAAACCATGATTGGAGAGGGGAGTTGAACTAAAACCGTTGATTCAGGCGGACGTGCTTCGGCACTGCGGTTCTGAGTGGAAATATGTCTACCGTGTGCGAATTGAGTTAATTTAATTTTACACGTGCCTGTCATGGCAAGAGTAGATGTAATTTGATCTAACTGCGGTGTTGCCTAAGGTAGAACCTATTATAATTAGTTCTAATTAATATAGACAATAGTCTTGTTAAAACTAGAGTGTGATGATTAGCACTGTTAGTTGAAAATAGATTAGTGAAGTGTTGATAAGCTTTACTAGTTGAGAATTGAGTAATGAGGGATAATTGGGATATTCCAGTAGGTGTCCCTGGTGGGCGGGGTTCCGCATTCTGTTTGTTGATTTTTTTTCTTGTCTTGGCCTGATGATAACCAATTGGTTGAGTCATCTGTCCCTGACAGAGTAGGTTCATTGTATTTTACTGAGCAAGGGCCAATGGCCACGATCATCTAATAGAGATCAGTGACGGGGAGGCTATCACCAGTTGTATGATCTATTTTACAGGTTCCCTCTGGTTGGAAGGAAGAACACGGAACCAAGGAAAAATCCGATCCCGGATAAAGTTTGGCACAGGAAGATTGGCCAGCAACTTTATCAATGAGCCTATGCTGGAGGAAGATGATCAACATTGCTCAGGGGAGCTGAATGATAGAAGTATCCTACAGAATAAGTACTGAATGAGTTGTAGGTCATCCCAGTCTTTGACACACCAATAGTGATTGAGGTTCACATTGGAGGAAAGATAACATTTAAGTGTAGTTGTTCCACATATCTAGAAACATTATAACGTTAAGACAATAACGAGAAAATAAGGAAATCCATAGAACATTTCGCAAGAAGGACAAACGCCATGTTCATGGGACAGTGTTCTATTGTTTTTTTTTTTTTACTGTGCAAGAATTATGAGATCTCAGTTTTCTACAAACTATTAGGAACAGTTATTTGTTAGGAACAAACATTAATAGTGTTCCCGGACTGTAGTTTCGAATGGGACTCAGATTTCATGGTTATCAAGGTTCATGGAGGATAACAAGTCTGGCGGAAAAGAAGCGGAAATTGGTGAGGTTTATTGTACTGACTCGTGTGATGTCGTGTAATCCTTGCCATGATGAGTGGACTCTGATCCTGAACTTTGAAGGCTGACCTATACATTTACATCAGAATACACGACACACATTTTCTTCGCATACACGTCTCATATACGTTACACTTTTCTTTTAATAAATTAATCTTTATTAATTTTTAGAAGCAAGAGTTGTTGAGTATGTTGCGTTGGGGAAGTATGAGAGGGGGCATAGTGCAACAGTGAGAGAGTGATAGGAAAAGGTGTCCACGGGCTGATGGAGTGTGTTGGACGGAAGCTGGTGGATTCTCCAGGATATTGATAGGAAAGAAAAATTATAATGTGGGTGTTGACTCTCCTCACTCCAGGGACGACACTTTAAAGGAGGACACGACAGTTGGCGCAATGTTTGTTGTATGTTGGACTTAAGTGCATTGTCTTTGTTTAACAGCACAGCTGCCATATTTGTGCATTTGGACCGACACATCCGACTTCTTCGGGTATGTGTTCGCCGAGTTAGCCTTGCCTGTATATATTGCTAATACAAGTTTGTTAATTTCAGGTTTACGACACTCCCATGCAGTGTGCGCGTGAGTGTGTGTGTGTGTGTGTGTGTGCGTGTGTGCGTGTGCGCGCGGCATCTGTGCTGTGGCTTAGAGGCAGGGAACGCAGTCTACAATCCCGCATACCGTGTTCGAAATCAGCCTCAGACAGTTGGAAGCAGACTGCTTAGCGTTGATTTTCACAATGGTGCGAGCATCGGTTGTTCAGAAATCAATGGCACATTACTGAACGTAAAGTTGAATAGAGAATCACAAACAGCCAAAAATACTCTTTTTTTTTGGGGGGGGGGGGGGGGGGTGGGGTTGTTTTGTGCATTCATTCTCTTTGAACTTAAGTGTAGTCCTTACACCTGCTACTACTTTTAATGCGTTTAACTAATTTTGCGCGAGGATTTCTTTTTTTTTTTTTCATATCCTTTACAGGACATCGCTGTCAACACCAGCATCTTTCAGCTGTATGTTGATTTCTTGGCAAGATTACGCTCAACCCACTCCGACTTCAGAAGTACTTGTAATTTACGTCCCCAAGTCAACATTTTTGTCCCACTGACCGGTGTAGGGGTTGGACCCGCTACCTCGGTATCAGCGCACCGGATGTTTAAGAATGAGGGCTCTTATCCATTCGGCCATGTTTAAATGTAATACTGGGGCTGATTGTAGCGTCCTGTAAAGGACATGCAACACATTTTTAGCCGCATCTGTATTCAATGTTTCATGTTTTATTTCGATGTTTTCTTTCTGGTAGATTTTCTAATTATTAAGGTTAAAAATTAACTTCCGGCGGATCTGGTTAATTTCTCAGCGAGAACATTAAAGAGAGATGGATGACATTGGGAACATCCTGAACCGATCACTGTCATATTAATGACCTTATCTATGTTGATTGGAACTCGTTAATCTTGATGAGGGCAGATAAACATGACAGGACACTCGCAACCAGGGCCCTTTTGGGCATCGATGCGTTGAGTAATGAAATATAATATTATTCCAATGAGTTGAAAACTTTGATGATGTAAAGGTTCGATAAATATAAATACAATTCTTTACATACACAGACAGGTATAATAACGGGAGAGATCAAAGGTAGACGTGTTAGTGATTATAATATAAACAGGTAGTGATTGTTATATAAAAAGGTTAAAGTTAGTTGCATATCCTTTACAGGACGTTGCAGTCAACACCAGCATTTTTTGCTGTTGTGATCTCAGGGCAAGTTTACGTTCAATAGTTTGATTGTAATATAAACGGTGAATATAATATCAACAGCGAGTAATTATAATATAAATATACAGTGATAGAATATAAACAGTTAGTGATGATAATATCAATAGTTAGTGATTATAATTTAAATCATCAGCTTTATGCAGGTGAGACAGTATTGATGATGGAAAATGTAAGAGATGAGCAACAGGTGATGGAGAGTGCAACAAATTGATCTCCTTCAATATCAAGAAAACAAAAACAAGATGACAAATATATTATGTAATAAGATAATACTTTCACTCAGTGTCAGACAGGCAGGCAGGCAGGCAGGCAGGCAGGCAGGCAGACAGACAGACAGACAGACAGACAGACAGGCAGGCAGGCAGGCAGGCAGGCAGGCAGGCAGGCAGACAGGCAGGCAGGCAGACAGACAGACAGACAGACAGACAGGCAGGCAGGCAGGCAGGCAGGCAGGCAGGCAGGCAGACAGGCAGGCAGGCAGGCAGGCAGGCAGGCAGGCAGGCAGGCAGGCAGACAGACAGACAGGCAGGCAGGCAGGCAGGCAGGCAGGCAGGCAGGCAGACAGACAGACAGGCAGGCAGGCAGGCAGGCAGACAGGCAGGCAGGCAGGCAGTCAGACAGACAGACAGGCAGACAGGCAGGCAGGCAGGCAGGCAGGCAGGCAGGCAGGCAGGCAGACAGACAGGCAGGCAGGCAGGCAGGCAGACAGGCAGACAGGCAGACAGACAGACAGACAGGCAGGCAGGCAGGCAGGCAGACAGACAGACAGGCAGGCAGGCAGGCAGGCAGGCAGACAGGCAGACAGACAGACAGACAGACAGACAGACAGACAGGCAGGCAGGCAGACAGACATACATACAGACAGACAGACAGACAGACAGACAGGCAGGCAGGCAGGCAGGCAGACAGACAGACAGACAGACAGACCGACCGACCGACCGACCGACCGACCGACCGACCGACCGACCGACCGACAGACAGACAGACAGACAGACAGACAGACAGACAGACAGACAGACAGACAGACAGACAGAGGGTACTAACATGTTTTATCGTATCCTGTTCTGCTGTATGGTAGAGAAATATGGATAGCGAACGAACAAAAAATAGAGAGTTTGGAGGCAGAGAAGATATAGTATGTGACGCCAGCGTTATTATTATCTTGGGCAGATGTAACAACCAACATCGATGTCCTGGTAAAGGCGAATGACGGTAGAACATTAAGGTAATATGGAAAGCTAATCCACTGGCTTAAAAAAGTCAGACAGAAATGAGAAATGTCTCTCTCAGACAAAAATGTTGACTTGGGGACTTTTCTCCGTAATCTCGTATACTCTAGTGGGTAACGTTATGACGGTGAGAATCAGCAGTGGTTCGAATCGTATCGGTAACTTACGGGGTATGTGAGCCGGCCGCTCAGAAAGCAATGGCAAACTACTGAGCGTAATCTTGCCAAGAAATCAACAATCAGTTGAAAGATGCTGGTGTTGACAGCGATGTCCTGTAAAGGATATGCTAAAAAAAAAAATCCACACGTAAATATCAGTCCAGTACATTAGGTGTGGTAGTACTATAATTAGTAGCAGGCGTATGGACTACGCTTGAGTTCAACACGAGTGAACAACAAGAAAAACAAATAAGAGAGACATGCACGGTGTTCTTTGGCAATTTAATGAAAAGAGAGACACGGAAGAACATGGTGACGGCTGGAAACATCGACGGTGAAAAGGTAAAGGCAGACACACACACACACAGAGATGATGCTTGATGACTTAAGTTGCGGGCACGAAGGAGTATCATCAATAGTATTGATCCAGATCATCAAGGTCAGAGATTTGTGTGTGTGTGGGGGGGGGGGGGGAGGGGAGGGGGATGAACGCCTATGCTTTTTTGGCTTTTCATATGGTGATGCTTGTAACATATAAAGATATATCCGCATCACCACTTGTGTCTGTATGTATGTATGTGTGTGTGTGTGTGTGTGTGTGTGTGTGTGTGTGTGTGTGTGGTTTTTTTTTGTTTTTTTTTTTTTAACTTGGTCTGTGATTCGATCAACTCCAGCTAGGTAGAACAATCACATCGTAGGATATGAAACACCACCAAAGAGAGTACCACGGGACAAAATACTGGCATAAAGTTAGTTGCATATCCTTTACAGGACGCCGCAGTCAACCCCAGAATTGTTGGGTGTTTTGTGATTTCTTGGCAACTTTACGTTCAGTAGATTGCCGTTGCATTCTGAACGACCGACACGCATCCTATTTTATGAAAACCAATGCAAAGCGGTCTGCTGCCTAATCGCCCGCAGCTATGTTTCAAACGCTGTATGTGGGATTACCAATTGCGTCCGCAACCCCTTCACCACAGACCCGGCAATAAAGTTGACAATGGCATCAAGAGGATGGTATTGACCCAGAAAGTTGACACTGGCATCAAGAGGAAGGTATTGACCCAGAAAGTTGACACTGGCATCAAGAGGATGGTATTGACCCAGAAAGTTGACACTGGCATAAAGAGGAAGGTATTGACCCAGAAAGTTGACACTGGCATAAAGAGGATGGTATTGACCCAGAAAGTTGACACTTGCATCAAGAGGACGGTATTGACCCAGAAAGTTGACACTGGCATAATGAGGAAGGTATTGACCCAGAAAGTTGACATTGGCATCAAGAGGATGGTATTGACCCAGAAAGTTGACACTGGCATAAAGAGGACGGTATTGACCCAGAAAGTTGACACTGGCATCAAGAGGACGGTATTGACCCAGAAAGTTGACACTGGTATAATGAGGAAGGTATTGACCCAGAAAGTTGACATTGGCATCAAGAGGATGGTATTGACCCAGAAAGTTGACACTGGCATAAAGAGGACGGTATTGACCCAGAAAGTTGACACTGGCATCAAGAGGATGGTATTGACCCAGAAAGTTGACACTGGCATCAAGAGGATGGTATTGACCCAGAAAGTTGACACTGGCATCAAGAGGACGGTATTGACCCAGAAAGTTGACACTGGCATAATGAGGAAGGTATTGACCCAGAAAGTTGACACTGGCATCAAGAGGATGGTATTGACCCAGAAAGTTGATACTGGCATCAAGAGGATGGTATTGACCCAGAAAGTTGACACTGGCATCAAGAGGATGGTATTGACCCAGAAAGTTGACACTGGCATCAAGAGGATGGTATTGACCCAGAAAGTTGACACTGGCATCAAGAGGATGGTATTGACCCAGAAAGTTGACACTGGCATCAAGAGGATGGTATTGACCCAGAAAGTTGACACTGGCATCAAGAGGATGGTATTGACCCAGAAAGTTGACATTGGCATAAAGAGGACGGTATTGACCCAGAAAGTTGACACTGGCATCAAGAGGATGGTATTGACCCAGAAAGTTGACACTGGCATCAAGAGGATGGTATTGACCCAGAAAGTTGACACTGGCATAAAGAGGATGGTATTGACCCAGAAAGTTGACACTGGCATAAAGAGGATGGTATTGACCCAGAAAGTTGACATTGGCATCAAGAGGATGGTATTGACCCAGAAAGTTGACACTGGCATCAAGAGGATGGTATTGACCCAGAAAGTTGACATTGGCATCAAGAGGATGGTATTGACCCAGAAAGTTGACACTGGCATAAAGAGGACGGTATTGACCCAGAAAGTTGACACTTGCATCAAGAGGACGGTATTGACCCAGAAAGTTGACACTGGTATAATGAGGAAGGTATTGACCCAGAAAGTTGACATTGGCATCAAGAGGATGGTATTGACCCAGAAAGTTGACACTGGCATAAAGAGGACGGTATTGACCCAGAAAGTTGACACTGGCATCAAGAGGATGGTATTGACCCAGAAAGTTGACACTGGCATCAAGAGGATGGTATTGACCCAGAAAGTTGACACTGGCATCAAGAGGATGGTATTGACCCAGAAAGTTGACACTGGCATCAAGAGGATGGTATTGACCCAGAAAGTTGACACTGGCATCAAGAGGATGGTATTGACCCAGAAAGTTGACACTGGCATCAAGAGGATGGTATTGACCCAGAAAGTTGACACTGGCATCAAGAGGATGGTATTGACCCAGAAAGTTGACACTGGCACCAAGAGGATGGTATTGACCCAGAAAGTTGACACTGGCATCAAGAGGATGGTATTGACCCAGAAAGTTGACACTGGCATCAAGAGGATGGTATTGACCCAGAAAGTTGACACTGGCATCAAGAGGATGGTATTGACCCAGAAAGTTGACACTTGTATCAAGAGGATGGTATTGACCCAGAAAGTTGACACTGGCATCAAGAGGATGGTATTGACCCAGAAAGTTGACACTGGCATCAAGAGGAAGGTATTGACCCAGAAAGTTGACACTGGCATCAAGAGGATGGTATTGACCCAGAAAGTTGACACTTGTATCAAGAGGATGGTATTGACCCAGAAAGTTGACACTGGCATCAAGAGGATGGTATTGACCCAGAAAGTTGACACTGGCATAATGAGGAAGGTATTGACCCAGAAAGTTGACACTTGCATCAAGAGGATGGTATTGACCCAGAAAGTTGACACTGGCATCAAGAGGACGGTATTGACCCAGAAAGCCACTTATAATGCAAGCATGCACAGGCCTATCATTGCAGACAGACAGACCATTCAAAGGAATGGGCTAAAACAGACACCTGTGAAATGGACCCACCAAGAAGCGTCACGACTAATCCCAAGGCTGAATCCCTTGATGATAATAATGACGCTTGCACTTCCAAATCTCCCACTCGTATTTCCTCTCACCCCGTTCTTTTTAATCTTGAGGAATTAATTTCCCTCTTATCAGTGTCACCCATTTTGTTAAATTTTGAAGAATTAAGTTCCCTCTTATCTGTGTTATCGCACCAACTATACTGTGTTATCTGTCATATCTGTGCAGTTGAAGGCAGATTTTAATACCACTGTTTGCCATCAAGAGTCGTTAATGTTTTATAGCTCAACTTTTCATTCAGCCAAAGCCACAGCTGTTCAAGAGGACTCTTTGCTACTGAGTGTCATATGCACTTCTAGGAAGTCGAGTTAACGCAATGGCTGGCACTCCAGGCCTACGGATCCGGTGGTCATAGGTTTTATTCTCCATCGACGCGAGAGTTGTTTTTTTTTAAAAATATTTGTACTAACCTGGGTTTCCAGAGAAGCTAAGTCGCAAAGACAACTTATCACAAACATAAGAAAGAAGAAGACATCGATTTTTGGACACGTTATGCGAAGACAAAACTGGAACATGTCATGAACAAGACAAACGGAAAGATTTGCAGAAAGAGAGATAGAGGAAGACGAAGTGGATTGGAGCACATGAAGGCAGGCAGGCGTACCAACCGCCACACTATCAACAGCCTAGTTTCTTTTCTTTCTTTTTTTTTTTTTTTTAAAGTAGAAGTATTGATAACTGGTTGCAATGTCAAAGTTGTTAAAAGCAAAACCACATTTGATGACCTCGTCAGTCTTAAGTAACGGCTTTTCAATTGAGTCGTCGTGACGCATTTCCGTTACTTTCGGGTGTCGGCGTCGCTGACCCGAATTAAAAAAAAATAAAAAGAACAAACTTCTAGAATTTGGTTTACAGTGGAAAAGTGATTCCCAAATTGTGTTTGTCTGTAACGTATATTTAAATTTTAAAATGTACCGGAAAATATATAATTGTTTAATATATAAACACAGAAAACAAGTCGGAGAAATGCGTGCACTTGACATCAAATGGTGGATTTAAGGAACATATTCCCTCTATGTTGTTTTTTTTTTCCTTTGCGTTCGCTCATTTTGAACTTGAGCGTAGTTCACAAACGTGCTACTACTAGTTTCTACTGTTAATGAGTGCAGTGAACCAGTGGCGTGCGGGTATAGAAATATTGGTGGCAAGAACAAAAGGTCTAATGATTAAGGGGGCCCACTTCATTAGGGGTCTACAGCGCCCACTGGAAATCAGGTCCCCCACTGCACTTGACTAGCTTGGCTTGGGGTTTAGCTGTCCCTATTAACAGTGTCCCTCGCAACCTTGCGAATCCTCTCTTACTTCTGGGGCACTTCCCTAACTGAATAACGAGAAATCAACATTTAAGTCCACCTGACCGGTCAGCAGAACGAACCCAATACGCGGCGGTCAGGAGAGAGAGAGAGAGAGAGAGAGAGAGAGAGAGAGAGAGAGAGAGAGAGAGAGAGAGAGAGAGAGAGAGAGAGTTCAATCACGCCGACTTCCGAAACTATGATAAGACAAAATGTCACCCTGTTGTACAAACTTACAACCGATAAAACACACCTGCCAATAGATTTAACTGTCTGGCATATACTGCCTATAGTATCTTGCGGTGTAGGTCAGGGGGGATTGAGCTTGGGGAATTAAGGCCGCCTGGCTAGTGTAGTCGCTACGAACTGTGCAGGTTAGGGTTTTTCTTATTTAACAATGGAAAGACATTCAGAATGTGAGCAGATTTGAACATCTAACCTGGAAGGCTAACAAACTCTCGCAAAGGTCTGATGTTTCGGCCGAAAGGTGCAAATATTGAAATTCCACTTTAAACTGACACCACGCAATTACGTCCAAAATATATTTAAAAAAAAATATCGGACGAGCGACAACGCCGACGACGATGACGGAGGAGCAGAAGGAGAAGAAGACGAAGAAGATCTATTTTCACTGCTGACGGGCTATGAAAATGTGATGACAGCAATTATAACAATAACAAGCATTGCTCTGTAAAAACTAAAGCAATTAAAATCGTTGTGGACAGGAACAGAGGGAAAACAAAAGCCAGAGTGCTGAGAGCGTATGTGTATTTTATGTGGCAATATGCGGGTGTGGCACTTTGATATTTAACAACTCAGCTGAAAAACAAACACACGCGCCTTTCAATATAAGTGTTACAGAAAAGTGAATAACTCATAAACGAAGTCCAACCGCCGGAGAATAGTGTTCTTTCTCTTCTGCGCTGACACCGAGAAAGATGGGTTTTACAGCAACGTGATACTCTTATCCTGGCAAATTTACACCTGGATCTCGATCATGTCTAGCCTGCAATAATTCCCATGGTCTAATAAGGAAATATGGCCTTACCATCTGCAGGCGTTACTTAGGCAATACTCTGATTACATTGGATTAAAAAAGCATGACTGAAGCTTTAGAGATCTCTGGCCTGATTGTTGTACTAAAAGTGTACATTATTTATTCGCTAATTTAATTAATGTATGTGTTTAATTGAAACAAAACTCTAAAACAATAACATAACGTTCACTGTATCAATATCTACTAAAAGCACTTTACAACACAATCTTCCTACCAACTCTATGCTACCAATGCCAAACCTGGACAATGACAGAAAAAGAGAAAAGAAAAATCACAACGACAGAAATGAGATTCCTTAAAAGAATACTCAACGTATCAAGAAGAGATAAGATCAGAAATGAAGAAATCAGGACCAAAGTGGGGGTTAAAGCAGCACTAGATTGTATTAGAAAGCAGCAAGTCAAATGGTATGGCCATGCAAGTAGGTTACCAGTCAACAGCATACCACAACAAGCAATGATGTACAGACCAGTTGGAAACAGAGGAAGAGGCCGACCACGTAAACGTTGGACGGAGGGAATAGCAGACTCCATGGGAATATCGATATATGAAGCCTATAATCGGGCACTCTCACGATGTTTATACTTCACCTCGGGTTCCAAATGGTGCTGTATGTAGCCGAGGCGCGGTGTTGGGGTGAGCGCCCAACATTGCTTAAATACCTCAATGGCTCGTGAATACATAACCTATGCAGCAAAAGTCCAACTCCTGGCCTTCACGTGGCGGACCCGTTTAAACTAACAGGAGAAGGGGCGACGGCGAGTCTCTGGCGCCGGAAAATAACCAGTATGCTCTAGATGTGTATGCACGTACATGTATGCGCAGACAGGTGTGTGCGCGCGTACACATCTACACTCGAGTGAGACCACAGTCTGCTCTAGCAAAGAAAGGTGCTGAAGACGGAGGCAACGAGCCAAAGGCGCACCACAGAAATCAGGATGCCACGCAATCACGCAAAATGGAATATGTCGACTACTGCTAATTGTTATGGTGCTCGCCCTGCTTTGGACCCCCAGGCAGGTGCAGTGCCGGGCCCTATGTCTCGAAAGGGTCCAACCCGAACTACTGGAGGTCCTTCTCAGATGTCCTGTGGAGCCAGGGGACATGAGAATAGGACGACTGGCCATACTAAACGAAGACTTAAAATAATGCACTGGAATGCGGAGGGAGCCAGCAACAAAAAAAAAAATAGAATTAGAAAAAATCTTGGACCAAGAAAAAGTAAGCATATGTTGCTTGCAAGAAATTCACCTCAGTGAAAATATAGCCTTCAAAATCAGAGGCTACCAGTGTTACCGATCTGACCGAAAGGACAGGCGAAAAGGTGGGATACTGACCCTTGTAAAAAATAACATCATGGCTTCCCAAATCGAAGTCTACATGGAAGGGGCTGAGTATCAGACACTTAAATTTAAGACAGGTAATATAGACATACATCTGATCAATTACTACTGTCCAAGTGACCGCCCACAGGCACTGGACACACTACCACTAAAAGAAAAAATGATTGTGTGTGGAGATTTCAACAGCCACTCGCAGAGCTGGGGCTATGATCACATGGTCCAGAGAGGAGAGAGACTGGAAGACTGGCAGGATGAGAATAGATTCATCTTGATTAACAAGCCGTCCGACCCACATACTTTCTACTCGAGATCATGGCACTCTACAACTACACCTGACCTGGCTTGTCATTCACCAGACCTGGAGTGGAACATTACACGAATTGTTGGGAAACAACTTGGTGGCAGTGACCATCGGCCAGTCTTTCTAACCGTAGAAAATGAGCTTGTAAGTGAAAGCAGCACCCTCTCGAGGTGGAACTACAAGAAAGCAGACTGGGCAGTGTACAAGCATCGCACCAGCATACTGGTTAGAAACCTGAACACTGAGAAAGACATAAATAAAGTAGTTGAAGAGTTTGGGAAATGCATACTACAGGCAGCGCGAGAAACAGTACCAAGAGGAGCCCGTAAACAATATAAACCCTACTGGAGTAGTGAACTGGAACAGTTGCATAATGATGTGGAAGTGTGTAGAAAGCAAGCAGAGGCCACACCCAGCCAAGAGCACCACAATAAATTCCAGCATGCAAAAGCCAAATTTCAAAGGGCCAAGCTGCAGGCTAGACGGAAAAGCTGGCAGGAGAAAACGGAGTCTCTGAACTTTGAAAGAGACACAAGGAAATTGTGGAAGCTAATAAAACAGCTTAATGACGAGGGCACAGGGAGAAACTCAAAAATTGCACTACATAAAGATGGAAAAATCTTAACAAGAAAGCAAGCAGCTGACCATTTTGCGGACTCATTCGCACAAGATAACAATATCAAAATTAGTCCAGAGAAACAACAAGAGATTCGAGAGAAACGACAACATACAGGACAGAAGGAAATAGTACATGAGGTTCTGGAGGCACCCATCACAATCAGCGAACTGGAGCTAGCCATATCAAAACTGAAAATGAGAAAGTCACCAGGAGCTGATGGTATCTCCAATGAAATGATCAGGAACCTAGGAACAGAGGCCAAAACAAAGCTGTTGCAGATCTTCAATAACAGCTGGACCTTAGGCAGTGTTCCACAAGCCTGGAGAGAAGCAATCATGATACCCCTCCTAAAATCAGGGAAAGATGGTTCCATTGCCTCTAGCTACAGACCAATTAGCCTCACCAGCTGTCTCTGCAAAACACTGGAACGCATCATCAATCACAGACTGCAGTGGTACATTGAAAGTAAAAACATCCTTGTGCCACAGCAGGCTGGCTTTAGGCAGTGCTACTCTACGGAAGATCAGACAACCTACCTCTCTCAAGAAATTGAGGATGCATTCCAAGAGAAGAAGCTGGTGCTTGCGGCATGGATAGATCTGAAGAAAGCCTTTGACAAAGTCTGGAAAGAAGGTCTGATGAAGAAACTGAGAAACTGCAAAGTCAATGGAAGAATGTACAAATGGGTGAAAGCATACTTGGACAACAGAAGAGCCCGAGTACAGATAGACGGACTCAAGAGCAAGAAAGTACTACTGCGTCACGGTGTCCCCCAGGGCGGAGTCTTGTCCCCCACACTTTTTCTAATCTTCATCAATGATCTTGTTGCTCACCTACCGCATGGAATTAAAGCGGCAATGTACGCCGATGACCTGGTTCTATGGAGCACAAATGAATATGCATCAGTGGCCACCAGATTGCTACAAAGAGCTGTAGATATATTTGCTGCATGGGCAAATAGATGGTGTGTCAGCATAAACACTGACAAGTGCAGCACCACCCTATTTACCCTCTCTCCAAAACAAAAGGCAGGGATCATCCAGATAAATGGAAAACCCCTAAGAGATGATAAAGAACCAACATACCTTGGAGTAACATTTGATGGCAGGCTGACATGGAGAAAGCACATCAACAGATCAGTAGCTAAAGCCAGAAGGAAAATAGCCATTCTGAGAAAGCTAAGTGGAACCACATGGGGAGCCAGTACGAAAATACTTAGCAAAGTTTACCAACAGAGCATACGACCACACCTGGAATATGGGTCAACTGCGTGGAGTTCAGCATCAAAAACCACACTACAAGAGCTGGACAAGGTGCAAAATCAAGCACTTAGAGTCACCACAGGAGGGATGAGATCAACCCCTATAGTGGAAATGGAGAAGATGGGGAGGACACAGGCAGTGAATGAGCGCAGAGATACGAAAACGCTAATACAAGCAGAAAAGTTCCTCAGCTTGCCAGGCCACCCAATGAAGAACAGATTTGAAAACCTAGCTATGGGGCGGTTGAAAAGAAGTAGTTTTATCCACCAGGCCAAACGACTCTGCAGAGAAACCACTGATCTGCCCACAGTTGGTATCCCCCTAACAACTATTCCAGAACGAACTCCATGGGAAGATGAGCATAGACTATCGTTACAAATCCAGACAAAAGTGAGAGGAATATTTGACAAGGAAGAACAGAACAGTGTGCAGCGCAGAACAGCCACTCTCAGCTTCCTTGATGAAGAATACCCACAGGACCTCTGGATCCGAGTCTACACAGATGGGTCAGCACAAAATGCTGTTCGAAATGGAGGAGCGGGAGTGTACATAGAATACCCAAATAATACTAGGGACACAGCCAGAGTACCGACAGGAAAGTACTGCCATAACTATGATGCCGAAATTGAAGCAATCAAGATAGCAACAGAGAAATTACTAAATACCAGTAATGGTACACAACCTGTGGTGCTACTGACAGATGCAAAATCAGTACTCGAGGCGCTCCTCTCTGGGAAATTGCCAGTACTAAGGACACTACTTTCTGAACTTAGCAGTCAGCATAAAGTCACCATACAGTGGATACCATCCCACTGTGGAGTACCCGGAAACGGCAGAGCTGATCAGTTGGCTAAGGAAGGAGCCAAAGAAGAACAGCCTGATGTGCCCGTTAAATACCACCAAAAGAAAAGAATGATCAAATCAGTCAGAAAGCCACCAAAACCTGCTCAAGATGACTACCACGTTATGGACAGACCAGAACAAGTCATTATTCTGCGCCTCAGAACAGGACACAATAGATTACGCAACCACATGTATACAAAATTCAAGATTGGTGAAACAGCCATGTGCACATGTGGATTGGCGTCGCAGACAGCAGAGCACATACTCCAAGACTGCCCAAAGTATAACATATCTAGGCAAACCTTCTGGCCTAGAGAGACGACAGTGGAAGATAAACTCTATGGACCACTGTGTGAACTGAAAAAGACAGTTCAATTTATGCAAGAGACGACATTGCAGATATAGACATATTTCAAGCGAACGAAAGAAGAAGAATACTTTACCTCGACACCGTAAGGTACAAGAGGAACATGATGAGATGAGACTGGAGGGAAAATATAACAATTGACTATTTTACATCTTACTACCTTTGTACATTATCCATCTGCAGTTATTAAAGTACCCTAGTACATTAACTAGTTTCAGATTAGTTTCATGGCGCTAGATCCATATTTTTAGACCAATCAGCATTTAACAGGCGATGCAGTAAATATCGCGCCCAAGGCATTTGCTTCCCAGAAAATTTATGGTACTCAGGTTTGAGGTTAGGTTGGATCCATTCCTCATTACCCATTTTAGGCTGGGTCGATCGGGATCTCAGGTCAATTGTAAATATTTAAAACAATTGACCTCTCGATGGCGGTTCGAACACACTTAATCGGACCGCTAAGCAAGCGTGTTTGCCACTACGCCTCTGCGGGCCCCTCTTCTAAGGTATCTGTGTTTACACCTTGGGCACCACTAACCGTTACATGTCAACGGCCCTGATTTGACTGTTTTACAAACTACCCAACAAATGTCGCTTCTGATTGGTTACTCTACTAGAATCTGCATATAAATCAATACCCCCGTTCATTCTTAAAAGTTACAAGTCGACGGTAATTCAGGTTGTTGCGGTTGTCAATTTTTGTCTTGACCCAAAGAGCGTTAGTATTATCGCTATCTGGCGAATAAATTATTTCTAAAGTTGAAAATTAATTTTTGCGAATTTGTATTTCTAGGAAAACGTATTTGTATTCGTTGTATGCCAATTTGTGGTTTTTCTTGGGAATGAAAGTAATCATGTCAGGAAGGTAACAGTACTGGCATTGTACATGAGGTGTTATTTAATCCCGCACTGGCCGTGTGATTTTAATGTCAACGAATTTACTCATTGTCTTTATGTTTAATTTTATATTTAGAATATTTAGTTTAGACATTCATTGTGATTCAGACTTAGTACCTGGAAGTGTAAGGCTTTTTTCAAGAAACGGTATAACGCCTTGAGTGACCTAGAAATAGAACGGCATGATCCCTGAAGAGCGTGGAGCGAGACGACACTGCTAAACGATTTGCATTTAGTCAAGAAAAGGTTATCTATAACTATTCTGTCCTTGGCGCTGTTGCAAGTGTACTTCAATTGAAAAGAAGGTTGTAAAACACAGTGATAGAGCACGTTATATTGTTTTGTTTTATTATAGACTTCATGACCATTATAGTTACGATTAAAACGACAGTTGTTTTACGGCATTGTGGAAGGATGGTCCTATTCAATTATTAACTTATAATTTTGGAAGGATATTTATATTAAAATATTAATTTACGACAATTGTGAAAGGAAGATAATATTAAAATATTGTCTTACGACAATTGTAGAATTATAATCATATTTAGTTTGTCCAACCCCTAATCGGTCAGTTGGATTAACGCAGGAAGCCAAAGAAGATTAATTAACCAACACAGAACTGTTGTCCTTAGCCGCTATATGCTGCGGGATTTACTGAGGAGGGACCCGAGCACTTATGCACTGAATGTTTCGATGTGCAATGGGAATGATCTGTCGACTAACTAACTAATTAACTAGTTGGATTAATATGTTGACTTCAGAGTTCTTGACTTGGGGGAGTAAATTACAAGTACTTCAGAAGTCGGAGTGGTTCGCCTGATGGCGAGGGATGCTGGTAATAAGGAAACTAATCCACACGTAACAAACAGTCCAGTGTACTAAGAGTAGTAACACGTGTTTGGACTACGCTTGAGTTCAAAGCAGGCGGACGCAAAAAAAAAACGCAAGTAAATTAAATATTAACTTACGACAATTGTAGAGTTACGATCTTATTAAACTGTTAACTTACGACAATTGAGGAATGATGATTCTATTAAAATATTAACTTAAGACAATTGTAGAATTATAATCGTATTAAAATATCAACTTACGACAGTTGTCTAATTATAATCGTATTAAAATATTAACTTACGACAACTGTAGAAAGATGATTTAAAAACAAAAAAAAACCAAGTTACTTCCAGAACATGTGTAATTATACTGATATAAATAACGAAAGAATGTCGCATCATGTTGACATATTAAATATAATACAATTGTATATGTTTATGGTAAAACGAACGTGGAAAGATTATTCTGTTGGCAAATTAAGAACAAGAATCGGATGTAAAGAGTAGTTGGACACGCGTTGGCAGAGGATTCTATTGACAAAGTAAATACCAGGATGTTTTTCAACGAAGTCTTAACACAAATGTGGAGACATGATTCTATCGGCACAGTAAATACAAGTATACGTTTGAACAAAGTCTTAATACAAATGTGGAAAGGTGGATCTATTTATGCGGTTAATATAGGACTAGGTTTCAACGAACTGTTAACACAGATATGGGAAGATGATTCACTATTAACACAAATGTGGAAAGATGATTTTACTGGCACAGTAAATAAAAGTACATACTTGAACGAAGTCTTAATACAAATGTGGAAAGATGATTCTATTGACTCGGTAAATATAAGAATATGTTTCAACGAACTATTAACACAAGTATGGAAAGATGATTCTATCGACACAGTAAATACAAGTCTTAACAAATATGAACATATGATTCTATGTCAAACTAATTACAAGGACGCGTAAGCCTGTACGCAAATGAAATAGAAATTGCCACTGTTTAAGATTCGGAATATTCTTTTCTAAAGATGGATATCACTAGAATAAGAATGGAAGGAATGTCTAGTTTCGTGAGATTTCACAAAGGAAGATTTATTTCAAATGGGAATACTCGCTCGCAAGAATGTGCATTTTTTCTATAAAGGATTAAAATGCGACGGATGGTTAATCGTTACATAAACTAATTGTACGATGTTCTCCACAATCAGTCGTACCATATTTCTTTGGCAGAGCTACAATAGATTTCAAGAGATCAGCAGGTATATATTCAATGTTGTAGATATCATTCAACAATTTTGTTATCACTTCTATGCCCATTTTGTCAATATCTTTAATTGCTTCAACAGCGATGCCATCTGGACCTGGAGATTTACCTTTACTCAAGTGTTGTATAGCTTGTTAAACATTTACTTTCGTTATTGGTAACACTTCAGTATTTCACATTGATCGCAATTATGTGTTTTTGACCTAACATCATGTTACAGTTCTTTTATATATTCTGTCAATATTTCAATTATCTTTTTTGTCTATTAATACATTAAGTTCTTTTTTTTTACTTTCAAACGACTACTTGCCTTTTTTTCTTTCTTCTAATGCCTGATGATTTCTGTATTTTTTCTTGTACATTGATTTAGTATCTTCTCGTTGTCCTTCAATTTCCATGCACTGACTGTTTACATCAAACCTTACATCAAAGATCATCTGCGACGAGACCACAAGGACGTCCAAGAAGAAAATGGATTGACGACATCAGAGACATTGTACAACCACAAGGAATGACACTATCCAGTGCCGTCCACCGGGCACTGGAACGCAAATTATTCCTCCCCACGACGCTTGACGGCAGAAGTGGAAGATGATGATGATGATGATGATGATGACTGTTTAACCAGACTTGTTTCGCTGTCTTATATTTTATTACTATTTATCTATGTATTTTTTCATATTCATCTTTATTTTGTTTACTTTTCCATCTAAAGTCCACCAGTCGAAAAATGTCCTGTATCATTCATTTATTCTTCGCTGCCGTCTTTATTTCTGGTATTATTTCCTTTGATGTCTGTTGTATTGACTAATTTAACATTTGTCATTGTTCTTCTACACTACCTATTTTTTTCTATTGCATTGCACCTATTATGTACAGTAATGGCGTGTGTATCATTTATTTCATAATTTGATCCAAATATTGCAAAATGTAACTTTGTGTTTCTTGGAGTCCTCTGTAATTTCTTCATTTGTAGTCTTAGTTTTTTTTTTTTTTTTTTCCAATTCCTAATGCAGGGTCGCTGTTGCAGTCGGCTCGCGATCTTATTTTTACATGTCAGTAAGCTGTTACGAAATCGTTTGTTTATTAGTATGTAATCAATTTGATTACGATAATTATTTCCTGGACTTGTCCATATCCAACAAAAAGTCGCTTAAAAGTCGACAGGGTCGACTTCATCGCACCGGGTTTTATCCCATATGGCTCGGTCTCTTTCCGCAGCACGGAAAGCGTCGCATAAAGCACGAACTCCGTAGCTTTTAGCGACGACCCACAGGAGTCTCCGAAACATTTAACTCGTAAACCGAAGGGTGCGGCCCGGAATCGAACCCACAACCTTCGGAGCACGAGTCAAACGGCTTGACCACTTCGCCACAAAGACTCCCCCATATCCAACAGTGTCCAGAGAAAGATCCATCCATCCATCATGTACCATGCCGATAAGCGTTGGCGGTCATGTTTCGCCATCTCACTCGATCACCAGAGTCGTGGAACAGCTCCGTGTTTCCGTCTCTACCATGCCACGTGGCCATTAAGGTATTTAATTCTCGGTCTTCCCCTTGGTCTCTTCCCTTCGATCTTTGCCAGTTTTCACCAAGTTCTCCTATTCATTTCTTCTCACATGCCCCAAAAAATGTTGACTGTCTATGTCTAATGTCTCTAATCAGTTTACGATCTTCATTTGTTTCTTGAAGGACTTGTTCATTGGTTGTTCTGTCTGTCCATGGTATTTTTGCATTTTCCTCAGAAACCACATTTTCAAAGCCATCAGATGTTTTTCGTCTTGACTACTCACTGTCCACGCTTCACAACCATACACAAGTACAGGTTCTATGTAGCACCTCAACACTCTTTTTCTAGTTTCAATTGATATTTTTTATTGGTCAGTATGTTTTTCATCTTGCAAAAGGCTACATTCGCTATGGCAATTCTTGTTCTAATCTCTTCAAGGCATCTCCCAACTGATGGTATGACTGTGAGAGAAAGATGGTGTTTCAAATTATCATACTGTGTACCCAGATTCAACCAGGTTTTTACCCTCTCCCATTTCTCTTTACAAGGCCGTATCCACCAGAATCATCTTCATCTCGTTCTTCTTCAACCTCTGCATTGAAATCTTCAAGTACATTAGTTTTTATAGTTTTTAACATTGTGCCATTGTGCTATGTTAAACTGTTCATAAATGTTGTATATTCTCCCCCGTGCTGACTTCAATTGATACATAGACGTGTATGATATTAACTCCGTAATAATAACTTAAGGAGTCTCTGTGGCGAAGTGGTCAAGCCGTTTGACTCGGGCTCCAAAGGTTGTGGGTTCGATCCCGGCCGCGTCCTTCGGTTCACTAGGTAAATTTTTCAGGAGACCCCTGTGAGTCGTCGCTAGAGCTACGGAGTTCGTGCTTGGTGCGACGCTTTCCACGCTGCGGAAAGAGACCAAGCCGTATGGGATAAAACCCGGTGCAATGAAGTCGACTCTGTCGACTTTTAAGCGACTTTGTTGGTATGATATTAACGTGTTCCTATTTTACCCTTAATCTGACTAACAAAACTAGTTCTGATATGGGCATATATACATTTACTGTCTTGGCTCTTTATCACGATGTTCTTTATGATAAGTTCGTGATATGGTCGTTGTCTAGGTAACGATTCTCCTGGTGTGTCAATTGAGCTCTGTAACTGTCTTCCACTATAACTCACCCCCGTAGTGCACATTCACCAGTCATTAAACAAGATTGAGTTGGCGCACATAATCCTTTATTGCAGAAAGAACACGGACAAACGGAACATATTTATATATCCAGAAACACTATAATCCATAGAATATCCATATCCTCCTCACAACTTAACACGCACACATCACTGTCTTCTCACGGCCTGCTTAATCTCAAATCCACAAGACAGGTAATCCAGCTCCTATCCACAGTTGGACCTCACACATCACAACCCACACACTGGGTCTAGTCTCCGCTAGCTATCCAACCCACTTTGGGTTCAGGCCTCAACTCACTATAAAACCCACTCTACTCTGGGTTCAGGCCTCCATTATCACTATGAAACCCACTCTGGGTTCAGACCTCCATTAACTATCCAACCCACTCTGGGTGTTAGGCCTGCATTCACAACTGAGAGAACAACACAACAAAAGAACTGACCGCAGTCAGTCTAAGCTCCCCCTTCTTCGACAACCGATCCGCTCGGCGCCAAAACATCAACTGTCCTCCAGCGACCCGACTCCTCAGTCGGTCCCAGCTTCCACTCCACTGTCAATGTTTTCCACTGTCTTTTTACCCTACTTTGTAGCCCCTCCCTGGGCTCCCCACAACATTACACCCCAGCCTAAAACTGTCTCTCTCCCTATCCACCCTGGGGTCTCCACTCACCCTCACCATTATTTTTAACGGCTGGTTGTTTTTCTCGTAGTCTCGCTACTGGAGTCACTCACCTCAATGTCAATAACCCAGGCATATGTCACTCTTTCTCTGCTCAAGATTATACTCACATCATTTTCATATACCGGTACAAATGTGCTAACAACCCCTGATCTTTTATGATATTTCACAATTATAATGTTTAAATACTGAGCTAAAGTATGACAGTAGACGGTACTACCTGCTTTCTGTTAGCGCCGAATGTTGGGCGGCGCTTACCAAACCCGACACCCCACATCGTGCCAACGGCTTTGGGCGGAAGAGCGCAATTGGGAGGATACAAGCCTTATCCTGGTGCGAGGAAATTCAACCTAAAGACAAAATGTCATGGCAGGGCATACCAGGCCCTAAGCTTTGGTTGGCAGCTGGTCTAGGGTCGAAGCTCCGACAGGCGGACAGTTAGAACATTGCTTTGCTGAACCGGCAGCTTCTGTAGCTTGTCTTGTTCCAGATTTATAGGTGTTACCTTTCCTCTGGAGTGAACTAGGCAGGCCGAGAGAGGGATTATGCTGCATGGGCATCACATGGTCTCTATATTTTAGCCCAGGCTTTGTGCTATGGAGAGACAATAACTCCATCCCTGGTCTTAATCGGTCTTGGAATCAAAGCGAGAGGCGAATGTTACGGGTTATAAGTCCCTGTCGATTGGCGTAGACATGGGGCGCCACGCGTTGCCTCTGACGGTGGGAGACACCTACAGGTGTCACTGATCAGCTACCGCCCGCCTCAAGCTGGGCAGCCCCCGGCCAATTGGGTGCTGAACCGCCACATCCTGCCTGCTTTAATGGGTGCTTGGGGCTAGGACAAAATCTGAATAGCAGGCTGTAAAAACCAATGCACTAGGTACTAGTAAAAAGAAAAAATAGAAACCTCAAGCTACGGCATGCAACCTGGAACGTAAGAACCATGTGTCCAGGATTTTCAACTGACTTGAAAAATGTTGACGATGTGAGAAAAACGGCTGTGATTGATGCCGAACTCAATCGTCTTAACATTGATATTGCTAGCCTGTAGGAGACTCACTTCGCTGAGGAAGGGGCACTCAGGGAAAACAATTACACCTTTTTTGTGAGGGGGGGGGGGAGGGTAGAGGGCAGGCAGAAAAAAGACATCATGGTGTGGACTTTGCAGTGAAGAATTCGCTACTGGGCATGATTGAAATTCCAGCAGGAGGTAATTAAAGACTGTTATCCCTGCGCTTGGCAACCTCTTGTGGTTTTGCCATCATTGTTACTACATATGCACCGACACTCGATTCCTCTGATGATGTGAAGGATTCGTTCTATCAGGAATTAGACTCCGTGATCGAGGCAGTTCCAAACTCTGACTACATTTATATGCTCGGTAATTTCTATGCTTGTGTGGGCAAGTATTCGAGTTCATGGCCAGTGTGCCTTGGAAAATACAACATCGGTCGCATGAATGAAAATGGGCAAAGGCTGCTGGAGCATTGCACCAGAAATGACCTATGTATTACAAACTCCTTTGTTAGAACAAAAAAGCTGCAGAAGGTCACATGAAAACTTCCAAGATCCGGCCATTGGCACCAGCTGGATTTCATCATTACACGGAGACAACATCTGAACCATACATCATTGTCTCGAAGTTACCACAGTGTTGACTGTGATACGGATCAATTTTTGGTTGTTGCAAGGGTTAGAGTGAGACCAAAGAGAATCTACACCGCTAAACACAAATCTAGCCCCAGGATTAATATTATTAACACTCACGATCCTGAAAAGTGCTTTCAGTTTCAACAGCAACTTGAAGACGCTTTCACTGATGCACCAGAAAATTGTACAGCAAGTGAAAAGTGGGGTAAACTTAAGCAAACTCTTTATAAACTGCCGTAGGGGTTTACGGCACTGTGGACCATAAGAGGCAGGACTGGTTTGCGGCAATCAGCCAGACTCTGCAGCCCTTGATTGATAAGAAGAAGATAGCTCTCTTAAGAAACAAGGAAAGACCAACGCGTAACATTCTGAGTGAGCTGAAGCAAGCTAGGAAGGATGTGCAAAAGGCTCTCGGGCAGTGTGCAAATAACTATTGGATCAATTTATGTGAGTCCATTCAAAATGCAAATGATAAGGGAACATCAGAAGCGTGTATGAAGGAATAAAGAAAGCATGTGGTCCAATGATCAAAAGAAGTGCACCATTGAAAACCTTGACTTGAAAAATCATCACTGATAAGAAACAGCAGATGGATAGATGGGTAGAGCACTATTTGGAGCTTCACTCAAGTGAGACCAAACTAGCGGATGATGTCCTCGACGCGATAGAGGCCCTACCAACAATTGACCACCTGGACACACTTCCAACCATAACAGAAGGGAAGTGTGCTATAAATGAACTTGCATCTGGTAAGGCTCCAGGTAAGGATGGGATTCCAATAGAGGTTATCGGGAGTGGGCAAAACACACTCACTCTACAGATCAACCAGCTAATAGAGCTATGCTGGCGAGAAGGACAGGTCCCACAGGATTTCAAAGATTCAAGCATCATAACACTATACAAGAACAAGGGCGATCGAAGCGACTGCAAAAACTATAGGGGATCTCACTTCTGTGTATTGTTGGAAAATTATTTGCCAGAATTGTTCTGCGCAGACTTCAAGTCCTATGAGATCAAGTCTACCTCGAATCACAGTGTGGCTTTCGACAGAATCGGTCTACCACTGATATGATATTCTCATTGCTACAAATGCAAGAAAAATGCCGCGAACAGAATCAACCACTGTTCATTGCCTTCATCTACCTCACAAAGGCATTTGATTTGGTCAGTCGTGACGGTCTGTTCAAGGCACTAAAGAAGATTGGCTACCTACCAATTCTTCTGTCTATTGTGGAATCGTATCACACAGGCATGAAGGGTATAATCAAGTTTGATGGTGCAACTTCTGAAAAGTTTGAAATCAAGAGTGGAGTTAAGCAAGGTTGTGTACTAGCTCCCACCCTCTTTGGAATATACCTTTCACTTCTACTGAGATATGCCTTTCGTGATCAGGATGGTGGTATATACATTCACTCACGCTCAGATGGCGAACTCTACAATGCTGGAATTTAAGACCAAGACCAAAATTAGGAGGGTACTGATCAGAGAGTTGCTTTTTACAGATGGTGCTGCAGTTACGACCCACTCTGAGGAAGAATTACAATGTCTACTATCTGCATTCTCCAATGCTTGTTCTGAATTTGGTTTTAAAATTACCAAAAGGAAGACACAGATTATGTCACAAGGTGCACATGGGGTACCATCAATCTTTATTGACGACGCCGAACTAGAGATGGTAGACCATTTTACATATCTAGGATCAGTAGTCAATAGCAAATTATCCCTAGATCAGGAAATCAACATCCGGATTGGTAAGGCAGCAACAACAATGAGCAGGTTAAGAAAAAGAGTCTGGGAGAACAGGAAGCTTACTGCAAAAACAAAAGTCCTTGTCTATCAAGCCTGTGTCCTTAGTACTCTTCTTTATGGCAGTGAAGCCTGGACAACTTACTCACACCAAGAGAAACATTTAAACAGCTTTCATATGCGGTGTCTGGGAAGAATACTTGGTATTAAGTGGCAAGACAAAATCACAAATACTGAAGTATTGGAAAGGTCAGGTTGTGTGACGGTTTATTCCAAGCTCAGTCTTCGTAGACTTAGATAGATAAGACATCTTAGTAGGATGGATGATGGTAGAATACCAAAGGACATCTTTTTTGGAGAATTACAGATGGGTAAGAGATCTCAGGGTCGGCCTCTACTACGATACAAAGATGTGTGTAAGCGGGACATGATTGATTCAGGCATTGATAATGCATATTGGGAGCAAGTCGCCGCTGAATGTGTTGCATGAAGGGCAAACATTAGAAATGGAATAAAGACAAAGGAGAAAATGATTGCAGATAAGTCACACACCGAGCGTGTGAGAAGTAAGATGGTGCATGATGGCGGAAATGACCACGTGTTCACATGCACCCACTGTGGACGGACATTTACAGCGCAAATTGGCCTTATTAGTCACATTCGCTACCGCCATGGGTAGTAGTTATTAAGCCTTTTTGAAGCACAAACTATCGTCTGTCAAGACGACAAGATGCCAATGAATGATGAATTAATGATGAATAATGTTTAATACAGCCCAAAGCCGTATTGTTGTCGGTAATACAAGTATGAAGAACTGCATTGAACTCTCTTCATTTCTGCTACCCATTTTAACTTTGGTCGATCTAAGCGACAAGGTCAATTTGTTGGGGGGGGGGGGGGGAATCAGTGCCCCTAAGTGTTCCATCACGAGATCTCTGAGTCAGCAGGCAAGCATTCTAGCCACTGTGTCACGGCTACTTCCAAGGGCATTATAAACTGCCAAACTGTCATTTATTGCCAATATAGTACCTTGCTGTGTATGGCGGGGGAGGAGGGGCGTTGAGTGTGATGAATCAAGGCCACCTGGCTAGTGCAGGACATTATACAGATCGATTTATTACATTACCTGGGATTAGAACTCGGCTCCTCCAACGTATCACACCAGTATCTTAACCCTTTGGCCTGACTCGCCTTCTTTGTGTTGATTATTATGTAATATATGTTCAGTCATTGACCACAGAACGAACTGGTTTCTTTACACGTCAGTAATAAAGATGGGTTTATTACATTTACTATAGCAAACTTTCGGTATAAGCCGATTTATTACATTATCTGACCACAGAAGAAACTCTTTTCTGTACACGTTAGTAATAAAGATGGGTTATAGTATATTTACTATAATAAACTATTGTTTAAAAACCAATCACCTGTATTGACTATTTGAAGCCTTTTGTCAGGAGGCCATCACCATGAACACAGCTGGAAAAGTCGAAGGTCAGTTCGTGTTGCCAACTCGACCATCAGACATTACTGGTATGACAGAGTACTGTACGAAAGACGAAAACATGCTCGCTCGGGACATGTGGATCAACAGCCCCGAAGCCTTCACAATGTAAGTGTTCCGCAATGCCATTATGTTTGTCAGCTTAATTTGTTTTCATCAGTTTGTCCCACGGCAGGAATATGTTATGGGCATGTGCACTGTATGGACCAGCACGTTTCAACGGACTGAATGCACGGAGGAATCGGTGGCCAGTCTTTGTCACTTGTCAGTTGGACTGAAATGTTGGCGTCTCGTCACTGACTTGGGAGAGTAAATTACAAGTACCTCAGAAGACAGAATGGCTTCGCTTGATGGCGAGGGACACTGGTAACAAGGAAAGTGGCCCACACGCAAAAATCAGTCCACTGCACTGGACGTAGTGGCATGTGTATGGACTACGGTTGAATTCAAAGTCAGCGAAGAAAAAACAGCGAGACGGCGAGCGTAGGCGCCGAACCTTGGTCCGGCCTCGCTCATGACATTGTCAACCTAGCAGGATGTCAATAGATTGTCTTTTGAACTGTGGTTGCATGGGTGAATGTAAATAGTGAACTAGACATTTGAACTGTGGTTGTATGGGTGGATGTAAATAGTAAATAGTCTTTTGAACGTTGGCTTTATGGGTGGATATGAATAGTGAACTGGTCTTTTGAACGGTGGTTTTATGGGTGGATGTAAATAGTGAACCGGACGCCTGAACTGTGGTTGTATGGGTGGATGTGAATAGTGAACTGGTCTTTTGAACGTTGGCTTTATGAGTGGATATGAATAGTGAACTGGTCTTTTGAACTGTGGTTTTATGGGTGGATGTAAATAGTGAACCGGACGCCTGAACTGTGGTTGTATGGGTGGATGTAAATAGCGAACTAGAATTTGAACGTTGGCTTTATGGTTGGATACGAATAGTGAACTGGTCTTTTGAACTGTGGTTGTATGGGTGGATATGAATAGTGAACTGGTCTTTTGAACTGTGGTTTTATAGGTGGATATGAATACTGAACTGGTCTTTTGATGTGGTTTTATGAGTGGATATGAATAGTGAACTGGTCTTTTGATGTGGTTTTATGGGTGGCTGTGAATAGTGAACTGGTCTTTTGAACTGTGGTTTTATGGATGGATGTGAATAGTGAACTGGTCTTTTGAACTGTGGTTTTATGGGTGGCTGTGAATAGTGAACTGGTCTTTTGAACTGTGATTTTATGGGTGGGTGTGAATAGTGAACTGGTATTTTGAACGGTGGTTTTATGGGTGGATGTGAATAGTGAACTGGACTTTTGAAATGTGGTTGAATGAGTGAATAAAAATTGTGAACTGGACTTTATAAATATGTTTGTATGGGTGGATGTGAATATTAAACTGACTTTTGAAATATTGTTGTACAGAAGGATGAAAATAATGAATTGGACTTTAGAAATGTGGTTGTATGGATGGATTTGAATATTGAACTGGACTTTTAAAATGTGGGTGTATGTGTGGATGTAAATAGTGAACTGGAATTTTGAAATGTGGTTGCAATACATGATGTAAACAGTGATCTGAAAGTGATCAAACGAAAACGTTCTTAATTCGTTCAGTAGGCTACCTCTTCTAGTAGAACTGCGTGCTGAGTTAAGGAGTTTTGGCGTTAGGCAACATCTATGACTTCCTTCTTTGTAAGATGTATACATATCTAAAATATTTAATTGGGCACACGGACAAATTTATAACACTGAATTTTAAGTTGCAATATTCACATTGACTGAAATTAAGTTCAAGGAATAAAATATTAAGCGAAATATCATGTACGGATGGCAATGTCATTATCATTATCATCCCCCTCCTCCTGCTTTTCACCCCCCCCCCCCCCAACATCCAAGGAGCATTCGTCCTCAATCAGCTGACGATCAGCCCTTTGTAGATTTGTTCGTGATTGGTTGGATTTTGTATGTAAAATTGTCCAGGGGATGAAGTACCTCGATCTGCCATGGTCAATTCCTGTGTCAGAAAATTCTTGACACTGAAAACAACAGACGAAAGTGACGTATGTGTTTATTTTCAGATATGTTAATGTGCTTTGGCTGTCGGAAAATATGACCGACTCTTGGTTAGCGCGGGAGAAACACAGGTAGGTTATGCTGACTTTTAAAAATAATATTATGGGTTAGTTAGTTAGTTGGTTAGTTAGTTGGTTAGTTAGTTAGTTAGTTAGTTAGTTCTTTCGTTAGTTAGTTAGTTAGTTAGTTAGTTAGTTAGTTAGTTAGTTAGTTAGTTAGTTAGTTAGTTAGTTAGTTAGTTAGTTATTAGTTCGTTACTTCGTTAGTTAGTTACTTAGTTAGATATTAGTTCGTTCGTTCGTTCGTTCGTTCGTTCGTTAGTTAGTTAGTTAGAGTTAGTCAATTAGTTAGTTAGTTAGTTAGTTAGTTAGATAGTTTAGTTTAGTTTAGTTAGTTAGTTAGTTAGTTAGTTAGTTAGTTAGTTAGTTAGTTAGTTAGTTAGTTAGTTAGTTAGACGAGGTTCCAACTTCACGGCAACGGGTCGTCCCCATTATGCTCCATTCCTGTGCCAGTGAATATCACAAAAAATGCTCCCCACTATCCAATGTGAAAAGTGGAATAGACAGGAGTCTCGACAATCCAACAGCCCGCACAGGTACACTGTGCATAATGCCGCCGCCAGAATGCTAAAACAAAAGTCATCCATGAAAACCACAGTTCATGGTCGATGGACTCGGCAATCACCAGAAAGATCTCATTGGTATTAAGCATCAATTGTAGATGGTAAAGCATTATTTTTAGGATAATAAACATCAGTTTGTTTGCCGTCATGCTGAATCGGATAAGCTGGTGCCCGTCCATCTTATCAGATAGACCTGTGCCAGTTCATCTTTGGTATGATCATCTTTTTCTTTCATGGTGTGTAACGGACAGGCCGACTTTATGGTTGCGTGAAGCATTCGTAAAGACTTTAGTTCATATTATGATCGTCTTCCCACTTTTACCAAGACAACGTCAATATTATAATCAGTGTCAGAATCATGTGTAGCATTGGAGCCATTGTTAGCTACAACATCTTCAATAGTAGTTAGTTTTTCTTATGTGGCTAGCTTAGTTCATTCTTCTCATCATTCGCCTGCAGCCAGGAAAGCACATAGAAATTATCCTTCCTCCTTTCCCATCTCTCTCTCTCTCTCTCTCTCTCTCTCTCTCTCTCTCTCTCTCTCTTTCTCTCTCTCTCTCTTTCTCTCTCTCTCTCTCTCTCTCTCTCTCTCTCTCTCTCTCTCTCTCTCTCTATCTATCTACTAGAGTAACAGCCAAAGATCGCAAGGAGCCATGTCGAGAGGGTAGAGCACATGAACCTCGCGTTTCTGTTGGGAATGAACACTGCAGTGGTAGGAATCAAGATTGCAATCACGTTCTTGGAAGGAAGTGTGATTGTATTGGCGTATCTGGTAGAAATGAAGACTACAGTGAAGTCTTATAAGAAAGAAGACTACATTGATGTTTAAAATAGTAATAAAGACTACAGTGACATTTCTTGTCATAATAAAGACAACTGTGACGTTTCGGATACGAATACGAATTACACTGACGTTTCTTTTAAGAATGAAGACTACATTGACATTTAAAATAGTAACGTTTCTTGTCATAAAGAAGCCTACAGTGACGTTTCCTGTAAGGATGGGATGATGGTAGGGATGATGAGAAGTTTGTAGCGATGTTTCTGGTAGGGATGATGAGAAGTTTATAGCGATGTTTCTGGTAGGAATTATGAGAAGTATATAGCGATGTTTCTGGTAGGAATTATGAGAAGTATATAGCGATGTTTCTGGTAGGGATGAAGACAACGAAGATGTTTCTGACTCTCAAAATCGCATTTTTACGTCGCAAATTGTGATTAGTAATAATGATTTGGGCATGTGTGGGTGACCGCGGGTTTCAGGAGCTTGCTCTTAAACTTCCGGTGTGCTGAGAACAAGGGGTGGGGTATTGTTCTCCACTACGGGGATTTGAACTTCAACACTGACTTCTTGTTCAGAAAGCAATGGCAAACTACTGAACGTACAGTTTCCTAGAAAATGAACCTGGAGTGGGGTTAATCGCAGCGTCTTGCAAAGAACATGCAACATTTACTAATACAATAATGATTTAAAGCTCATTGCTTCATTAGAGCTTTTAACTTTGATTCCGCCACATGTTAACACACAGATTGTCAGGCGTGACTTGTAGAAATTCTTCAATGGAATACGAAACATAAAATGTACTCGTGGTGAATTTGTAGACTGTCAACAATTGGCGGCACTCTAAGTGGAGTGTGGTAAATGTGGTATGTGTTTGAAGCCACTTGAAGTGGCGCATGGTATACTAAGACTTAACGAGAATGATACTCGGCGGTATAATGCCATAGCTTAAGATTTGTTGGAGGAGCGGCTGAAGTGCCGGATTCTCCTTCGGGAGACCCGGGTTCGAATCCTCGGGGGTAAAAAGAAAACTCTAACCTGCACAGTTCGTGGCGACTGCACTAGCCAGGCTGCCTTAATTCCTCAGGCGCAACGGACACCCCCACCCTCCCCCTTGTCATACACCGCAAGGTACTATATTGTCAGTAAATGACGATTTGATAGTTTAAGATTTATGTGGTTATCCCTACTGTGTAAAACTAATTTTCTTTACATAACCGAAATAATATAATTGCATTTTGTTTGTCTCTTGGAACAGGCAGAACTTCACCTATGATATGGAGACACAGTTTCAAGTAACGAGTGCGAAGATGGAACATTATCCATTAGAACCAATGCCAAATGATGCAGCAGCGTGTCATGAATTTAAAGCCCGGTTTTTATCTTCTAGGATCGGTTCAGTTTGGAGCGGTCTCACACAGCATAAAACAATTCCCAGAGATAATCAAAGAAACATCATTTCTCAAGGCGCTAGTGTGAATACTTCCACTGGCCGCAAGGATGCCTTTCGTAGCTCAGTCAAGCCAACCAAATGTGCCTCGCGTAAAGAATCCACATGGCTGGCTTATATATATTGTCAGATGTCTGTCCAGGGAGCTATTCGCTAAGCACAGAGGCCAAGAAGCGATCTGGACAAAAAATTACAAACCTTCCTGGTGGGACGCAAAGGTTGGACTGCCTTGGAAAAATCCAACGCAGAATCCAAAGGACACACGGGAGATGTTGAAAAGAAAGTACGTCGCTTTGAAAGAGTATCTGATAGCAGAAAACAGGTTTCCTCAAGATCTGATAGACGAGGTAAACCTGTGGGATGATGGGAAACACGCAAACCTCATTGCTCTGCACTCACTGAAGAGATGGCACTCCAGTACAAAGATGCTCTCCAAGGAGATATTTAATGTTGTGGAAAAAGCAAAATATACGGAATTACAAGAACCAAATAGCCAGCGGGAACTTAACCAAATTCAACTATTATTGACACAAACTATTCAGGCCTTAGAAATGATGAAAACAAATAAAAAGACTGACAAAGATAAATTACAAACTGTTGATAACCTGCTTGACAACGGACAAGAGCCATCTGGCGATCATGGGAAAACTGCGTCAAATCCAACTATAAAAGCTGCAGGCTCTTTTATGAAGGGTAAAAGACAATCACAAGCGCATGATATGGCGCCGCCTGAAAAGAAAAGGTATCAATTTGTTCACAGTTGGACTAAAACATCACCGGCTTCACATCCTAGCAATCCTATACAGCCTACGGAGTCCTGTAATCCTGCACCAACAACAAAGGTCAGCAGTTCCGTACAGGCAATACATTGCAGTAATCCGGTACCAACAACAAAGTCCAAGAGTTCCGTACAGGCAACACACTGCAGTAATCCGGTACCAACAACAAAGGCCAGCAGTTCCGTACAGGCAACACACTGCGGTAATCCGGTACCAACAACAAAGTTCAACAGTACCGTACAGGCAACACACTGCAGTAATCCGGTACCAACAACAAAAGCCAGCAGTTCTTCAGTACAGGCAACCAAGTCCAGTAATCCTGCACCCAAAATAATTTCTAGTAATCCTGTACCAACGTCAAAATCTAGCAATTCTGTAATGGCAACAAAATCCAGCAGTTCCGTACAGGCAACAAAGTCCAGTAAACGTATACCCACTGCACAACCCAGTCAACTTCTGGCACCTGCAGAGCTCATTTCCCCTGCACCAAATTCACGGCCTGACAACTTTGTACCAGCTTCAAAAAACGCTACACCCACAAGCCTTGACTGTCACTCTACCCAAGGATATGATCATTTTGGTGACTTTGAACTACTCTTAAACAGCATTTTTACAAATCCAGGGGAGCTTCAAGAAATACTGGAGGAACCATATAAATACATCGATCCGAGTTCTTTTGGAGACTGTTAGAGCGTTATTACATTGTAGGAAGTAAAAAGTAAAGGACTGTTTTAAGTTCATTGACGTGTATTAGCTATATGGTGCTAGGTCATGTTTTGATAGACCACTCGGCACTTGATGGTGGTGATTCAATACCACACCGGCCACCTATACTTCCTATAACGCTGTCCGGTATCAATTTAGGTTGGGTGTAGGTCCACGTCTGTTAAACAGGAATCCACGTCTCGATTAGGATTCGAACACATGACCGCCGAAACGGCATGCAAGAGTGCTAGATAACATACACCCGCACGCACGCACATACCAACACACACACACTACGCATGTATGTGCGAAATAGATAATTTTGACACAATCAATCGGCTGTTCAAATAAGAAAAGCGTAAACTGAAAAATAAATTCTAACTGAAGTAATAGTCGTGAGTAAAATAACTTGGCAGTTCATGGGGGAACTTAGTTCGCAGATTATATTCGTATACAGTTTTATTCAGAAATAATACAAGGTGTACTTAGAATTAAATGTATGCGCCTATAATCTGACTGTGCAAAAATAACCATTCATAATGTCCAAGTTAAATAATGCTACATTAATTAATGGTGCCATCCATCATGTGCCATGCCGGTAAGCGTGGGCGGTCATGTTCTGCCATCTCACTCGATCACCAGAGTCGTGGATCAGCTCCGTGTTTCTGTCTCGACCATGCCACAAGGCCAAGCCATCCAGGTACTTGCTTCTAGGTCTTCCCCTTGGTCTGTTCCCCTCGATCTTACCAGTTGTCACTAATGGTGCATATGTGAAAAGAAAAAAAAACAACAACAACATAACTATTGGGTGAAATTGAAAGTATTTTTCTTATTGAAATCAAACAAAATCGGCGGATGTAATTAAACATGATAATAGACTATTCGCATTGCCTTAATTCATAACATAGCGTCTACACTCCGCGATATATTTCTTGGAATCTGGTTACTGACATCATTAAGTTCTCATCTTGGAGTCTGGTTGCTGATAATGATATCATTCAGTTCTCACCTTGGATTCTAGTTACTGACATCATTAAGTCCTTTTCTTGGATTCTGATTACTTACATAATTAAGTTTTCATCTTGGATTCTGGTTACTGACATCATTAAGTTCTTTTCTTGGATTCTGGTTACTACATCATTAAGTTCTCAACGTGGATTCTAGTTGCTGGCATCATTAAGTTGTTTTCTTGGATTCTGCCTACTGACATCATTAAGTTCTCAACTTGGATCCTGGTTATTAACATCATTAAGTCCTGTCTTGGATTCTGGTTACTGACATCATTAAGTTTTTATCTTGGATTCTGGTTGCTAACATCACTAAGTCCTGACTTGGATTTTCGTTACTAACATCATTAAGTCCTGTCTTAACTCTGGTTATTTACATCACTAAGCCCTGTTTTGGATCTGGCTACTAACATCATTAGTCGTCATCCATTATTTGATCTTCTGAAGTTTTAAAATGCGTTTACCTGTCATGTAGTTCTTTCTTCATAGTTGTCATTTTCTATCGTTATATTAAAAGGTAACAAAAAGATCGAGGATTACAGTAGGAAAAATGAAAGAAAAAATTCCAGAAATATTTACATCAATTAATAACAATTATGATATACAGAAATAATAATCAATATGTATGTATGACCCTGCTTGCCTGCCAGCCCTGTCGGCATACATTCGAATCCTTATCGTAGTCGGATTATTATTTTTTTTAAACCGGCTTAGGTTCTCAGGTGGATCCAGCCTAAAATGAGTACCATAGAATTGATTGGGTAGTAAAGGCAGTGGTTGTGATATTGACATAATCCATCGAGTGTTGATTGGTTCACAAATATTGGACTAGTAACATATACGCAATACAGATCACGAGGTGAAAATGGGGTCTTTTACTTTGTTTAATTGTATATCTGGCCCGTAGCACTATAGGGCTGTGAAACGGGGACACTAAACACAATAGATGCAAATAACTGCACATGTTTTGTGACGTGGTGTTGTCACAGTATGCAAAGAGTAAGCTTAACAGTAAAGAAATCAAATGAATACATTCTTAAAGAAATTTGGGGAATAGGCAATTATTGAATAACATTAAAAAAGAAACGTGTGTTTATTTGGTCACGAAATAAGACACGGCGGTTTATTTGTGAAAATACTGAAGTGCTAGTTGAAAAGAAGAGATGCGAGAAATTATAACATCACACAAACATGAAAGAAAAAAACTACATCGCACAAACATGCTAGAAATAATTACAATACACAATCATGCACGAAACAAATATATTACAAAAGCATGCATGAAACAACGACATCATACAAACATGCAAGAAACAACTACATCACATAAACACACAAGAAACAACTACATCACACAAACATGCAAGAAACAGCTACATCACACAAACATGCATGTAAATCCTATATCACAATAACATGCATGCAAGAACCACATCACACAAACATGCATGAAATAATTACATCACACTAAAATGCAAGAAATAAAAACTACATCATACAAGCATGCAAGAAACAACTACATCACACAACCACGCAATAACGCTGGGGCTCAGAATTATACTGAGTTGAAGACAGTTGATGAGAGTATGAAACAGTATGATGACGCAGTCTGAGAGGTCTCGGACATTAGTCTTCTGACTGACGCACTTGACGATGATGGTGTTGATGGGTATGACGATGATGATGACGATGTTGATGATGGTGTTGACTATGATAATGGTGATGATGGTGGCGATAATTATGATGACGATAATGATGATGGTGACAATAATTTTGACGATGATGATGGCGATGATGATAATGATGTCCGCGTTGATGATGATGATGACGTGATGATGATGGTCATAATGTTGACGATGATGACATTGATGACGATGAATACAGGGATTATTATGACGATGACGACGATGATGATGATAGTCATGATAATGATGACGATGATTATATTGATTATTGTGACGATGACGACGACGACGACGATGATGAAGCCGATGATGATAATGATGACGATGATTATAATGATGATGGTGATAATGATGATGATGATGATGATGATGATGATGATGATGATGATGATGATGACCGAAAGGTTATAGTCAGTTCTTGTAAGTAACATTTTTTTTTGTATATAAGAGTTCCGCAGAGCAGGGTACTCACTTACCTTGCCATCTTAAAAGGTTGGTAAAGGTTGAGGACGAAAGTCCACAGCCCTGTGGATACGGAAATTAAGGGGGAACTACCACATTAAGCATCCATAGAAACTTAACATGGCAGCCAAAATTCGACATCTCGCCATATTATAATTTAATTTAGTTTAATAATTCGCCATATTAAACTTTGAAACTCTGACGGAAGGCATGGTTCATGGCAGAAGAGGCATGGGCCTGTCATTACTAAGAAGGACACGTGATATTCTAGACACACTGAGCTTTAAAAAAAATACATTTGGCAAGAGAACTGGCATGGGATGGAGAATGTTTTAATTGAGCCGCGATGGGAGTGGTGTTCTGCAAATAGCCTGCTGGATGATGATGATTATGATAATTGTAAAGATGTGTCATCCAAGTTCCCCGTAGCCCTTACACATCATTAGATTTATGATGAAAATTGTAAAGATGTTTCCTCTAGCGACCACCTGGGCTTTACACATCATTAGATTTATGATGATAGTTGTAAAGATATTCCACCCAATTTCCCCCTAGCCTTTACACATCATTAGATTTATGATGATAGTTGTAAAGATATTCCACCCAACTTCCCCCTAGCCTTTACACATCATTAGATTTATGATGATAGTTGTAAAGATATTCCACCCAACTTCCCCCTAGCCTTTACACATCATTAGATTTATGATGATAGTTGTAAAGATATTCCACCCAACTTCCCCCTAGCCTTTACACATCATTAGATTTATGATGATAGTTGTAAAGATATTCCACCCAATTTCCCCCTAGCCTTTACACATCATTAGATTTATGATGATAGTTGTAAAGATATTCCACCCAATTTCCCCTAGCCTTTACACATCATTAGATTTATGATGATAGTTGTAAAGATATTCCACCCAATTTCCCCTAGCCTTTACACATCATTAGATTTATGATGATAGTTGTAAAGATATTCCACCCAATTTCCCCCTAGCCTTTACACATCATTAGATTTATGATGATAGTTGTAAAGATATTCCACCCAATTTCCCCCTAGCCTTTACACATCATTAGATTTATGATGATAGTTGTAAAGATATTCCACCCAATTTCCCCCTAGCCTTTACACATCATTAGATTTATGATGATAGTTGTAAAGATATTCCACCCAATTTCCCCCTAGCCTTTACACATCATTAGATTTATGATGATAGTTGTAAAGATATTCCACCCAATTTCCCCCTAGCCTTTACACATCATTAGATTTGTGATGATAGTTGTAAAGATATTCCACCCAATTTCCCCCTAGCCTTTACACATCATTAGATTTATGATGATAGTTGTAAAGATATTCCACCCAATTTCCCCCTAGCCTTTACACATCATTAGATTTATGATGATAGTTGTAAAGATATTCCACCCAATTTCCCCCTAGCCTTTACACATCATTAGATTTATGATGATAGTTGTAAAGATATTCCACCCAATTTCCCCCTAGCCTTTACACATCATTAGATTTATGATGATAGATGTAAAGATATTCCACCCAATTTCCCCCTAGCCTTTACAGATCATTAGATTTATGATGATAGTTGTAAAGATATTCCACCCAATTTCCCCCTAGCCTTTACACATCATTAGATTTATGATGATAGTTGTAAAGATATTCCACCCAATTTCCCCCGAGCCTTTACAGATCATTTGATTTATGATGATAGTTGTAAAGATATTCCACCCAACTTCCCCCTAGCCTTTACACATCATTAGATTTATGATGATAGTTGTAAAGATATTCCACCCAATTTCCCCCTAGCCTTTACAGATCATTTGATTTATGATGATAGTTGTAAAGATGCTTCATCCAACTTCCCCCTAGCCCTTACACATCATTATGTTTATGATGGTAGTTGTAAAGATGTTTCATTCAACTTCCTCCTAGCCCTTATACATCATCAGATTTATGATAATAATTATAAAGATGTTTCATCCAACTTTCCACTAGCCCTTACACATCATTACATTTGGCTCGCAATTAGTAATGACAATGTTTTTAACGATCAGGCTTAGACAGATATGGCCGAGCTACCATATGACAGTAGGCGGTACTACCTGCTTTCTGTTAGCGTCAAATGTTGGGTGGCAATCTCCAAACGCGACAACCCACATCGTGCCAACGGCTTTGGGTGGAGGATCGCAATTGGGAGGGTGCCAGCTTTATTCTGGTGTGACGAAATGCAACCTGAAGATTAAATTTCATGGCAGGCAGACCATGCCCTAATCCTGGATTGGCAGCTGGTGTAGGATCGAAGCTCTGACAGGTGGACATTTATTATTAAATGTTCGGACAGTTAGAGCATTGCTTTGCTGATCTAGCAGCTTCTGCAGCTTTTCATGTTCCAGATGTATTGGTAGCTTTCATCTGGAGTAAACTAGGCAAGCCAAGCCGAGAGCAGGATTATGCTGCATGGGCAACACGTGGTATCTTACAATTCAGCCCAGGCTTTGTGCTATGGAGAGATTAACTCCATCCATGATCTGGCTGTAGTTATTATGCCCCTTTAATTCGCATATCCTTTACGGGACATCGCTGTCAACATCAGCATCTTTCAGCTGATTGTTGATTTCTTGGCAAGATTACGCTCAGTAGTTTGCCATTGCTTTCTGAGCGGCCTGCTCAGTTATCCCGCAAGTCACCAACGCGGAGAGAACCGCTTCTAATTCTCGCGCGCTGCGTTATCCTGCGTGGATAAACGGGATTACGGAGAAAATCGTGTAACCCCCTCGGCCAGAGAGACCGGCAGTAATGAAACTACATTTAGCAAAATAAAAATAAATGATTACATTGTTTCGTAAATATTTTTTTTTTCTATGATCACCTGAAACACAACCTCCATTACCTCAATCAATGTTCCAAGTTACACAAATAATAGTTGCTATTTGAGGTTTAATATTTGTTTTATTTTTTTCTTCTTCCTTCAAGTTTGTAATTGCTCTAATTAACCAGTGCTTCATTTAATCAGAATCTAACGCTCAATTACGAGGGTCTTCATTTGAAAACTTTAAAAGTGTGATAGAAATTACAATAACCATGCAATTGTCTTGTAATTTGTCAATATTGTTGTTAAGGATGTCAAGAGTGTTAAACACGTGACATCACGGTGCAGACGAAAACGGTGACGTCATATGGGCAGTTTACAGATGACTGCCCCACTGTTGACGTGACCAAAGATGAGCGGCGTTCTGTTATCCGTTTATTGATTAGTGAAGGGGTAAAACTTATGGAAATTCATCGGCGAATCAAGGTCCAGTACGGTATGCAAGCCTGTCAGTCCAGCAAATGTATGAGTGGAGTAGGAAGTTTCAAAGAGGCATAACTTCTGTGACAGTCTGTACACGCAAGGGCCAGGAAAACCGAGTTGTGACCCCAGATATTTTTTTTTCCTACAGAAATCCAAGCACTTTATCGGCGCTGGAGGACTTGCATTTGAACGCAGTGGTGACTACATCGAAAAATGATACATTGTTCCTAACTTTTTTTTTAAGATTATATTTACATAAAAACAGGTTTTAATTTGAAACTCCTTGTATATACGAATGAATATTATATTTAATTGTTCCGCATTTATGTTTTATTTCACACAAAACATGCATACCGCTTTTTAACTTTTGTACCTGAAGATTGTTTTCATGATGTTCAAAAATGATGATTGTTTCCGTGTCTTTACCTGGGCATTGAGTAGTCTGCTGACTATGAAATGCCAATAAGATGTTGAGGGAAAACATTACAAACATCTAATTCCAGTCAGTCCAAATGTACTGTGCTGAAAGATCTTGTTACATCTTAATATTCCTCTCCGCCCTAGTGAACTCTCAGGCCGATCATACACATCCCGTTGCTTTCTGTGCTTGGAGGAGGGGCGAAGAGCACTTCAGCACAATCCCCAGGTATATCGTCTTTTGGTACATGGCGGGAGAAAAGTCCCGATACAAATCTCACTACGACAACTCCAAGCCCTTTTCATGGCCCAGACAACCTGAAAGCCGGCGAATCGGAATTATGAAGAGTTGAAAACCAAAAACACAAGTCTTCATAAGGATCGTAAGGAATCAATTAACAACCAAATTATCACAGTTCTTCCCCAGAATATATCATCATTGCATTTTCACATTTGTTTGAAGATTGAAAGAAATTTAATCTGTACAATAATTGTATTGCTATAGAACAGGGGGTCTGCGTGGCGGAGTGGACAACCAACATTCTGAAGGTCGGCATGGCCGAATTGATACAAACGCTCGTTCTTAAGCTTCCGGTGTGCTGATAACGAGGTAGCAGGTTCAACCTCTACACATGTCAGTTGGAATAAAATGTTTACTTCTCGTCCTTGACTTGCGGAAGCAAATTACAAATACCTCCGAAGTCGGAATAGGTTCACCTAATGTCGAGTGACAATGTTTATAGCGAAAGCTAATCCACACACAAAAATAAATCCAGTGCACTAGAAGCAGTAACACGTGTATGCACTACGCTTGAGATCAAAGCCAGCGAACGTAACACTTCCTTCCTCGAGCTGAGAAGATCGTTAGTTCGTTTTAGAACTCAGCAGTAAGTGGAAAGCGGAAGTACAAGCCTTGATTTTCGAGAATTCCTTAGACGGTGATGCTGTCATTTACACAGATGGGTCGGTCGTCCGACATGAGAGAAGCTCATGGGCCTTTACGGCGCGGGCCGGAGGAAAATTGTGAAGGAGGACTCTGGTGCTTTTGCTGAGACCACAGGTAGCCTGACCATGGAAGTCATGGCAGAAAGTAAAGCAATAACATGGCTCGAGACACAGACATTCACAAGGGCATGTGTCCTTAGCGATTCAATGAGCATGCTCAAGAGGATAGAGATGGGGTGGATCCGAAGAGAATGGTTGCTGTCTCTGAAGCGGTCTCGGCTGGCAAAGATTAGTTTCATCTTCGTGCCAGGGCATGCGGGAGTACAAAGGAATGCGGGCTGACAAGCTCGCAGGTATGGCTAATGTGGAGGGCGGACGAGCCATGGACCAGGCTGTGCACTACGAGAAGTAAGACTTTTGCGAGAACCAAGTGATGACTGCGAATCTACAACCATGGTCAGACTGAGAGAAAGCAAATTAAAAGAGGTGTGGCCAAACAAGAACACTACGCAGGAAGCCAAAGAAGATTGATAAACCAGCACAGAAATGGTGTCGTTAGCCGCTACACGCTGCGGGATTTGCTGAGGATGATTCGATATGTAATGAGGATGATCTGTCGACTAACTAACTAACTAAATAACTAACTAACTCATCAGTAGGTTCCCGGGTGTAATTTGTTGAGCATATCCGTCGGGGCCGTCGATGAAGCTACGGAGTTCATTCTTCTTGAGACGCTTTCGGGGGCCCACAATGTGAAAGAGACCGAGCTATATGGGATAATCATATCATGAATCATCATGACTGATAATCATGTCATATAATGAAGTCGATACTAAACATTCTAAATTGAATATGTTTTGAAAATAGAATGAAATTACGTTTATTTGAAGTATGTATTGATTCAGACAATATGTTTTTATTTGTGTTGCATATCTCTTACATAACGTTTCAGTCAACACCAGCATTTTTCAGCTGCTGTTGATGTACAAGGCAAGTTTTATGTTCAGTACGTTGCCATTGCTTTCTGGACGACCGGCTCACATACCCCTGTAAGTTACCAGCGCAGCGCGAACCGCTGCCGATTCTCGCAGCTTCTGTTTTCCCCAAGTAAATATACGGGATTACAAACAATGTTGTTAACTTCTTGGCCAGGGAGACCGGTAGGGATACTGTGCGCAAGCATAATTTGAGAGCTGATTACAATAGTTCTGTGACGGTTCCATTCTATATGTCTCGCATTGGGGGAAAAAAAAATGAGGCTCAGAACATTGAAGACAGCTGAGGCTCACCCCAAAATGTAGTTAATTTGTATATGACCAGGAAGCTCAGTGAAACACACACAGATACGGTCTGACGTTTCTACCAAAGACTTCATCAGCGAACAAGATAAAACATAACAACTTGTACCCCGATACTTGAGTGTAGTACGAATTATGATTTTTGGAGGTAAATTTAACTCTTAAAAGGCTTAGCAGTGTTAAGGGGCCTTTAATGGGAAATGTATAATCTTAACGCCTTTTTGTTCAATATGGCGGTTTTGCAGGCGATCCGTTGAGGCCTTGGTGTGTTTTCGCTTCTGGCCATGGTTTATTGACGCATTTTCCTCATTTTGGACTTACAGGACATAGTTCCATTGCCCAGCTACTGAGCTTAGTACTTGAGGCGACACTGTCAGATGTGGATATTATGTGGACTGATTTTTCATCGGTTTTTGTGTTGTGGGCTGCATGTTCAGAAAAATCGCGTGTGACCGGTTTCCCTTATGCAGTAATGCATGTGCAGTTACTGGTTTTTCTAGTGACAGCTGCTTCCATCGAATATGAACAATAATTCTAGTGGCGGACTGTTGTATTGGCATTCGAGCAGTGCCCTTATGCATGCAAGCGTGTGTTTGCTGTTGGTTTTGTCGGGACTGCTGTCTGTTTTGCTTTTCACATGGGGCAGTTAGGGGATATTTGTGTGATATTCACTGACACAGGAATGTAGCATCATGGTGTGACCCTTTGCCGTGACGCTAAAGCTGCGACTAACAACTAGCTTTAATATTTTTGCTTCCCCCCCCCCCCCGCTTTTTTCCGGTTAAGTTTTGTAAATATTTTCTTTATAGCTATTACTCCAGCATAGTTTTGAAAATAGATCGCGGAAACGGCTATCATTGAAGCGTGAACTATGTCTGAAAAATTATGACAGAGCAATCCTACTTTAAACATGAGGAAATGCAACGTCCGTTAAGAGTATAATTGGACCATTGTTTATGACCAAATCCTCTGACAGTCTCGCCCTTTCCATTAGGTATGCATTTTCCCATTTTGGGGCATTAATTACCACAATGTTGACACAATGAAAGAAATTAACAGACAAATATCTATTGCTCTTCAAAAACTAAAACAACTGAATAAATTGTGGTGGGGGACAGATAGAACTACACAAATTAGATATTTAAAAGCATGCATCTTTCTCATTGTAACATATGCCTCTGAGATCTGGACACTTACTAAACAAGATGAACAGCGCATAAATGCCTTTGAATATAAATGTTATATAGATGGGTTCTTTTGTCTGGATGTGAAGCGTGGACAATAAGCAGTCAAGCTGAAAAACATCTGATGGCTGTGGAAATGTGGTTTCTGAGGAAAATGCAAAGAATATCATGGACAGCCAGAAAAACCAATGAACAAGTCCTGCAAGAAACAAATGAAGAACGTAAACTGATTAGGGACATTAGACGTAGACAGTCAAATTTTTTTGGGCATGTTATGAGAAGAAATGACTTGGAGAATTAGGTGACAATTGGCAAGATCAAAGGGAAGCGACCAAGGGGAAGACCGAGAAGTAAATACCTGGAAGGCTTGGCCACCCGGCATAGTCGAGACAGGAACACGGAGCTGATCCATCGAGTGAGATGGTAGAACATGACCGTCCACGCTTATCGGTATGGCACATGATGGATGGATGGATAGACGTGTTCTAAGAATATCTTTAATACCGAAAAGAACAAATGCATCCATACGACAAGAGCAGAATGCCGAATAAGGTTGGCTACTAAAGACAATAAAACAAAGAAAATGTGAGTATTTTGGTCACTTGAAACGTCATGAAAGTTTGGAGAGAACAATCGTGGAGGGGTACATGCCTAGAAAGAGAGGAAGAGGAAGGCTCAAGAGAAGATGGGTGCAGGATGTGGCAGATAATCTTCAGATGGGTGTATCTGAAGCGAAACATTTTGCTTATGACCGAGAAGTTTTTTGGAAGGTTGTTATGGGAGCGAAGTTCTGAAAAGGGACACGCTACTGAATGAATGGATTTGCCATTGCTTTCTGAACAGTGAAACAAGTACAAATTAAACAGAGTAAAAAATGCACGTAAAATGTAGAGTCAAAATTAATACGTATCTGGCTTTCCTATGCTTCGCTTTATTGCCTTTTGCAGTTTTCCTCCTCGCCACCCCCCTCTTTTTTTAAGTATCCGCATTAATTATCGTGATTTGCTTATTTCTTCTAATTGTGATAACTAGTAGGCCTACATGGTGCACGCAAGTTCGTCGGTGCTATTTTGCTGACTTCGCTTGCAAATTTCGTGTCTCGGCGACAGATGCGAATAGCTCACGCTACACGATTTCATTTTTTTTTTTTAAATAGAGCAAGTAACTTTAGGACGGGTCATATTTTATTTGTCTTTGTTATTCTCATAAAGTTATATTATGTTTGCTACAGCCTACTGTGTTTTAAAGTATATGACTTTTATTGTGCACATAAGCTTATATTTCAGCCATATTTAAAGGATTTTTTTTTAAATTCGCATATTCTTTTACAGGACATCGCTGTCAACAGCAGCATCTTTCAGCTAGCTGTCTGTTGATTTCTTGGCAAGATTACGCTCAGTAGATTAAAAGGATCAGCTTCGCATTTTAGGTCCAATTTTTAGGACATATGACCACTTAACTTAACTCTGGTGACATTTTAGTTTATTGTATTTCTGTCAAACCAACTGTTGTAAAAATAACATGCCACGTGGGATTTTCTGACCTCGCAAGAACTATTTTTGTTTCTATTGTGTGCTAAGTTCATCAACAACGACTATAGATTTGATAAGACATTGTATCCAAAAGGATGCTAGGGCTATCTAACTCTACTGTTAGATGTTCCATGAAGACAGCCAAAGGTATAAGAATGCGGTATAAATAAATAAATACAAATAAAAATTAATTGCACATGCATCGCATGGGTTAGTTGGATAAAATAATTTAAAAAATATTCATGAAAACTCTACGACGAATGCATACAATATTAAAATTCAAAGAAATCACTCACGGGGTGCTTCTGTCTCCAGAATCAGTCCACACACTCTGGTGAACCTGTCTGCAAGCTCAACTTAAAACTTTATTATTGCATTAGTTACAGTGAAGCTGAAAAAGTTAGTAGTTTCACCAACCATGAAGTTTCCTCAGACAAAACTGTCAAGTAGCTAATTTCAACTAATACTTTGAAAAACAGGTCTATATCAATGTCATCGCCAGTATCCTAGCAACAATAACAAATCAAATTGAAACAACTGATATAGAAGATAGAAGTATGCTGGTCTTGTGAAAAATGTTGCGAGTGAGTTGTTACCCTTGGCATGTCAGGTGACAAAGTGTTTGCAAAACTTTAAAGTTTACTCTGTCGAAATGAAAAGATAGTCAACAACCTGCAAGATTAACGCCATTCTTAATAGTAAAAGAGGACAACATTCTAGGAAAACCATACAGAACTTTGTAATAATGATTTCATATTTTTATAATATGTCCCTATAACGTTGAACAATTGACACAGGAGATAATGAATAATGTTTCTTTGAAATTACCCTCTATGGATAACCATCACCTTCAGATTAACAAGCGTGTGAGGGTAAAACCGTGGGCAGCTGCTATTTGCGGTTGACTCAGTGATAAGATTATTAATGTGATCCAGGGATGGACCCTAATATAACTTCTCCTTGAGGTTGAGTGGGGTAGAGGTAATGGTATTGAATCGAATGTATGTATGTAATTGTTAATTGTAACTGAGAATGGTAGAAGGGCTGAACATGATAGGCTAGTTCCCATTACTTATATGTTAGGCCTATATTTTTGTGGCCAAAAACTTCATAGCAGCAATTATTCGGTCACTAAGTATAGTTACATGTTTATTCATTGTAAATATTATGTTGAATGTTTCTGATCTAATTAGTCAATAGAATGTAGCTTGAAACTAAATTAATACTATAAACATGAGAAGGTCAATTAGGTTACACCTTGCTATTTTTGAGAATACAGTGGTCCGATTTTTAAATAAATCAATTTCATTTTTGCTTTGTTTTTATTTTGCTACTAGAGATTTGAATGGGGTATTTGAAATTTTATAGTCATATTTTGACATTTTAGGTAATTTTGATGCCTGCATATTTCCACGATTTTTGGGTCATATTTTGTCATTTTCAGAGCTTATATTTGCACGACTTTTTGCCATATTTTGGCATTTTCAAGGTTTATGTGCCTTTATATTTGCACACTTTTTGTGTCGTATTTCGTCATTTAATCACTTTTATGCTTGCATATTTACACATTTTGTGTCATATTTTGTCATTTTCGTGGCTTATAATGCTTGTCTACTTGCACGATTTTTAGGTCCTAAAGATTCTTACTTCAGTGATAACATTACACCGGACAAGGAGATCGATACTATGTTGCTTATTCATTTGATATCACACACGAATAACTCATGCTACTTGCCAAAGGTTTTCGTTGTTATTATGTACTGAAGTTATTGTTAGCTCGTTAAAATACTGAGTTGTCTCTCAAGGAGCAGATATTTTTTATGGACCTGGGCTTTCCAGAGTGGCTAGATGGTAATGCATCGAAGCAAACGTGTTCTTGCAAAGAGGCGCCGTCGTCATTTGGCGGTGACAGGTTCGAATCTCCGTGGGGAAAATATAGCTTTCAAATGTATCCTCTAGTCTCTGCTTTCTTCTACGAGCACCAAAAAATACGTGTGAATGTATTTATCAACTGTCTTAGTGGCATCAAAACGTTCCCCAGTTGATATTTATCAACTGTCTTAGTGGCATCAAAACGTTCCCCAGTTGATATTTATCAGCTGTCTTAGTGGCATTAAAACGTTCCCCAGTTGATATTTATCAACTGTCTTAGTGGCATCAAAACGTTCCCCAGTTGATATTTATCAGCTGTCTTAGTGGCATCAAAACGTTCCCCAGTTGATATTTATCAACTGTCTTAGTGGCATCAAAACGTTCCCCAGTTGATATTTATCAACTGTCTTAGTGGCATCAAAACGTTCCCCAGTTGATATTTATCAACTGTCTTAGTGGCATCAAAACGTTCCCCAGTTGATATTTATCAACTATCTTAGTGGCATCAAAACGTTCCCCAGTTGATACGTTTGTGTATTATCTCTCTTGACAGGCTGGTCTGACCTACTGACATTATCAATTTGCATGACAGCTTGTTGTTTCCAATATGTTTTTTGCAAGGCTATCGTACTGTGGCACTAATATTTCAGGCTAGCAAGATCCTCCTGCGAATCATCATGAGGAGAATTGAAACGAAGTTGGAGAATTAGTTACAAGACGTTTTGCAGGGTTCAGACAGGACAGCGGAACCAGGGACCATATCATCAACATGAGAACCATCTTTCAGAAGTGCAAACAGCACCATGGACATCTTCATAATTGTAATATACAGTAAGGCCTTCAGCGGCATTAAATATTCGAAAAGGTAAAACTTCATGAAAAATATACAAAACACTGATCAGACCAGTTGTGCTGTATGGCTCTGAAACCTGGAGTACAACGAAAGGAGACGAAGTCTTGTTACAAACCTTTGAGAACAAAGTCTTAAGACGCATCTTTGGACCCATTAGGGATACACAAAGTGGAGAGTGGAAAAGAAGAAGTAACAAAGACATTTATGATCTGTTTAAGTCCCCGCTAATCACTGGTATCATGAAGGCTAATAGACTACAATGGCTGGGGCATATAGAAAGAATGGAAGATAATAGGGAAACAAAACTCGCTTTCACTCAGGAAATAAATGACCGTAGACCCCGAGGTAGACCAAGAAGGCGGTGGAGAGATAATACATGTACAGACCTACAAGCACTTGGAATCAACGACTGGCAAGAGAAGGTCCACCAGAGAGACGAATGGAGACGGACTGTATCTGCAGCAAAGAACCTCAATGGCTCGGAACGCTGAAGAAGAAGAAGAAGAAGAAGAAGAAGAAGAAGAAGAAGAAGAAGAAGAAGAAGAAGAAGAAGAAGAAGAAGAAGAAGAAGAAGAAAACTTCATGAGAGATTATTTGCAGCACATTTGATCCTGACAATTAAAAGATAATATCATTAACAACTTAACAATCCGAGACCGAGTAAGAAATGCTACTATCAGACAGACTGTGGGATCAACACCTTGTGCCACATTTATTGAAAGACAGAAGATCAAGTGGTTTGGTCATGTCGTTAGAATGCAACATCAGCAACTACAATCACTGGCCTTACATCACAGATCATCTGCGACGAGACCACGAGGACGTCCAAGAAGAAAATGGATTGACGACATCAGAGACATTGTACAACCACACGAAATGACACTATCCAGTGCCGCCCACCGGGCGCTTGAACGCAAATTATTCCTCCCCACGGCGCTTGACGGCAGAAGTGGAAGATGATGATGATGATGATGATGATGATGATGATGATGATGATGATGATGATGATGATTAACAACAAGCGGATGTCAGAGTTGTCGGTGAAACAAACTGGTTTTATGTACAAAGGGAAGTAATGAAGGGCTACATTCTCTCCCTTGTGGCTGTGTTCTAGTAAACCTTTACAATACTATTTATTGTTTTCTTCGATTTACTCATTTGTGTGTTAACAAATGCAGTAGCGCCGACTTCATTTCTCATTTATTCTTATTCGACACTTATACCGAAAATGTAATGGCGGAAGAGTCAACAATGTTTAGACTAGTGACAATTTTGATTCATTCATGATCTGGGAAATCTTTTTTCTGGAACACATATGCCGATGATACCACCATCTTGTGAAATAATGTTAAATTATTAGAAGAATTAAGACCTTCCGTAAAGATCAGAAGATCTGAATTTTGAATTTAAAACAATCAATTTCCTAAAACACCGTGGAATACGTCCCCCCCCCCCCCCCCCCCCCCCAAAAAAAAAAAAATATAGTAACATTTTACAAAAGCTGAACATCGAAGTATACTTGCTCACATCATTTTGTCTCGGAGAGTGAAATGTGTGGTGTTTGTAAAGTCTCGCTACACTTTACATGTAGAACAAATTTGAAAAATTAAGTACATGATGTCATAAAAAAAAATTGTGTTCCACGGTCCATTGTGAAGCAATATGCAGCAAATGGCTGAAGTCTGCTGGTGTAATTCTTGCACTATAAACAGAATGGTGCTATCAACGGAAGAAATAATCTTTCTAATTTGTTCTACAAACAAAGTGTAGTGAGACTTTACAAACACCCTGTATTTTTGTCATATTAAATGCCACTGTGCCTTAGGAAGAAAAACAAAGCAGTAATGGATGCCATGGCTCTTGGAATAAAAGCCAGGGGTCTGCCGGCACGAAGAACACGGGTCTTTGAAAACACATTGGACATGAAAATGCATGAAGTGGGAGAGATAGATTTAGGAATTAGGAAATTAGAAGACGACTAGGTCTGAAACCAGCAATACAATTTATTAAAAAAGAACAGATTAAATGGTGTGGCCACCTAACAAGAATGCTCCTGCTCTGGTTCCATCTGCCGCAAAGAGACACATTGAAGAAAGAGGGCAAGGGGAAGACCACGTAATATATGGAGTGATGGTATCAAGAATAACCTTAGAGAAATGAATACCAGCTGACAAAGAGCATTAGAAATAGCGCACAACAGATCCTTACATTCCCCCCCCCCCCCCACCTTCCCCAATAATTCACTGAGATAAATGGAGGAACATGGGAAATGTATATAGAGGAAGAGAAGAAGAAGAAGTGATGTTAGTGGCGTTCTGCACAGGACCTGCTACATATTTGTTGTGCTTGATGTTATACCACGTGAACACTCGAGAATACGAAACCAACCAATAGGAAGACAATATCACTCCGTGCGCCTATAATTTGTCATAAACAGTGTGTAAATGAAAATAATCACCGTGCTATGATAACAATATGTTTGCTTTACAGTTTTGCAAACATGCATTGCTTTCTGCAGCTTTCGTGTGTTATATTTACATTTGCTAGTTGCCAATAAAGAGATTGTTTAATACATGATTCGTTTGTTATTTCTTTCTGTCGTGTTCTATTCGTGTGATAAATATTCAGTGACAAGACTGTGAGGTGGAAGCTTTTATGTGTCTCCTTATGTCAGGACAGGTGGGGAGAAGTGTATGGTGTGTGGGTTTGGGATATGTGGGTGGTGGGGGTGTGTGAATGGGGGATGTGTGCGTGGATGGGGAATGTGTGGGTGGGGGTGTGTGAGTGGCTTAGGGATGTGTAGGTGGGTGAGGGATGTGTATGTGTCGGGGAGATGCGTGAGTGGGTGGAGGATGTCTGTGGGTAGGGGTATTGTGATCGAGAGATGTTTGGTTGGGGGTGGGTGGGGGTGTGTAGGTGCGTAGTGGAGGATGTGTGGGTGCTTAGTGGAGGATGTGTGGGTGAGTGAATATGTGTTGGTGGATGGGTGGGGAATGTGTGTGTGGGTGGGGAGAGGTGTGTTGTGTGTTGGTTGGGGATATGTGTGTGGTGTGTGAGTGGGGTATGTGTGTGTGGGTGGGGATTTGCGTGAGTGGGTGGGGTATGTAGGGTGGGTGGGTGAGGGTATCTGTGTGGGTGGGGATATTGTGTGGTATTGGGTGGGTAATTTGTGTGTGGTGTGTAGGTGGGGATGTGTGGTGGTATGTGGGTGTGGGATGTGTTGGTGAGGGATATGTGTGTTTGGTGCGTGGGTTGGGAATATTGCGTGGTAGGTGATGTATGTGATGTGCGGGTGGGGGATGTGTGTGTGGGGGGGGGGATTGGTTAGGGCATGTATGGGTGGGTGGAGGATTTATGTGTGGGTTGTAGGGTGTGTGTGAGTGGATTGGGGATGTATTGGTGGTTAGGGAGATGTGAGTGTGTGTGTCGCTTAAAAGTCGACAGGGTCGACTTCATCGCACCGGGTTTTATCCCATATGGCTCGGTCTCTTTCCGCAGCGCGAAAAGCGTCGCACAAAGCACAAACTCCGTAGCTTTTAGCGACGACCCACAGGAGTCTCCGAAACATTTAACTCGTAAACCGAAGGGCGCGGCCCGGATTCGAACCCACAACCTTCGGAGCACGAGTTAAACGGCTTGACCACTTCGCCACAGAGACTCCCATGTGTTTCCCGTGTGTGTGGGTAGGGAGATGTCAGTTGGTGGGGATGTGTGTGTATGGTTTGGGGATGTGTGAGTGGATGTGCGATGTGTGGGTTAGTGGGGGATGTGCGTGCGTGGGTGGGGAATATGTGGTCGATGGAGGTGTGGCTGGGGGATGGGTGGTTGGAGGTGTGGGTGGGGAGAGGATGTGTGGGTTAGGATGTGTATGTGGGTGGGCGCGGGATGTGTGGGTTAGTGGGGGATGTTTGTGGGTGGCGGGTGTGTTTGTGTTGGGGAAACAGGTGAGGGCAGTGTGTGTGGGTGGGGGATGTGCGGAAGGGGGATGGGTCTGTTGGTGGGGTATGTATGTGTCCCTGGGTGTGTGTGTGGCGGGGGTAGGGGGTAGGTGGGGGTGTGTGGGTTGGGTGATGTGTGGGTAGGTGGGAGGTGGGCCTCATAACATGGTAATTTGCCTTGTTTATGTTTACAACATTCATTTGACAATGTTTATTTTTCTTCCTATGTGAATGTATAAAGCTCTTGATGAACGAAAGATGAGTGATTGGAAGGGCTGAATGTAAGACGGGCCTGCGTGCCCAATTTGTGACCCTTTTAAAATAAAGTTGATTTGATTTGATTTGATTTCAGTTTATTCTGCCTAAAAGAGACATTTGTCTCGAGTTTGCTTGTCTGGATTGGAAGCCCCTGGTATATGAACCTACTAATAGTACTATATCGCCAGTGTAACCGCTAAAATGATACGAGTCTGTTTCTTTGCTTGTGTTGGTTTCAGTGGTTGTCGGTCTCAGTGGCTGTGTCAGTTTCTTTGATTGTATTGGTATCAGTGGTTGTCGGTCTCAGTGTCTGTGTCAGTTTCTTTGATTGTGTTGGTTTCAGTGGTTGTCGGTCTCAGTTGCTGAGTCAGTTTCTTTGCTTGTGTTGGTTTCAATGGTTGTCGGTCTCGGTTGTTGGTTTCTTTGGTTTTGTCAGTTTCTTTGAATGTCGGTCTCAGTGTTTCGGTATCAGTGCTTGTGTTGGTTTCTTTGGTTGTCGGTCTCAGTTGTTGGTTTCTTTGGTTTTGTCAGTTTCTTTGAATGTCGGTCTCAGTGTTTCGGTATCAGTGCTTGTGTTGGTTTCTTTGGTTGTCGGTCTCAGTTGCTGGTTTCTTTGGTTTTGTCAGTTTCTTTGGTTATCGGTCTCAGTTGTTGGTTTCTTTAGTTGACAGTCTCAGTTGTTGGTTTCTCTAGTTTTCTCAATTTCTGTGGTTGTTAGTTTGATTGGTTGTTTTCGTCTCAGTGGTTGTCAGTTTTCTTGGTTGTGTCGGTTTCTTTGGTTGTGTCAGTCTGTTTTTGCGTCGGTTTCCTTTTTTGTGTTGGTTGACTTGGTTGTGACGGTTTCTTTAATTGTGTGTGTGTTTCAGTTCTTGTCGGCGTCTTTTTTTTTTAATGTTGGTTCTTTGGAAGTCAGTCTCAGTGACTGTTTAGGTCTCAGTGGCTGTGACAGTTTCTTTGTTTGTGTTGGTTTTAGTCGTCGTTGGTCTCACTGATTGTGTCTGTCTTAGTTTTTTTTTTTTATTTTTGGTTTCTTTGGTTTTGATAGTTTCTCTGGTTGTCAGTTCGATTAGTTGTTTTATTCTCATTGGTTGTAAGATTTTTTGACTGTGTCGGTTTCTTTTGGTTGTGTCAGTATGTTTTTGAGTCGGTGTTTGTTTGTTTGTTATGTCAGTTGACTGGTTATGATGGTTTCTTTAGTTGTGTGGTTGACTTGGTTGAAACGGTTTCTTTAATTGTGTGTGTGTCTTTACATTGGCACCTTTCCGTCTTGACAGACGATAGTTTGGTACATTGTGCTTCAAAAAGGCTTAATAACTACGATCCATGGCGGTGGCGAGTGTGGCTGGTAAGGCCAATTCTTGCTGCAAATGTTTGCCCACAGTAGGTGCATGTGAAAACATGGTCACTTCCACCATTTTGCACCATCTTACGTCTCTCACGCTCTATGTGTGCTTTATCTGCAATCATTTTCTCCTTTGTCTTTATTCCATTTCTGATAGTTGCCCTCCATGCAACACGTTCAGCGGCGACGTGCTCCCAATGTGCATTATCAATGCCTGTATCAATCATGTCCCGCTTACACACATCTTTGTATCGTAGTAGAGGCCGACCCTGAGATCTCCTACCCGTCTGTAATTCCCCAAAAAAGATGTCCTTTGGTATTCTACCATCATCCATCCTCCTAACGTATCCTATCCATCTAAGTCTACGAAGACTGAGCATGGAATACACCGTCACACAACCTGATCTTTCCAATACTTCAGTATTTGTGATTTTGTCTTGCCACTTAATACCAAGTATTCTTCGCAGACACCGCATATGAAAGCTGTTTAAACGTTTCTCTTGGCGTGAGTAAGTTGTCCAGGTTTCACTGCCATAAAGAAGAGTACTAAGGACACAGGCTTGGTAGACGAGGACTTTTGTTTTGGCAGTAAGCTTCCTGTTCTCCCAGACTCTTTTTGCTAACATGTTCATTGTTGTTGCTGCCTTGCCAATCCTGATGCTGATTTCCTGATCGAGAGATAATTTGCTATTTACCTCTGATCCTAGATATGTAAAATGGTCTACTATCTCCAGTTCGGCGTCGTCAATAAAGATTGATGGTACACCATGTGCACCTTGTGACATAATCTGTGTCTTCTTTTTGTTAATTGTTAAACCAAATTCAGAACAAGCATTGGAGAATGCAGATAGTAGATGTTGTAATTCTTCCTCAGAGTGGGTCGTAATCGCAGCATCATCCGCAAAAAGCAACTCTCTGATTAGTACCCTGCTAATTTTGGTCTTGGCCTTCAATCTCTGAGCATTATAGAGGCCACCATCTGAGCGTGTGTGAATGTATATACCGTCATCCTGATCACGAAAGGCATATTTCAGTAGAAGTGAAAAGTATATCCCAAAGAGGGTGGGGGATAGTACACAACCTTGCTTAACTCCACTCTTGATTTCAAACTCTTCTGAAGTTGAGCCATCAAACTTGATTATACCCTTCATGCCTGTGTGGAACGATTCCACAATGGACAGAAGAGTTGGTGAGCAGCCAATCTTCTTTAGTGCTTTGAACAGACCCTCACGACTGACCAAATCGAATGCCTTTGTGAGGTCGATGAAGGCAATAAACAGTGGCTGATTTTGTTCCCGGCATTTTTCTTGCATCTGTCGCAATGAGAATATCATATCAATGGTAGACCGGTTCTGACGGAAGCCGCACTGTGATTCGGGGTAGACTTGATCTCCCAGGACTTGAAGTCTGTGCAGGACAATTCTGGCAAATACTTTCCCAACAATACACAGTAGTGAGATACCCCTTAAGTTGTTACAGTCGCTCCGATCTCCCTTGTTCTTGTACAGCGTTATGATGTTTGAATCTTTGAAATCCTGTGGGACTTGTCCTTCTCGCCAGCATAGCTCTATTAGCTGGTGGATCTGTAGAGCGAGTGTGTCTTGCCCACTCCTGATCACCTCTATTGGAATCCCATCCTTACCTGGAGCCTTGCCAGATGCAAGCTCATTTATAGCACACTTAACTTCTGTTATAGTGGGAAGTGTGTCCAGGCGGTCAAGAGTTGGCAGCGCCTCTATGGCGTTGAGGGCATCATCCGCTAGCTTGGTCTCACTTGAGTAAAGCTCTAAATAGTGCTCGACCCATCTATCCTGCTGTTTCTTATCAGTGATGATTTCTCCAGTCAAGGTTTTCAGCGGTGCACTTCTTTTGATCATTGGACCACAGGCTTTCTTTATCCCTTCATACATGCTTCTGATGTTTCCCTTATCACTTGCGATTTGAATGGACTCACATAACTTGATCCAATAGTCATTCGCACACTGCCTGGCAGCCTTTTGTACATCCTTCCTCGCTTGTTTCAGCTCACTCAGAGTGTTACGCGTTGGTCTTTCCTTGTTTCTTAAGAGAGCTATCTTCTTTTTATCAATCAAGGGCTGCAGTATCTGGCTGTTTGCCGCAAACCAGTCCTGCCTCTTATGATCCACAGTGCCGTAAACCCCTACCGCTGTTTTATAAATAGTTTCCTTAAGTTTACTCCATTTATCATTTACTATACAATTTTCTGATGTACCATTGAAAGCGTCTTCAAGTTGCTGTTGAAATTCAAAGCACTTTCCAGGATCGTGAGTGTTAGTAATATTAATCCTGGGGCTAGACTTGTATTTAGCTGTGTAGATTCTCTTTGGTCTCAGTCTAACCCTTGCAACAACCAAAGAATGATATGTATCACAGTCAGCACTGTGGTAACTTCGAGTTATTGATGTATGGTTCAGATGTTGTCTCCGTGTGATAATGAAGTCCAGCTGATGCCAATGGCCGGATCTTGGATGTTTCCATGTGATCTTATGCATCTCTTTTGTTTTAAAAAAGGAGTTTGTAATAAATAGGTCATTTCTAGTGCAATGCTCCAGCAGCCTTTGCCCATTATCATTCATGCGACCGATGTTGTATTTTCCAAGGCACACTGGCCATGAACTCGAGTCCCTGCCCACACGAGCATTGAAATCACCGAGCATATAAATTTAGTCGGATTTTGGAACTGCCTTGATCGCAGAGTCTAGCTGCTCATAGAACGTATCCTTTACATCATCAGAGGAAGCGAGTGTCGGTGCATATGCAGTGATAATGGTGGCAAATCCACAAGAGGTTGCCAAGCGCAGTGATGATAATCTTTCATTACCTCCAGCTGGTATATCAATCATTCCCAGTAGCGAATTATTCACTGCAAAGCCCACACCATGTTGCCTTTTTTCTGCCTGCCCTCTTCCCTTCCAAAAAAAGGTGTAATTATTTTCCCTGAGTGACCCTTCCTCAGCGAGGCGAGTCTCCTGCAGGCCAGCAATATCAATGTTAAGACGATTGAGTTCAGCATCAATCACAGCCGTTTTTCTCACATCGTCAATATTTGTCAAGTCAGTGGAAAATCCTGGACACATGGTTCTCACGTTCCAGGTTGCAAGCCGTAGCTTGAGGTTTCTATTCTTTGTATTTGTACCTGGTGCATTGGTTTTACAGCCTGCGATTCAGATTTTGTCCTAGCCCCAAGCACCCATTGAAGCAGGCAGGCTGTGGCGGATCAGCACCCAATTGGCTGGGGGTTGCCCAGCTTGAGGCGGGCGGTAGCTGATCAGTGACACCTGTAGGTGTCTCCCACCGTCAGAGGCAACGCGTGGCGCCCCATGTATACGCCAACTGACAAGGACTTATAACCCGTAACAGTTGCCTCTCGCTTTGATTCCGAGACCGGTTAAGACCAGGGATGGAGTTATTGCCTCTCTATAGCACAAAGCCTGGGCTAAAATAAAGAAACCATGTGTTGCCCATGCAGCATGATCCCTCTCTCGGCCTGCCTAGTTCACTCCAGAGGAAAGTTGACACCTATAATCTGGAACAAGACAAGCTGCAGAAGCTGCCGGATCAGCAAAGCAATGCTCTAACTGTCCGCCTGTCGGAGCTTCGATCCTAGACCAGCTGCCAACCAAGGCTTAGGGCCTGGTCTGCCCTGCCATGACTTATTTTGTCTTTGGGTTGCATTTCCTCGCACCAGAATAAGGCTAGTACCCTCCCAATTGCGCTCTTCCGCCCGAAGCCGTTGGCACAATGTGGGGTGCCGGGTTTGGTAAGCGCCGCCCAACATTCGGCGCTGACAGAAAGCAGGTAGTACTGTCTACTGTCATCCGGTAGCTCAGTCATATCTGACTAAGACCTGACCTGTAAATGTAATGTAAGATTTTTTGACTGTGTCGGTTTCTTTTGGTTGTGTCAGTATGTTTTTGAGTCGGTGTTTGTTTGTTTGTTATGTCAGTTGACTGGTTATGATGGTTTCTTTAGTTGTGTTGGTTTTGGTTATTATTTTTTTTAAAAAGGACTTGCTCAGATGCTCCAAGTAACCCTCAGAAAACACTCTAGGACCATGCAGTAACAGCCGGCTTACTCATTAGTCGTCATGACATGTTCTCTGCTTTTCTCGGGCATCTCATTTCACAAGTAGTGAGGCTTCTTTCTTGTTCTTTAGTTAGTGTCCACGTTTGGCACTGATAGCACAGCGTTGCTATGTTGTATTACATATCACATTAAAGGGGGTTGCACAGGAAAAACTACGGTATATAAGTCCTTGGCAGATATGGGAAGTTGCTTAAGACGATTAATAATCCCATGGCAATTAATGAGTTAAGAAAGTGAAGGAAGACTGGGTGGTTTCGCATTGACACCTAGCCTACTAGGGAGGGTCAAGGCAGTAACCAGAGCAACAGGCTGGCTGGAGAGACCCAGGCGCGCTTTTTTAAGTGAACCAATGAGTCTGCCCATGAAGATCGGGATGAGCTGGACTAGAAGTTAATGTGCGGTGTCTTATCATTAGCTTAGTTTGTGTGCCAGGCCGCGAGGTGTAAGAGGAAATAAACAAGCCGACGGGCTTGCAGGCGGGGTTGTGTAGAATACGGACGAGCAATATACCGGGTTTATATACTTAATACCTTTAGAGAGCCAGGGAGATTAAAAGAATCAAGTGTTGAATGTGAATCTGCAACCTTTACTAAACTGCAAAAAAAGTCAGGCCCGAAGGGTTGAAGTCAGACATGAACGCTATGTAGGGGGCACAAAAAAAACATTGAATGAACATTGGTGTTTATTTTTAACATATTGTCTACTGATTAAGGGGACCCACTTGCTATCATGTTGTTTTTATGAGCCAATCTTCTTTTATACTCTCTGTCTCTGTCTCTGTCTCTGTCTGTCTCTGTCTGTCTGTCTGTCTGTCTGTCTGTCTCTCTCTCTCTCTCTCTCTCTCTCTCTCTCTCTCTCTCTCTCTCTCTCTCTCTCTCTCTCTCAATCCCTATTTCATTGCTTTCTGAACGAGAAGACAGAAGTCAATGTTGACGTCCAATTAAGCGGTATAGAAAACGATCTGGCTACCTGGTCATCAGCTGACTGAAAGTGTCAGAGCTAGAGCGCTAACCTTCAGCTACCTGGTCATCAGCTGACTGAAAGTTTCAGAGCTAGAGCGCTAACCTTCAGCCACGTCCAAGTATGTGTGTGTATATAGTCTGCAGCTAGGATAATTTCATCCCCGAAAAAATCTTATTCAATTCCTCCATTGTTATTTTTGGTTCTGTCCTTGTTGACGGGTATACTGGCAGCGAAGGAACTCTTCGTGTGAGAAGATAGCTTATTAATACATTTGCCAACATGGCGGTTTTCGACTACCTAAAACTGTAAGTGGGTGTCAGACATTCGGAACCAAAGTTACATCCTTTCTCGTGTGTCTTCCTCTAAAATCTCACAGTTTACAACTATGCAAACCATTGTTCTAAATACATAAATTGCAATTGTGTTTTGCGTACTATGTGTTACGAGACGTTTTTGTCATGTACACATTCTCTCTCTCTATTTTCTAAATAAACATCCCATCGGCCATCCCACTGCGTTCACAACAGACACACCTCAGGCGACTGGTGTTTGTATGACACTGTTGACAAGAACACTCATATTACGTGATTATAATAAAAATACAATTTGACAAGTTCCTGTGCATCGAATAAAACCGGGTCTGGCAAACGTGACCTTGGAACCCAGGCATACTTTATTAACCGATAACAGTTTACTATCTAAATTCTAATCTTTTTAATCTTTCTTTGCCCATCAATTCATCATCATCAGTGATAATGATAATGCCTAGTCACTTTCAATTTCATTTTCCTGTATAATTATTATAATATTATAGTTGTGTATTCACTATCCCATTATGTATAAATAACTCATTCTGTGATTTTGAATTAGCAGACAGGAAAGTAAGGAGCTGTTGAATTTTGATGAGTCTTGAAAAACAAAATTGTTCCTTATTTTTAACATCACCCAATCTTTAAGTATATAAATTATAATGCATTTGATTGTTTGGCGACGACAGTCACATGACAGTTTTTTTTTAAAATTCGCCCTGTACTTTAATAAGTGTTATCAACAATATAGTACCATCACACCAGCATATGTCTACAGTTTTAAATGATTGTACCCCCAATGAAAAATATAACCATTATGTGGAAACAGTGATATACATTAACTGTCACTTTCTTCACCGTCTGATGTTCTATCACAGATCCACCAGTCAGTCGTTTACTTTCTCCACAATTCTCCAATCTCACATGTCCTATCGCAAATCCACCAGTCAGCCGTGCACTTTCACTCTCTCCACAGTTTGCCCAACTCCTGATGTCCTAATTTACAGATCCAGCAACCGGGTACTTTCACTCTCTTCACAGTCTCAATTTCTGGTCTGTCATGCTCATTTTGACCTCCTTCATCTCAGGCATTTGTTGATTGAAAATAGTAATACTCTGGTTCAGAAAGAGTTAAAGTAACTGCAAGGGCAAATATATTTAAAGTAATATCTAGTGTAGAGTAGTCAGTAAAGGAACATCTGGTATAGAGTGGTCAGTAAAGGAACATCTAGTATAGAGTAGTCAGTAAAGGAACATCTGGTATAGAGTAGTCAGTAAAGGAACATCTGGTACAGAGTGGTCAGTAAAGAAACATCTAGTATAGAGTAGTCAGTAAAGTAACATCTAGTACAGAGTAGTCAGTAAAGTAACATCTAGTGTAGAGTAGTCAGTAAAGTAACATCTAGTGTAGAGTAGTCAATAAAGTAACATCAAGTGTAGAGTAGTCAGTAAAGTAACTTCTAGTGTAGAGTAGTCAGTAAAGTAACTTCTAGAGTAGAGTAGTCAGTAAAGTAACTTCTAGTGTAGAGTAGTCAGTAAAGTAACTTCTAGTGTAGAGTAGTCAGTAAAGTAACATCTAGTGTAGAATAGTCAGTAAAGTAACATCTAGTGTAGAGTAGTCAGTAAAGTAACATCTAGTACAGAGTAGTCAGTAAAGTAACTTCTAGAGTAGAGTAGTCAGTAAAGTAACTTCTAGTGTAGAGTAGTCAGTAAAGTAACTTCTAGTGTAGAGTGGTCAGTAAAGTAACTTCTAGTACAGATTGATTGATTGATTGATTGATTTAGGAATTGACATCTTCTAGTACAGAGTAGTCAGTAAAGTAACTTCTAGTGTATAGTAGTCAGTAAAGTAACTTCTAGTGTAGAGTAGTCAGTAAAGTAACATCTAGTACAGAGTAGTCAGTAAAGTAACATCTAGTGTAGAGTAGTCAGTAAAGTAACTTCTAGTGTAGAGTAGTCAGTAAAGTAACTTCTAGTGTAGAGTAGTCAGTAAAGTAACATCTAGTGTAGAGTAGTCAGTAAAGTAACATCTAGTACAGAGTAGTCAGTAAAGTAACATCTAATACAGAGTAGTCAGTAAAGTAACTTCTAGTGTAGAGTTGTCAGTAAAGTAACATCTAGTACAGAGTAGTCAGTAAAGTAACTTCTAGTGTAGAGTAGTCAGTAAAGTAACATCTAGTGTAGAGTAGTCAGTAAGGTAACATCTAGTGTAGAGTAGTCAGTAAAGTAACATTTAGTGTAGAGTAGTCAGTAAAGTAACATCTAGTGTAGAGTAGTCAGTAAAGTAACATCTAGTGTAGAGTAGTCAGTAAAGGACCCTGTTACATGCCTTGAGGTCCATTGAGCATAAGGTGTTGGACCCATATTTAATAGACCAAGTGTCACTCGGTGGGTGATGTGCTCAGTATCACACCGGTCGCCTTTCCAAGGCATTTTCTAGTACCCAGTTTAGGCTGAGCCTACCTGGGAATCCAGGTCAAATTTAAAAATCTGCTTTGATGTGAATTCAAACTCACAGCAACTAACCACTACACTGCAAAAGCTCCCTGGTATAGAGTGAACCATGTATTAACTGTCTAGGACTGAAGGCGTAAAGAAAACTGAAATGTATTTATCATATAAGGGGAAATCGGTTAATGTATTGTGTTACCTTATGCAGTCTGAGTCATACTGTTTTTTTTTCCTTTAAGTCCTCTAATGTTTGTGGTGTAAATGTATGAATTATCTATTTTTCCTCATAGCCATATAACATCAGAGAAGTTCATTGTCGAACCGGTTGTGGGAACAACTCGCAAAGAGGATCTGCTGGTTATCGACAGAGTAACTCAGGATATCAGTTTACAAGGTAAGGTACATGTTGTCATCTGACCTTTACATAGGTTGGTTAGTTAGTTAATTAAGTAGTCATTAGATTATTCTCACTGCACATAAAACCATCAAGTCCATAAGTGTTCAGATCCCCTTCTCAGTGTTTAGCACCCAATGACCCCAGTTTTGTGTTGTTGGACTATTCTTCTTTGGTTCCTACATTGCACTCGTGTCTGGCTCCATTCCTTTAGACTTGATGCTCTTGCAGTCTGGTCAAGATTCAATCAAGACTATTTTTTAATTGCCCTGCTTCTCTGAGGGCATGAGTATATCTGTCGGTCGATTGCTTGTCCACTTTCCGCAGTAACCCTGTCCATAAGCCTAACAGCTTGTACATTTCCATTTACATCTGCATGGCCTGGCACAAAAATGATGCTCATTTTTGTCAGGTTTGACATCCTCAGAGACTGTTTTCGAACCCTGCCCATCTTGATCTTCTGTACATGTTAGACAGGCCTGCGTGCCCAATTCTTAACCCTTTGAAAATAAAGTTTTGTTGTTGTTGTTGTACATGAGATAACAGCTTTATGTATTTTACTTGACCAGAATATTATTTGTTTGTTTTTTTGTTGTCTTAAAATTTGTTCCTATAGCTATCCTAGTGGAAATGCAGTAAAATAAATCTTTTTTTTTCATTTGCTTGGAATCAGCCTGTATCTGCAGTTTTGTTTCCTGCACGAACTGTGTTGTCTTACAGGCTGCCATAGAGTTTTACATCTAAGGTTGTTTCACCCAGCTGTAGAATACACCTTTCCCTTGATCTCAGTGGGTGGCTAGACATTTTTGCACGGATCATTGGTATGTAATGATATATCACATCCTCTTGATATCTTGGGTGGTGATCTAAAGCTCCTGCGATTGAGTGATATGGTGTACCATTATTGCCCATGCCTATCATTGTGGCACATGATGATGGTGACATAGGATATGTTGTACTAACATTGTGTACTTTTTGTGTGTGGGTAACTTATTTAATTTTGAGTAAATTCTCTTGTTCTATTTTAGCAAATGAAGACCAGATTCCAGCGTCCGCCATCACTAAAACTATATATGGCATTGTGGGCATTATAAAGCTAGTGGCTGGTAAGTGGAGTATTGATTGATTTGAATGAAAAGTAATTCTCAACATAAGCTGGGGCCGATTGAGCATGACTAGATGTATCTAAAGCGCGTTGAAATATTATTAATAGTTTATTTATTAATAGTAACATAAAGCTTACTGCCAAAGCAAACGTCCTTCTCTATCAAGCCTGTGTCCTTAGTATTCTTCTTTTGGCAGTGAAACCTGGTTAACCTATTCACACCAAGAGAAATGTTTAAAGGGTTTTCAAATGCAGTTTCTGTTAAGTGGCAAGATAAGATCACAAATATTGAAGTATTGGAAAGATCTGGTTGTGGGACGGTTTGTTCCACGTTCAGTCTTCTAGACTTAGGTGGATAGTTTACATTAGGAAGTTGGGCGATGGTTGAATACCAAAGGACATCTTTTTTGGTGTATTACAGATGAGTGAAAGATCTCAGGATTGGCCTCTACTATGGTACAAAGATGTGTGTAAGTGGGACATGATTGATACAGGCATTGATATTGCACCTTGGGACCAAGTTGCCACTAACCAAGTTACATGGAGGGAAAAGATCAGGAATGGAATATAGACAAAGGAGAAAATTATTGCAGATAGGTAACACAGTGTCAGACGGTGCATGATGGTGGAAATGACCATGTGTTCACGTGCATCCATTTTGGACGAACATTTACAGCGTAGGTTGGTCTGATCAGTCATATTCGCTACCACCTTGGATTGTGGTTATTATGCCTTTTTTTTAAAAACACAATGTAACTATCATCTGTCAAGATGGCATATATGATCCCTCTGAGTAGTTTAGATGAACTTGAAAACTTAAAACCTGCTGGGTTTGAATCCAGTTATAGAAGGAAAGAACTCTTGTCCATGGCCTGTGACATATTGGATATGTGGTGTTATCATATTTTTATGTAGAAATCAACACCCGATGGTAAAGTAAGTAAAGTAAAGAATCATTTTTACACACCTTGAGGCGTTTTAGGCATACGGTGCTAGCCAATATTTTTATAGTATGACCCAGTGGGTGATGTGGTCAGTATCCCACCAGCCACATTTACTTCCCAGAATATTTCCTGAAACCCAATTTAGTCTTTATTGACCTAGGAACCCACATCAGTTTTTACTGCCAAACTGTCATATACTGCCTATAGTACCTTGTGGTGTAGGGGGGGGGGGGTCTGGGGGTCTTTGAGCCCGAGGAATTAAGGCCGCATGACTAGTGCAGTTGCCGCGAACTGTGCAGGTTAGAGTTTTCTTTTTAAGAATGGAAGAAAATTCTTTTTTTTGTTTTTTGTTTTCTTTCCAAGTCAATTTTACACACACAAAAAATCCCAGAGTTTTAGAAGTGTTTACAAAATAAGAACCAGTAGAAGTTAACTCCCCTAAAAGTTAACTCTCCCTAATACAGGGGCACTAAGTTACGTCTCATATTGTTTCTGCAAATTAAATATCCTTTGGTGGTTGGAAATTGTAAAGAGTTTGCCACTATTCTTCTAAAGTGACAAGGGTAGGTCACACTTACCATGGTAGAAGGTATATATTATGCGAATACTGTGCATTTAACCTGGACCACTGTCTTGGTAGGCACACACACTAACCACTGTGCCACTATCGCAAGGAAAACCCACCACATTACAAAAGAATTAATTTATGGGCAATCTCCCAGATCTCTGCAAAGTGGATACTAAATTATCACTGCCTTTTACCTTTACTTAATTGCAGTATCTGTTACGTGATAACCAAATCACTTTTGCCAGTTACTTTTAGCTAACAACAGTTTATGCTATTGGTTACCCAATTAATTTTACCTGTTCTCGTTACCTTACAGTGTATATAGATGCCCAGTTACCACTACCTTTTACATTTACCTTACAAAAGTGTCTGCTATGTGGTTACCCAATTACCACTACCTTTTATATTGCATTACTACAGTGTCTGCTTTGTGGTTACCCAATTACCACTACCTTTTACATTTACCTTACAACATTGTCTGTGTGGTTACCCAATTACCACTTACCTTTTATATTTAGCTTACAACAGTGTCTATGTGGTTTACAAATTACCACTTACCTTTTACATTTACCTTACAACAGTGTCTGCTGTGTGGTTACCCAATTACCACTACCTTTTACATTGCCTTACAACAGTCTCATCTCATCTCATCATGTTCCTCTTGTACTTAGCAGTATCAAGATATCTTATAACAGTGTTTGCTTTGAGGTTGCCCAGTTACCACTACCTTTTACATTTGCCTTACAACAGTGTCTGCTATGTAATTACCCAGTTACCACTACCTTTTACATTTATCTTACAACAGTGCCTGCTATGTAATTACCCAATTACCACTTCCTTTTACATTGCCTTACAACATTGTCTGCTATGTAATTACCCAATTACTGCTTCCTTTTACATTGCCTTACAACATTGTCTGCTATGTAATTACCCAATTACCACTACCTTTTACATTTACCTAATAACATGGTCTACTATGTAATTACCCAATTACCACTTACCTTTTACATTTACCTTGCAACAGTGTCTGCTATGTAATTACCCAATTACTACTTACCTTTTACATTTACCTTACAACAGTGCCTGCTATGTAATTACCCAATTACCACTTACCTTTTACACTTACCTTGCAACAGTGTCTGCTATGTAATTACCCAATTACCACTTACCTTTTACATTTACCTTACAACAGTGTCTGCTATGTACTTAGCTAATTACCACTACCTTTTACATTTACCTTACAACAGTGTCTGCTATGTAATTACCCAATTACCACTACCTTTTACATTTACCTTGTCTGATATGTCATCACCATGTAGAACGTCACTGTCATCATGGCACGCCAAAAATCCCCTTGATTTCTTGGCATTTCTGGTATGAGTATACTCAGTTACAATTACTTTTACCGAACACGATCTGCCATGGGGTTACCATGTTGCATCCTTTACATTACAACATTATCTGCTGTGGAGGGGAACTTGATTACCGTTACCCGTTTCACTTACTTTGCAACAGTGTCTGCTATATGGTTACATTTCAACCTCATCTTACATCTGTCCTTTAATTACCTGATTATCCATACCTCTTACCCTTGCTTTACTACAGTGTCTGCTATATGGTTAGCTTTCATCCTCACCTTACATCTGTCCTTTAATTACCTGATTATCTGTACCTTTTATGCTTGCTTTAAAACAGTATCTATGTTGGAATTACCTGATTATCTGTACCTCTCACCCTTAATTTACAACAGTGTCTACTTTGGAATTACCTGATTATCTGTACCTCTCACCCTTAATTTACAACAGTATCTATGTTGGAATTACCTGATTATCTGTACCTCTCACCCTTACTTTACAACAGTATCTACGTTGGAATTACCTGATTATCTGTACCTTTTATGCTTACTTTACAACAGTATCTATGTTGGAATTAACTGATTATCTGTACCTCTCACCCTTACTTTACAACAGTGTCTACTTTGGAATTACCTGATTATCTGTACCTCTCACCCTTACTTTACAACAGTATCTATGTTGGAATTACCTGATTATCTGTACCTCTCACTTGTGCTTTACAACAGTGTCTACTTTGGAATTACCTGATTATCTGTACCTCTCACCCTTACTTTACAACAATGTCTGCTTTGGAATTACCTGATTATCTGTACCTCTCACTTGTGCTTTACAACAATGTCTACTTTGGAATTACCGTGACCTTTTTTATTTGTTAGTTTAACATCTTAATTGTTGTTGTTGTCTGACTTGTCCCCCAGGACCCTACTTGGTTGTCATCACTCAGCGAAGGAAAGTTGGTGAAATCTCAGGGCATATCATATGGAGTATTGCAAAAACAGAAGTTCTCAGCTACAAACGGTCGCTCACACACTTGACAGAGAGACAGGTGAGACATGGCCCTTCACACTTATTCTCAGAGTGGATGTAATTTTTCTATTATAGTAAAGTAAGAAAGTTAGTAAAGCATCCATTTACATGCCTTAAGAAGTATTGGGCAAACAGGGCAGTGACATTCCAGGTGGTGGTGTGGTCAATATTGCTCCAGTCTGGTACTCATTTCAGATTAGATTGACCTGGTCAATTAAATCTACCTCGATGCAAATTTTAATCCATGACTACCAGGTTGGCAGGCAAGCATCTAGCCACTACACTGCCATGGCTGCCTTTTGTACAGGGTGTTTGCAAAGTCTCACTACACTTTGTATGTAGAAAAGCTCTTTCAGTTATCAGTTGGGGTATCTTCAGGACATGTCCATAGGTGCTCAGATTCTCCCCCCAGCATATGCATCAGCGTCCAGTGGCTAATAGTGCCAGTTCTGTGTTGGTTGAAGAGGCGCCTTGTTTTCCCGATGTACCTCTCGCGTCTGGCCATGCCGATTCTTACTCCCAAGTCTTTCATCCTGGACAGCGATGTGGATTCACTGACGTCAAAGTCCTCTGTTCTCGCCATATCTTTGAGGACGTTAATAACATCGGCACGATCCATGGGCTGGCCATCTACAGGGGGTACAGAGCCAGCCAATTTATCAGCTCGTTCATTTCCCTCGACTCCCGCATGTCCCGGGACGAAGATGAAGGTGACTTTACGGACAACAGACTTCCACAGCGACTCAGTCCACTGTCTACGTACAGATCCAGCTTCGACCTTCTGAATCATGCTCATTGAATCACTTAGTAGACACACGTTGGTATAATGCTGTGATTCCAGGCATTTGAAAGCCTGTGTAACTGCCATCACCTCCATCATCATGCTGCTCGTGGTCATAGAGTGGGCACCACTGGATTCTTGAACGGTTCGGCCCACTGAACGGGCTGTAAATGCCCACGCATTTCTCTGCTGCTTTACAACAGATCCATCTGTATAGATGAGCACTTCGGGGCTATCTGATGTTCATAGATAAGCACGTTAACCTCTGCATTGGCAGCGGCAGGTTTCTGCTCTCTGCACCGTCTGTCGAGTGTGATAATGCAGGAGAAAGTGCACTTAAAAGCTGGAGGCACCGGCACCCAATCCTTGCCGGGGTTGATACTGGTAAGACTGCAGACCTGTCTGACGACATCTTCTGCCCGACCCATGCATGATTTGCCCCTCTTTAGCCTGTCACCCTTTTCTCTGAATATAGCGTCATACAGAGGGTGCTGCTCATCTGCACTTATTTTTAAGTAAAGAAGAGCTCTTTGTTGGAGAGCATATTTTCAGTTTGCAAGACGGAAATCATACTCTCCAACAAGCAGCTGTTCTATATACAAAGTGTAGTGAGACTTTACAAACTTGGCTGTAACAGGATATAACAACAGGAAATAAAAACAGATGTATGTAGCTCCTTCGAAAAAAGTGAGATATCCTAAACATGGACACGGTGCACCTACATTACAACAAACTCCACAATGGTGAACATAAATCACATGGGGGGGGGGGGGGGGGGGGGGGAATAAAAACAAAAGTAAGAACAAATCAAAATGATAACAATTAACTAAAAATAAGTATACTACAACACACCAAATGACGTTTTGATTATACAAATCTTCATCATTGTTCTACTCCTGATGAAGATTTGTAGAATTGAAATGTCGTTTGTTGTGTCGTAGTATACTTATTTTTATATTATTATGATTTTATTTGGCCTTTTTATTATTTAGTTTTATTTTCCCCTCGTGATTTATGTTCACTATTGTGGAGTTTGTTGTAAGGTATGTACACCGTGTACATGTCTAGTATATCTCAATTGTTTGCAGGAGTTACACATACCTAACTTTTTATTTACTCCCTTCTGTAATATGGCACATCACATGTACAGGGTGTCTTAAATTCTGTTTCCACTAGATGAGCATATTTATCAATTTATGATAAAATCAGTAGGGCTACTTAGAAGGGGTTAAACAATGGTTTATTCAGTATGCTTTAAAGTTTCACAAGCTGTAACACATCTAATGGCAGTGGAGATGTTGTTTCTGAGGAAAATGCAAAGAATGCCATGGATAGACAGATAAAAGCCAATGAGCAAATCCTACAAGAAACAAATGAAAACTTTAAACTGATTTAAGAAATTAGACAGTAGTGAACAAAAGAAGAAGAAGAAGAAGACGTAGATAGTTAAAAAAAATTTGGGCGCGTAATGAGAAGTAATAAAATGAAGAACTGGTGACAACTGGCAAAATTGAAGGGAAGACAGAGAAGTAAATACCTGGATGGCTTGGCCACATGGTATGGTGGAGACAAGAATATTGAGCTGATCCACAACTCTGGTGGTCGAGGGAAAGGGCGAATCATGACCGTCCATGCTTATCAGCATGGCACATGATGGATGGATGAATAATCTACTGATTATATTTTCTTACCAGGGCGTTTTTAGAGATTCATGCCTGCAATATCAGGAATATCATAGCAAGACTTTATGGTACTGTCTGTGATGTAACTTTCACCAAGCCTCTTCTTTTGTGTCATTGCTGTCTTTATCATTGTATTTTAATGAGACCAGAAACCTAGCCTTTTCAAATAAGGGTGAAAAACAGGAGGTCCCCGTGTGCAAATTGTACACATTTTAAATTCCATAGCAGTTTAAAATCACAAGGAGTAGGCTTTAAGGCCATGCCCTGGTAAAATTGTTAGGAACGAAAATCTACCCATGGTTACTTTGGATGGAATATGCCGAGAGAAACATGCTGAAGTTGAACACACTGACCTTGGAGGTGTGAAGCACTTCCTTCCAAAGAAGAAAATGATCATTCCAGTTTTGCTCACGCTCCAGCTGGCTGTATATCTTGTCATTAACACAGAATAGAAACATCTTAGAAAGTAAATGAGTTTTGGCACAATAAAATAGTAATAATAATGTTTTGTTGTTGTTTGCAGACAGCAATCAACAAGAGCTACCTTTCCTTGTTGGACACAATGTTGACCTTGGAGAACTTCTACTATTCTGCGACATATGACCTGACCCACACCATGCAGAGACTCTTCAACACCAGCCCAGATTTTCATTCCATGCCGCTACATGAAAGGGTTAGTCTTACAGTCTTCTATTTTATCATGTGGTATTAGAATCTGCTTGTGTTAGAATTTGCCACCGTGCGCAAACTTTTGAATAACCCAGGTCTTTAATGATGGTCTGGGCACTGCCTTTATTAATGGACAACATGGAACACAGTTCATCCAGTGTTACCCAATGGTCACCACGAATGATGTCATCATCATGTTGTATGGAGTCAATGTGGTTAATGGATGGCCATTCTGGTTTGTGTCAGCCAGTGAGGATTGACCTACTTCAGCTTTGTCACAATGACGTACCCAATGTCAAACAGTGCTAACATCCACTGTTGAATCTCCATAAACAATACTCAAACGTTCGTGGATGTGAATCGGGGTCTCGCCTTCAGCATTGAGGAATTCTATGACATTATGTTGCTTTAACTGAACTTCTTTGGTGGCCATTTTTAAACCATTACTGTTGTGCAGCCTGTGACTAGAACAGGTTGGTAGTGATACACGATGCAGAAGAGTGTTTGAGGAATCCCACTAAATTGATAAATTGCAAATCGATAAAGTATTTACATAGATAAAAAAAAAAGGAGGCATTACTTATTGTCCGTCCCTAGTATCTTGTCTTCTCATTTTTATTTTCTTCAGTAGTAGCTTTTTTAACATTGGATTATTATAGAGCTTCCTTAATTGTTATTTTTTTTCAAAGAGTTGTACACATGTTTAAATAAACAACTGGTTACATTTATGAAGAGCCACCTTGTGCATGTTGGCACAAACATGGGAGCCTGTGTGATTATTGTTGTTGTTGAAGGCCCCATATTATCATATAGTGTCCTTTGTATGGAGAAGAGTGTTTTAGATACTACCAGTGAATGGTGTGGTTAACAGGTTACAATGTCTGCCTTATGTTAAGAAGTTACACAGAGTTTGAATCCAAACTGGGAACTTTTGCCAGAACCGTCAGTTTCTAATGATATCTCACATCCCCCTGATCATTTTGGTAGTGATATACTTAGCCTTATTGGCTGAGGGAAGAAGTAGGAGGCCAGATGTGCAAGCTTTGCTGTGGGTAGTAATGCTGCTGTCCTGGCAGAAGTGCTTGGAAGGAAAGCCTACCTATGGATATGCAGGGCCCATTACAGTGGGTGGGATATGCTTTGAGAAAGTAAACTTAACACAATTGTAGACAAAAGTCGGACACACTGACCTCTGAACTAGAGAGAAGCATAGTTAGTTATAACACATTCCACTTGGAAGAGAGAAGAAAAAGAAAAGTTATGAACTCTGTCTTATCACTCTTGTATGAACTAATGGAATCAGAGACTGGTGATTATTTGGTTTTAGCCTGGTTGGCAAGCAACACACTCATTTTGAGGATACAGGCTAGCTGTGTGCAAGATGTGGGTGCAGATTGTCTACCATCATTATTGCCCTGCAATATGACATAGACATTTATGTCTCCATTGATCATTGTCCGTGGTGTTCTCAACCACTTCTACTGATGCTATTCCTCCATGTCATCATCTTAGACCATCAAGCATCTTTTCTCTGTCTGCCTCTTCTGCCGCTGATCTTTCCAGTTGTTACGATGTTCTCCAAGCCTCTCTTATAAAATGACCAAAGATCACTGTTTGTCTTTTTCTTATAGTTACGTATAATGTTCTACTTTCCTAAGTCTCTTCTGGGTAATTGTTAGTTACTGTGGCCATCATCCAAGGTATTCACAACAAACGCCTCAAAAACCACATCTTTATTGCTTCAAAGCTCTTCCTAATTTCTGTGTTCACATTCCAAGGTTCACTGCCATACAAAATAAGTTTGATATAACATTTCAGTACTCTCTTTCAGTCCCACAACATGCACAATTTGTAGTCCTTAGTAGGCTTCATCATAATGGAGATCATGGCCAAGCATCTCTTCTCTGGAGAGATTGATTGTTTCCAGAAAATCATATGGAGAGCTGAAGCAAGTACACTAACCACTATACCACCACTACAAATATCTAGGGCAGAGAAAGTAACAGAACCTTCCTATTTTCTTCAGGCTGACCAAAGATTTGTGTGGAATTCTCACGTGCTGAGGGAGCTGTCACAGCAACCAGATCTAGCCAAGTTCTGCATGCCCATCCTTTTAGGCTGTATCCTTCTGCAAAAATTTTCAAAGTTATCTTTACAATTTGCTATGATATATCAGTTATCAGACACATCTATGTATTAGAGAAGCCCTTAAGGGAAACAAAGAAAACAACGCTGTAAGCTACCAGGCTTGTCGTAAGAGGGGACTAGGGAGGGCTGACTTTGGGACTGGCCACCCCCATCTCAATTGAAAACTCCAACCAGCCATGAGCGAGTCTAAAAATGTGTTGGTGTGAGTTGGTTGAAGGTTTATGCTTCTATAGGTGACAAAATCCCTAGAAGCTATGGAGATGTGGTTTTATCGAAGAATGCTGAAAATTAATTGGGCAGCCAAAAAGAGCAATCAGGACGTTTTAAGGTATGCTGAGTCGCAAAGACAACTTATCACAAACATCAGACAGAGACAGTCATAGTTTTTTGGCACGTTATGAGAAGACAAAAACGAAAACATGTGACAACCGGATATATTTGCTGAAAGAGAGATAGAGGAAGACAGCATGAGAAGATTCTTGACAACACGGAAGGGAGTCAACACATGAATTGATCCATAGCATCAGAGATCGTAATTTGTGATCACCTACTCCAACCAGCAAGGCACCGGATGATGATGAGGGGATAACTTGCAGAAGAAACTGAAATATTAGATACTGAATTAGAACCTTCTAGTCTTTTATTTATTGCAAGGTAAGGTGGTGCCATTCTTATTGTATGTAAATATAAATGTGTGGGTGGGTGGCAGAATGAGTGAGAGAGGGAGATTAATATTACAGATGAGGAGCCTTAGTGGCGTATTGACTAACATACTTGCCTACTAGTGTTCAAATCCCCATCATGCAGGGATATTATTTTTAATTAACCCGGGCTATGAGATTGACTCAACCTTAAATGTGTACTAGGAAATGTTCTGGGAAGTAAAGATGGCCAGTGCGACATCGACCACATCATCGACCGAATGCTGATTGGTCTACAGAAATATGGGGCCATCACCATATACACAGTACATCTCAAGGCATGGAGAATGATTGTCATCACGAGATGAATCTGGTTACAACCCAGCGGTTTGTTAATTTGTTCTTTATGGGATCATAATAATAACAAATTCCTTACAGATTAACATAATAAAGATATTTTGTGTTAAAAATAAACATGTTTTTCATGTAATTATTGTGAAGAGTGGCACATGCTGTTTTTTTTACGTTTTTTTGCACAACACTTGCAAATAAGGCTTTAAATTCTTTAACTTGTTAATGTGATGACATAATACACTTTTAACATGTTAAAAACAATACAGATTTTTCAGAAAATTATGCTAAAGCGTAACATTGCTTTAACATTTTTTACACACACCCAAAAAATCTGCCTTCACTTCCTCTCGTCATCAGAGTGGGGACATGGCATGCTGTTTAGTCTTACACAAACATTCAATCTTTAAAGTGGTTTATTAGGAGTTCGCAGACCATACATTGAAACAGTTGTTTCAGGGAGCTGTTAGCACACGCTGTAATGCATATGAGAGACTGAGCACATTAAGGAGAGAACAAAGAGACCCCGTTACATGCCTTAAGGTGCATTGGGCATATGGTGCTAGGTATATATTGTTTGCAGACCAGTGGGATTTTAGTGGGTTATGTGGTCTGTTTGACATGCATGTGGTGTAATCAAGAAATGTATTGCTCTGTGGCGAAGGGTTTACGGATGCAATTTGTAATCCTGCATACCACGTTCGAAACACAGCTGCGGGTGATTTGGAAGCAGATCGCCTTGCGTTGATTTTCATACAATAGTATGAGTGTCGGTCATTCAGAAAGCAATGGCAAACTATTGAACCTAAACTTGCCAAGAAATCACAAACAGCCAAAAAATGCTGGGGTTGACTGTGACGTCCTGAAAAGGATCTGCAACTAACATAACATTACTTTAACTCAAAACCAGGCAGTCATTATTTTAAAGTAATATGTATCAGGAACAGAAAGAGTTTACGCACATTTTGTGTTTGTTTCCTGAACCACGATCCCAGTCATTAGTATTAACAACACCGAGGTGAGCAGCAACAGAATAGATTACATTCTGATATCACGGCGCTGCATCTTCCGGGCAGGAACCCGATTTAATGTGCGAGGCGTGGATTTGCAAGGCCAGGTGGCCAACTTTGTAGAAACCGAACAAATTGTACAGTTTGAGGGAAACACTTGTTCATTTGTACAGGTTGGTTTTATGAATCTTCAGTAATTAATTATATATATATATATTCCTAATTATTAACTAATTAGTTATATTTTTATCATTTTAATTATTTATTATATATAAATAAATAAATGCAAAGAATACCATAGACATACAGAAAAACCAATGAACAAGTAGCAAATGAAAACTGTAAACTGATTAGAGAAATTAGACTTAGACGATCACTAGTTTTTTTTTTACATGTTATGAGAAGAAATAAACTAGAGGACTTGATGACAACTGGCAAGATTGAGGGGGAAAAGAACAAGGGGAAGTATGAGAAGTAAATATCTGGATGGCTTGGCCATATGGCATTGTTGAAACAAGAACACTGAGCTGATCCACGACTCTAGTAATCGTGTGAGATGGCCAAAAATGACTGCCCACGCTTACTGGCATGCACATAGTGATGTTATGTTAGTTAGTCGCGGTTCCAACTTCACGGTAACGGGTCGTACCCACTTTGCTCCGTTCCTTTCCCAGTGAATATCACACAAAATACTCTTCACTGCTCAACGTGAAAAGTGGAAAAGACAGGAGTCTCGGCAAGCCAACAGCCCGCACAGGTACACTGCATAATGCCGCCGCCAGAATGCCAACACAAAAGTTCTCCACGAAAAATACAGTTCATCGTCGGTGGAATCGGCAGTCACCAGAAAGACTTCATTGACCCAGATTTGATCCCATATGGCTCGGTCTCTTTCCGCAGGGCGACCCGCCGAAAGTACCGCACAAAGCACGACCTCCGTAGCTCCAACGATGACTCCCAGGAGTCTCATGAAAAAATGCACTCATGAACCAAAAAGGCAAAACAGAACTCAGCAACAGCTGGCCGCCATCATTCCGAACATGCAGTTCGCGCTACACACAAGCGCGGACAGATGTAAAAGCATTTCACATGAAATTCACTGAAATTCACAACTCACAGTGTCATATATCATCACAAGGAGGTTATATATATATATATATTATACAGAAGCTTGTGGGTTATTTTGCTATTATAAGATGCAGAGAATGAGGAGGACAGAAAAGATTACTAAACATGTAAGAAAACTACATCATGCAGACATGCAACAAATTACATAACTTAGGCATGCAAAAAACAACTACATAACTGAGACATGCAGAAACAGCTAAATCACCTAGACATGCAAGAAACAACATCACTTAGACATGAAGAATTGTTCCACTTGACATGAAGAAATGACCCAATTGACATGAAACATTAGCTTACTTGGCATTAAGAAATATCCCACTTGATATGAAGAAATTACCTACTTGACATAACGCAGTCAGGGAGTTGACCTTGTAAATTGGATGCTGGAAAATGTGCTAGGAAGTAAGATGCCAGCAGATGGAAGATTTATTAAAGTAGAATAGTGCATGCTAAAGCAGCATTTCTCAAGATGAAGAATACTCTGTGCAATATATCTTTGTCAATCAAGGTAATAAAAAGAGTTATTAAGAGCTATATAAAACATGTACAGGAGAGTGGACATTAATCATGAACAGTTAGCAGACTAGTGTGGAATTATGTGGGCAGCTAGAGACATGTGATGTATAGAAGAATAATTAAATAATTATAACACCATGGACAAATAAAAGCATAATGAAGATATCCTAAAAGAACTTCACTCACAAAGAGAACTGGTTACTCTTATCAGAAGAGGACAAACCACATTCTTTGAACACACCATGAGATGGGGAAAATTAGAGAATGGAAAAGTTGGATGGGAAATGAGACAGAGAAGATGTTGGACCATCTGGCATCATGGAGCATGGAGAAACATGAATGTCAGATATGACTGACAGTTAACAAGACAGCCTTGAACAGACATGATGGCTAATACCGCACAGCATGGACTATAAGAAGAAGATGATGCCTGCTTGATACTGACCACATCAATATGAATCTAGCACCATATTCTCAATATACTACAAAAGCTTGGAAACAGAGCCCGTAACCTGTTATTCATGTCACCCAAAAGTCTATAAGTTTTAATTAGATGTATTTATTTATAACTACGTCAATTGGTCATATATTTTGTCACTTTTGCAGACGAGAGGTTCAATACCAATATTCTGGTCCCAGAAAGCCAATCTGAAGCGTCTTCCAGCCCCGGTTGTGATGGACATTGACCATGTAAAGTTATCTTGTTTGCTACATTTGCATGTTTTTATGTGAAGCTGTAGTTAATAGACTGTGAAAGGAGCCGTGGTGGTCAGGATGTTAATGTATTTGCTTGCCAACAAATATGTGTAGACTGTATGACTATTGACGTTTTGTTCCAGTTGTATGATTGTATAGATGTTGGTAGACTGTATGACTATTGACGTTTTGTTCCAGTTGTATGATTGTATAGATGTTGGTAGACTGTATGACTATTGACGTTTTGTTCCAGTTGTATGATTGTATAGATGTGGGTAGACTATGACTATTGAAGTTTTGTTCCAGTTCTATGATTGTATAGGTATGGGTAGACTATGACTATTGACATTTTGTTCCAGTTCTATGATTGTATAGGTATGGGTAGACTATGACTATTGACGTTTTGTTCCAGTTCTATGATTGTATAGGTATGGGTAGACTATGACTATTGACATTTTGTCCCAGTTCTATGATTGTATAGGTATGGGTAGACTATGACTATTGACATTTTGTTCCAGTTCTATGATTGTATAGGTATGGGTAGACTATGACTATTGACGTTTTGTTCCAGTTCTATGATTGTATAGGTATGGGTAGACTATGACTATTGACGTTTTGTTCCAATTCTATGATTGTATAGGTATGGGTAGACTATGACTATTGGCATTTTGTTCCAGTCTATGATTGTATAGGTATGGGTAGACTATGACTATTGACGTTTTGTTCCAGTTCTATGATTGTATAGGTATGGATAGACTTGTATTTTTTGTTTTTTTTTGCACTCACATGCTTTGAATTCAAGCGTAGTCCATACACTATTTATAGTAGTGAGGGACTGAATTTTGCATGTGGGTTAGCTTTCCTTATTAACAGTGTCCCTCGCCATCATGTGAACCCACACCGACTTCAGAGGTACTTGTCGTTTACGTCCACAAGTCAAGGACGACAGGTCAGCATTTTAGTCCAACTGTCCGGTATGGGGGTTGAACCACTTACCTCGGCATCAGCACAATGGATGTTTAAGAATACGCGTTCTTACCCTTTCGGCCATGCTGACCTGCGGTAGACTGTATGACTTATGATGTTTTGTCCCAGTTGTATGATTGTAGAGATGTGGGTAGACTGTATGACTTGTGATGTTTTGTCCCAGTTGTATGATTAAACAGATGTGGGTAAACTGTAAGGCTATTGACCTTTTGTTTCAATTGTATAGATATGGGTAGGCTGTATGACTATTGACGTTTTGTTCCAGTTGTATGATTGCATAGATGTGGGTAGACTGTATGACTAGTGATGTTTTGTCCCAATTATATGATTGTATAGATATGGGTAGACTAATGAAATTTGACCCAATTGTATGATTGTACAGATATGGGTAGACTGTTTGACTATTGGCATTTTGTCCCAGTTGTATGATTGTATAGATGTGGGTAGACTGTATGACTATTGACGTTCTGTCCCAGTTGTATGATTATATAGATGTGGGTAGACTGTATGACTATTGACGTTCTGTCCCAGTTGTATGATTATATAGATGTGGGTAGACTGTATGACTATTGACGTTCTGTCCCAGTTGTATGATTATATAGATGTGGGTAGACTGTATGACTATTGACGTTCTGTCCCAGTTGTATGATTATATAGATGTGGGTAGACTGTATGACTATTGACGTTCTGTCCCAGTTGTATGATTATATAGATGTGGGTAGACTGAATGACTATTGACTTTCTGTCCCAGTTGTATGATTATATAGATGTGGGTAGACTGTATGACTATTGACTTTCTGTCCCAGTTGTATGATTATATAGATGTGGGTAGACTGTATGACTATTGACGTTCTGTCCCAGTTGTATGATTATATAGATGTGGGTAGACTGTATGACTATTGACGTTTTGTCCCAGTTGATGGGCTGTGTGGCTAATGGTACTTTGTCACATTGTATGGTTGTTGCAATGTAGGTAGAATTCTGTCACTGTTATATGACTGATATCGAATTGTCAGATTGTTTGATTGTTGAGATATGGGCAGGATATCTCACCTTGTTTTGTCTCTGACATTTTTTCAGTTTCTGGTTAGTGAGATATGGGCAGATTGTGTCAGTTTTGTATGTCTAATGACAAATTGCCACATTGCATGGTAGCTGAAATATGTGTCACGCACGCATGCACACAGACAGGCGCGCGCGTGCACACGCAGACACACACCCAGCCAGACAGACAGACAGACACCCTCCCCCCAAAAGCATGCTAAAGGTAGAAGAAGAAAAGGTAAAGACATGCTAATGCTAATATAACAAATCTTGGTGTCTCTGTTTTCAGCTGTCGGCATTCCAGAAACATCTAGACCATCAGATATTCATCTATGGGGATCAAGTAATTGTAAACCTGGTAAGAAAGATGAGTTGACATAGTGATTGATAAGTCAGGTTAATCAGTCTTAAGACTAGCATCAGTAAAAAAGTATAGGACCCTTTTTCATGTCTTAAAATGCATTGGGTATATGTTGCTAGACCCATATTTTAATAGACCAATCAGCACTGGGTGGGCAATGGGGTCAGTATCTCATTGGCCACATTTACTTCCCGTGACATTTTCTGGGGACAGATTTGAGGCTGGGTCAACCTGTTAGCCCAGGTCAGTTTGTTTAATCTGCCCTGAAGTGGATTTGTATCCAAGATCACTGGGCCAGCCTTCAAAGTGTGTAACCACTATGCTCCCTAAGACTGATATTTAAAAAAAATTTTTTTTTAAAATTTGCATATCCTTTACAGGACATCGCTGTCAACAGCAGCATCTTTCAGCTGTCTGTTGATTTCTTGGCAAGATTACGCTCAGTAGTTTGCCATTGCTTTCTGAGCGGCCGGCTCAGTTACCCCGCAAGTCACCAGCGGGGGTAGAACCACTCCCAGTTCTCGCCCGCTACGAGACTCTGCTTGATAAACGGGATTACGGAGAAAAGACTGATATGCTGTTTGTTATTTAGTATGTTCAACCAATCATGTGCCATGCCGGAAAGCGTGGGCAGTCATGACTCGCAATTTCACTCGATCACCAGAGTCATGGATCAGCTCAGTGTTCCTGTCTCGACCATGCGTGTAGTATGTTACTTCACCATAAATCTGACTTTGTGATTGCTCCCAACCTTATTCTTGGGAGATGTGGTGCTTTTCCCTTTATTTCCACTCACAAGATTCCCATGCTTGAATTATTCTTTGGAGATAGCTTTTCCAATATTGAGAATTTTGCCAGGGCTGCAGACAAGTATGGCCTGCTCCGTGTGGCTTCCAACTGCTTAACCCAGTGGTTCTCAACCGGTGGGGAATCCCCCCCCCCACCCCCTCTCAGGGGGGGATTTTAGGGTTTCCAAGGGGGGGGGGGGATTAAGATTACTTCAAGATCGCATTAATACAAGAATCAGTTACTTGACATTGTTTTTCCCTTTAAATTTTACTGTTTTATACTTCTTGCCCTAATGAAATTCATTTTATATCGTAAGTAGACCCGCAAATCACGTTTTATGTAAATGTCTAGACTTGTTCTAGATTGTGTTATTAAATTTAGCTTCCATTTTTATGTATACTATGTAAGGATGTGAACACAACATGATTTTCTTGGCATGTGTAAAGAAGGTAGTTTGCCATTGCTTTCCTTCCCAGCAGTGACCATACTGGTCAGTGACCGTAGCCATTGTCTCCTCAAAAAAGGAGATCCTCTGCCTACCGTCGTGAAGGTGGAGACCATAACCTACAACTATCTGTCGGCTGCTCTCCATCTTCATCCACCACCTGCACCCATGGCTTCACGTAACCCTGATCGGGGGGCTAAACGGGTACTCCACCTTGCCCAAGGGTGTCCCGTAGGCTAGCGGAGGGAAGGAATGAGAAGAAATGATTTGGAGAACTTGGTGACAACTGGTAAGATCGAGGGGAACAGACCAAGGGGAAGACCTAGAAACAAGTATCTGGATGGCTTGGCCTTGTGGCATGGTCGAGACAGAAACACGGAACTGATCCACGACTCTGTTGATCGAGTGAGATGGCAGAACATGACCGCCCACGCTTACCGGCATGGCACATGATGGATGGATGGATGTAAGGATGGGGGGATTTATAGGGAGGAAATTTGAAAGGGGGGGGGGGTGGTAATGGCGTTCTGAACATATGGTAAAGGGAGGCATGGGCCGAAAAAGGTTGTGACCCACTGGCTTAACTCTTTACAGGGCAGACGTTTGTCCATTTCTTAGCTCTGAATGGGCAAGATTTTTCGGGTTCGGTAAAATTTTGGGCTACGTTAGTAAAAACATCACATCTAAGGTGTTAGTCAACATATTTTAGTGAAATAAAAACCAAAATAAGGAAAATGCATGCAGATTATTTTACTCACTTGAAATAAGTAATCAAATGTTGCCGGTAATCCACACATGAACACAAATATTTAAAAAATGCAACAAATTGTTTGTGATTGTCAGTCATCTATACGGCAATTTACAAACACATTTTCAGAATTAGAATAGCTTTCTTCAAAGTCCGTGAGAACCGATGTGTGTACACTGCCCACGCTGGTATCACTGATATCTAGCTGCAATTCATAGTAATCTTCGTGTACTTCAGTGTCACTTAAATTGAACCCTGCGGAATCTCCGCTATCACTTGAAGAATTGACGAAATCCATTTTGAAAAGCAGAAACCCTGAAAACTATACAAAAATCCGATCAATTCGCTCGCACACGCTTGCAAATGCCACACCTGTTAACTACTTATCGATAACACCGGACGTAAACAATCGGAAAGCTGCGAGATCGTATTTTTACAACATTTTGTAATTAATGACGTTTTAGGACGTTTTGCCAATTTTGGGGTAAAAACGGTCTCGGCCGTTCTGCCCTGTAAAGGGTTAAAGGTCTTTAGCATTCTCAGTGTTAACATGTCATCAGGTTATTCAGCTTTATCTGAGACATTAGGCATTTCTATTGTCAGTACATGCTTAGTATAATTGAGCATTTGTAGAAGCTGCTAGTTCATTAACATTAAACAGCAGGTCTGCAAATGGTGGGTCAATCCTTTTTGTGTGTTTTTTTTATTCTGCCAGGTTAATCAGCATGGCTCCGAACAGGTTCTGGAAAAGAAGCTGGCCCAGGTTGTGACATCAGCACAGAACAGCCATGTGAGGTGAGACATGGCATTTCATCTCTGTCTCATTAACATTTCATCTGAGGGAGACATATATTTGAGAGATTTCAAAGTATAATATGTGCCATGGGAACACCCCCCCCCCCCCTTTTTTTTTCCCCCAGCGCACACGAAAATGCCATAGAACCTCATAAGGGCCATACTATAGAACACCCTGGAGTCCTACCATACAGTCACCGAGGGTTGTGCCATAGAACCCAGCTGGCGGTCATGCCATAGACCCTCCCTTCCCTCACCAAATGTCATGCTATATCTCTATGGAGGCTATAATAAGTGCCCTATGTCTAAGAAGAAGAGGCGGGACAATGCATTCGTGACAGAACTAACCTAACTGAACTGCCCAGAGTGTGATCAGTTACTGGAATTTGTGTCAGTTTACCAGCCAGAGTTGATGCTGGACATGTCACTTCCTGAACAGTTGTGTATTATTGTACAGTAATGGTCTAGAAAGCACTATAACACTATAACTATATGTGACACGCGGACCATTGATGTGGATAACTATATGTGACACGCGGACCATTGATGTGGATAACTATTTGTGACACGCGGACCATTGATGTGGATAACTATATGTGACACGCGGACCATTGATGTGGATAACTATATGTGACACGCGGACCATTGATGTGGATAACTATATGTGACACGCGGACCATTGATGTGGATAACTATATGTGACGCTCTTCTCGCAAGAGAGGAACGAAGGAGGGGGAGAATGTTAGAGAAAAGAAAAACAGACATTACAAATGTTGAATTAGCACAGTTGTTACAGTGTAGTTGTTACAGTGTAGTTGTTACAGTGTAGTTGTTACAGTGTAGTTGTTACAGTGTAGTTGTTGCAGTGTGGTTATTACAGTATAGTTGTTACAGTGTAGTTGCTACAGTGTGGTTGTTACAGTGTGGTTGTTACAGTGTAGTTGTTACAGTGTGGTTGTTACAGTGTAGTTGTTACAGTGTAGTTACTACAGTGTGGTTGTTACAGTGTTACAGTGTAGTTGTTACAGTGTGGTTGTTACAGTGTAGTTGTTACGGTGTAGTTGTTACAGTGTGGTTGTTACAGTGTAGTTGTTACAGTGTGGTTGTTACAGTGTGGTTGATACAGTGTGGTTGTTACAGTGTAGTTGTTACAGTGTAGTTGTTACAGTGTGGTTGTTAGTGTAGTTGTTACAGTGTAGTTGTTACAGTGTAGTTGTTACAGTGCAGTTATTAGTGTTACAGTGTAGTTGTTACAGTGTACAGTATAGTTGTTACAGTGTAGTTGTTAGTGTAGTTGTTACAGTGTAGTTGTCACAGTGTAGTTGTTATACAGTGTCACAGTGTAGTTGTTACAGTGTAGTTGTTACAGTGTTACAGTGTAGTTGTTACAGTGTAGTTGTTACAGTGTGGTTGTTACAGTGTAGTTATAGTGTTACAGTGTAGTTGTTACAGTATTTCAGTGTAGTTGTTACAGTATAGTTCTTACAGTGTAGTTGTTACAGTGTAGTTGTTACAGTATAGTTCTTACAGTGTTACGATGTAGTTGTTACAGTGTAGTTGTTACAATGTAGTTATTACAGCATTACAGTATAGTTGTTACAGTATAGTTGTTACAGTGTTACAGTATAGTTGTTACAGTGTTACAGTATAGTTGTTACAGTGTTACAGTATAGTTGTTACAGTGTTACAGTGTAGTTGTTACAGTGTTACAGTGTAGTGTATTTCTTGAGCATCGCACGCACTATCTCAGCTGTGATTGTCCATTCTTCGTACAGACGAAGAATGGACAATCACAGCTGAGATAGTGCGTGCGATGCTCAAGAAATCACCTAACACCGCCCCAGGCCCAGACGGCATCCGATATGGTGACCTACTGGTGATATCAGATGATGACATGGAAGAACTGGCCAGAGAATTCAACACCAGTATCCAGAGGGGTCAGGTCAAAGAAGAATGGCTACACAGCTACTTGCTGCCGCTGCCAAAACCGAACAAAGACCATTCCAAGATAAGCGGCTACAGAATCATTACGATGCAGAATACTGTTGGCAAGCTACTGGAGAAAATTGTAGCACACAGACTTGCTTGTGACTTGGAACAGCTCGGCTGCTTCCCGCCCACACTTGGAGGATACAGACGCAACAAAGAGTCATGGCTGAATGTGGCGGTCTTTGCTCAAGATGTTTACGAAGGATTTCAGGTCAGAGAAGAGACATGTGCGGCCTCCATAGACTTAGAGGACGCATATAACAGAGTATCTTTCGAGCACTTGATGCAAACCCTCCTCAGGCTGAAAGTGCACCCTCACCTTGTACGATGGATAGCTGCAGTTTTGCTCCAAAGGAAGGTGGTGCTAAGATGCGGGAGTTGGTCTTCTGAGCTGATAACGATATGTCCAGGATTGCCGCAGGGTTCACCACTGTCACCAGTACTATTCAACGTGTATACGGTGCCGATCACTGAACAACAGTTGGATGGGAGGGGTAGGACTCTGTCATTCGTTGACGACATCCTCGTGTATCGACAGGGTCGAGATAGACAGGCGGTTGCCAATGATATGCAGGGCGAACTAGATCGAATTTCCTCATGGTGTGCTGATGCCGATGCCCTTGTCAACCCTGCAAAGGCAACGGTTACTTGGTTCTCACTAAACAACCATATTGTGAAAACAGACCTGCCGACAGTAAGAATGGATGGGAGCAGCTTGAGTAGAACCCAGTCAGTGACATATCTTGGCGTGAGGCTTGATCGTAGACTGTCCTTCAGAGATCATGTCGATTACGTCATAACGAAGGCTCGAAAAGGTTTGTCAGCAATGAGAGTCATGGCGACTGCCAATATCGAGCAAAGACTGCTAATACTTCTGTTCCAAGGACTTGTGCTTTCACGCATCGAGTATGCCCCGGCCATCCTCACTGTCAGCCCTACACAGATTGGAAGACTTGAAAAGGTACAAAACGAAGCCATGCGCATCATTTTGGGCTGCACGAGAGACACCAGCTGTGTAGCAATGAGATACCTCCTTGACTTCCCGACAATGGAACACAGGATCAAGATCTGGAGAGCTCGTGCATACTTAAAAATAAGTGCAGATGAGCAGCACCCTCTGCATGACGCTATATTCAGAGAAAAGGGTGACAGACTAAAGAGGGGCAAATCATGGATGGGTCGGGCGGAAGATGTCGTCAGACAGGTCTGCAGTCTTACCAGTATCAACCCCGGCAAGGAATGGGTGCCGGTGCCTCCAGCTTTTAAGTGCACTTTTTCCTGCATTATCACACTCGATAGACGGTGCAGAGAGCAGAACCCTGCAGCTGTCAATGCAGAGGTTAACGCGCTCATCTATGAACACTCAGATAGCCCCGAAGTGCTCATCTATACAGATGGATCTGTTGTTAAGCAGCAGAGAAGTGCGTGGGCATTTACAGCCCGTTCGGCGGGCCGAACCGTTCAAGAATCCAGTGGTGCCCACTCTATGACCACGAGCAGTATGACGATGGAGGTGATGGCAGTTACACAGGCTTTCATATGGCTGGAATCACAGCATTATACCAACGTGTGTGTACTAAGTGATTCAATGAGCATGATTCAGAAGGTCGAAGCTGGATCTGTACGTAGACAGTGGACTGAATCGCTGCTGAAGTCGGTGCTGAGCGGACTGAAGTCTGTTGTCCGTAAAGTCACCTTCATCTTCGTCCCGGGACATGCGGGAGTCGAGGGAAATGAACGAGCTGACAAACTGGCTGGCTCTGCACCCCCTGTAGATGGCCAGCCCATGGATCGTGCAGATGTTATTAACGTCCTTAAAGATATGGCGAGAACAGAGGACTTTGACGTCAGTGATTCCACATCGCTGTCCAGGATGAAAGACCTGGGAGTAAGAATCGGCACAGCCAGACGCGAGAGGTACATCGGGAAAACAAAGCGTCTCGTCAATCAACACAGAACTGGCACTATTAGCCACCGGACGCTGATGAATATGCTGGGGGGAGGATCTGAGCACCTATGGACATGTCCGGAGTGCAGCGAAGATACCCCAACTGATAACTGATAACGGAGTGTAGTTGTTACAGTATAGTTGTTACAGTGTAGTTGTAGTGTTACAGTGTAATTGTTACTGTGTTACAGTGTAGTTGTTACAGTGTAGTTGTTACAGTGTTACAGTATAGTTGTTACAGTGTAGTTATTACAGTGTTACAGTATAGTTGTTACAGTGTTACAGTATAGTTGTTACAGTGTTACAGTGTAGTTGTTACAGTGTAGTTGTTACAGTGTAGTTGTTACAGTATAGTTGTTACAGTGTTACAGTATAGTTGTTACAGTGTAGTTGTAGTGTTACAGTGTAGTTGTTACAGTGTAGTTGTTACTGTGTTACAGTGTAGTTGTTACAGTGTTACAGTGTAGTTGTTATAGTGTAGTTGTTACAGTGTAGTTGCTACAGTGTTACAGTGTAGTTGTTACAGTATAGTTGTTACAGTGTTACAGCGTAGTTACAGTGATGTTGTTACAGTGTTACAGTGTAGTTGTTACAGTGTTACAGTATAGTTGTTACAGTGTAGCTGTTACAGTGTTGCAGTGTAGTTGTTACAGCTGGCTTTGTGGTGAAGGGGTTATAAATGAAATTCACAATCCAAATAATGAATTCGAAATACAGCTGCGGTTGATTCGGAAGCAGAATGCCTTGTGTTGGTTTTCCTAAAATGGTATTAGAGCTGGTCGTTCAGAAAGCAATAGCAAACTACTGAAAGTAAACTTGCCCAGGAATCACAAGCAGCCAAAAGAATGCTGGAGTTGACTGCTATGTCCTGTAAAGGATATTCAGCTAACCTTTTTAGTGTACTCTGTCATACCTTGTTTAAAGGGTGGGGTGGCATAGAGGTGTGATGTCTGTCTCTAGCTTGAGAAAACCTGGTATGATTCACCATGTGCATTTTGACAAAATTAAGTGTCCAGTGATAGGGTATCAACGTTGTGCTATCAGTGCAAAACATGGGCACTAACTAAAGAACAAGAAAGACAACTCACTACGAGATGCTTGAGAAAAACAGCGAAAAAATCAAGAAAGGATTATATTAGAAATGAGGAGATTTATTAAACAGTTGGAGCAACACCAGTTCTTAAATTCATTGATAGACAAAGACTTAACTGGTTCTGCCACTTAGTGAGAATTTCTTCTTCTTTCGTTCGCTTTAAATATGTCTATATCTGCAATGTCGTCTCTTGCATGAATTGAACTGTCTTTTTCAGTTCACACAGTGGTCCATAGAGTTTATCTTCCACTGTCGTCTCTCTAGGCCAGAAGGTTTGCCTAGAAATGTTATATTTTGGGCAGTCTTGGAGTATGTGCTCTGCTGTCTGCGACGCCAATCCACATGTGCACATGGCTGTTTCACCAATCTTGAATTTTGTATACATGTGATTGCGTAATCTATTGTGTCCTGTTCTGAGGCGCAGAATAATGACTTGTTCTGGTCTGTCCATAATGTGGTTGTCATCTTGAGCAGGTTTTGGTGGCTTTCTGACTGATTTGATCATTCTTTTCTTTTGGTGGTATGTAACGGGCACATCAGGCTGTTCTTCTTTGGCTCCTTCCTTAGCCAAATGATCAGCTCTGTCGTTTCCGGGTACTCCACAGTGGGATGGTATCCACTGTATGGTGACTTTATGCTGACTGCTAAGTTCAGAAAGTAGTGTCCTTAGTACTGGCAATTTCCCAGACAGGAGCGCCTCGAGTACTGATTTTGCATCTGTCAGTAGCACCACAGATTGTGTACCATTGCTGTTATTTAGTAATTTCTCTGTTGCTATCTTGATTGCCTCAATTTCGGCATCATAGTTATGGCAGTACTTTCCTGTTGGTACTCTTGCTGTGTCCCTAGTATTATTTGGGTATTCTATGTACACTCCCACTCCTCCATTTTGAACAGCATTTTGTGCTGACCCATCTGTGTAGACTCGGATCCAGAGGTCCTGTGGGTATTCTTCATCAAGGAAGCTGAGAGTGGCTGTTCTGCGCTGCACACTGTTCTGTTCTTCCTTGTCAAATATTCCTCTCACTTTTGTCTGGATTTGTAATGATAGTCTATGCTCATCTTTCCATGGAGTTCGCTCTGGAATAGTTGTTAGGGGGATACCAACTGTGGGCAGATCGGTGGTTTCTCTGCAGAGTCGTTTGGCCTGGTGGATAAAACTACTTCTTTTCAACCGCCCCATAGCTAGGTTTTCAAATCTGTTCTTCATAGGGTGGCCTGGCAAGCTGAGGAACTTTTCTGCTTGTATTAGCGTTTTCGTATCTCTGCGCTCACTCAGTGCCTGTGTCCTCCCCATCTTCTCCATTTCCACTATAGGGGTTGATCTCATCCCTCCTGTGGTGACTCTAAGTGCTTGATTTTGCACCTTGTCCAGCTCGTGTAGTGTGGTTTTTGATGCTGAACACCACGCAGTTGACCCATATTCCAGGTGTGGTCGTATGCTCTGTTGGTAAACTTTGCTAAGTATTTTCGTACTGGCTCCCCATGTGGTTCCACTTAGCTTTCTCAGAATGGCTATTTTCCTTCTGGCTTTAGCTACTGATTTGTTGATGTGTTTTCTCCATGTCAGCCTGCCATCAAATGTTACTCCAAGGTATGTTGGTTCTTTATCATCTCTTAGGGGTGTTCCATTTATCTGGATGATCCCTGCCTTTTGTTTTGGAGAGAGGGTAAATAGGGTGGTGCTGCACTTGTCAGTGTTTATGCTGACACACCATCTATTTGCCCATGCAACAAATGTATCTACAGCTCTTTGTAGTAATCTGGTGGCCACTGATGCATATTCATGTGTGCTCCATAGAACCAGGTCATCGGCGTACATTGCCGCTTTAATTCCATGCGGTAGGTGAGCAACAAGATCATTGATGAAGATTAGAAAAAGTGTGGGGGACAAGACTCCGCCCTGGGGAACACCGTGGCGCAGTAGTACTTTCTTGCTCTTTAGTCCGTCTATCTGTACTCGGGCTCTTCTGTTGTGCAAGTATGCTTTCACCCATTTGTACATTCTTCCATTGACTTTGCAGTTTCTCAGTTTCTTCATCAGACCTTCTTTCCAGACTTTGTCAAAGGCTTTCTTCAGATCTATCCATGCCGCAAGCACCAGCTTCTTCTCTTGGAATGCATCCTCAATTTCTTGAGAGAGGTAGGTTGTCTGATCTTCCGTAGAGTAGCACTGCCTAAAGCCAGCCTGCTGTGGCACAAGGATGTTTTTACTTTCAATGTACCACTGCAGTCTGTGATTGATGATGCGCTCCAGTGTTTTGCAGAGACAGCTGGTGAGGCTAATTGGTCTGTAGCTAGAGGCAATGGAACCATTGATTGGGCGCTCATGATTGCTTCTCTCCAGGCTTGTGGAACACTGCCTAAGGTCCAGCTGTTATTGAAGATCTGCAACAGCTTTGTTTTGGCCTCTGTTCCTAGGTTCCTGATCATTTCATTGGAGATACCATCAGCTCCTGGTGACTTTCTCATTTTCAGTTTTGATATGGCTAGCTCCAGTTCGCTGATTGTGATGGGTGCCTTTAGAACCTCATGTACTATTTCCTTCTGTCCTGTATGTTGTCGTTTCTCTCGAATCTCTTGTTGTTTCTCTGGACTAATTTTGATATTGTTATCTTGTGCGAATGTGTCTGCAAAATGGTCAGCTGCTTGCTTTCTTGTTAAGATTTTTCCATATTTATGTAGCGCAATTTTTGAGTTTCTCCCTGTGCCCTCATCATTAAGCTGTTTTATTAGCTTCCACAATTTCCTTGTGTCTCTTTCAAAGTTCAGAGACTCCGTTTTCTCCTGCCAGCTTTTCCGTCTAGCCTGCAGCTTGGCCCAATTGAAATTTGGCTTTTGCATGCTGGAATTTATTGTGGTGCTCTTGGCTGGGTGTGGCCTCTGCTTGCTTTCTACACACTTCCACATCATTATGCAACTGTTCCAGTTCACTACTCCAGTAGGGTTTATATTGTTTATGGGCTCCTCTTGGTACTGTTTCTCGCGCTGCCTGTAGCATGCATTTCCCAAACTCTTCAACTACTTTATTTATGTCTTTCTCAGTGTTCAGGTTTCTAACCAGTATGCTGGTGCAATGCTTGTACATTGCCCAGTCTGCTTTCTTGTAGTTCCACCTCGAGAGGGTGCTGCTTTCACTTACAAGCTCATTTTCTACGGTTAGAAAGACTGGCCGATGGTCACTGCCACCAAGTTGTCTCCCAACAATTCATGTAATGTTCCACTCCAGGTCTGGTGAATGAAAAGCCAGGTCAGGTGTAGTTGTAGAGTGCCATGATCTCGAGTAGAAAGTATGTGGGTCGGACGGCTTGTTAATCAAGATGAATCTATTCTCATCCTGCCAGTCTTCCAGTCTCTCTCCTCTCTGGTCCATGTGATCATAGCCCCAGCTCTGCGAGTGGCTGTTGAAATCGCCACACACAATCATTTTTTCTTTTAGTGGCAGTGTGTCCAGTGCCTGTGGGCGGTCATTTGGACAGTAGTAATTGATCAGATGTAGGTCTGTATTACCTGCCTTAAGTTTAAGTGTCTGATACTCGGCCCCTTCCATGTAGACTTCGATTTGGGAAGCCATGATGTTATTTTTTACAAGGGTCAGTATCCCACCTTTTCGCCTGTCCTTTCGGTCAGATCGGTAACACTGATAACCTCTGATTTTGAAGGCTATATTTTCATTGAGGTGAGTTTCTTGCAAGCAATATGCTTACTTTTTCTTGGTCCAAGATTTTTTCTAATTCTATTTTTTTTATGCTGACTCCCTCCGCATTCCAGTGCATTATTTTAAGTCTTCGTTTAGTATGGCCAGTCCTATTCTCATGTCCCCTGGCTCCACAGGACATCTGAGAAGGACCTCCAGTAGTTGGGGTTGGACCCTTTCGAGACATAGGGCCCGGAACTGCACCTGCCTGGGGGTCCAAAGCAGGGCGAGCACCATAACGATTAGCAGTAGTCGACATATTCCATTTTGCGTGATTGCGTGGCATCCTGATTTCTGTGGTGCGCCTCTTGGCTGGTTGCCTCCGTCTTCAGCACCTTTCTTTGCTAGAGCAGACTGTGGTCTCACTCGAGTGTAGATGTGTACGCGCGCTCACACCTGTCTGTGCATGCATGTACGTGCATACACATCTAGAGCATACTGGTTATTTTCTGGCGCCAGAGACTCGCCGTCGCCCCTTCTCCTGTTAGTTTAAACAGGTCTGCCACGTGAAGGCCAGGAGTTGGACTTTTGCTGCATAGGTTATGTATTCACGAGCTATTGAGGTATTTAAGCAATGTTGGGCGCTCACCCCAACACCGCGCCTCGGCTACATACAGCAACATTCAAATGTTGCCAGTGGCAACAGCATATATCAAGAAAATGGAAATATCAAGAGGCAGGGAAAGACCATGAAAAAAATTGATCGATGGAGTCATCAACACCTTAAAAACCCACAACATATCAGCATACCAAGCGATCGAGCAAGCCCTAGTTTATAAACCAATCATCAAATAAACCTGTGACGCTTAACGGCATATAGCAATGAAGGATGAAAGAAGAAGAAAGGATAGTGCACTCATTCCCCTAGGTCCAGTGGTAATGGATCGGGTAAATAGCTAGAATTGGAAATAGGTAATCCTGCCTCTGCATGGGATTGGAACCCACATTGTTGTCCTGTCAGGCAAGCACACCAACCACTATGCAACTATGGCTCCCATGCATGTAGAGTTGTAATTTTTTTACAACATAAAATGTAGCCATTATTTACAACATAGAATGTGGCCATTATTTACAGCATAAAATGTGGCCATTATTTACAACATAGAATGATCATTTTTTACACATTTAAAGTTCTTACACACGGAGCAACTGTTGGATTTTCATGATTGATGTTAATGAAATATTTTAGCAATAATAATTTGTGTGGAATATTCAAGTACCGTATTCTCTATTTTAACAAATTCATATTTGTTTCTGCTGTCAGATATGAAGCCTTTGACTTTCACAACGAGTGTAGTAGGATGCGATGGGACAGACTGAGTATTCTCCTTGATAGAATTGCACGAGACAGGAAGCTTTTTGGGTAAGTGTTGAGTTTCAAACTGTATGGGTCAGAAACATGGAGAACAACTAAAATAATTACTAGCAAACTACAAACATTTGCTAATTGGTGTCTATGCAGAATAGTGGGAATACAATAGTGTGACAGAATCGCCAATGTAGAGCTCATGGAGAGAACTAGACAAATTCCAGTGGACCAAGAGGTGAATGGGGAAAAGATGCTGACAGTAGATAGGACACACACTGAGAAAAACTGAGGACGATATAACCGGACACTTTCTTGTCTGGAACCCACAAGGCAAACAAAATAGTGGGAGACCTAAAAACACATGATGAAGAGAATTACAGAGATAAATAATATTGGGAGGACATGAAGGGAGCTACAGGAGCTAGCAAAAGATAGAATGGTTTGGTTGAGGGCTATGCCCCAATGGGGGATGCAGTGCAGAAGAAGGAGAATTAGTCTATCCCAGGAGTGGGCAAACTTTTCGTGCGGAGGGCCGCATTGACAAATGAATAGCTATTGGAGGGCCGCATATATATATATATATATATATATATATATATATATATATATATATATATATATATATATATATATATATATATATATATATATATATCCATTTTGTTTACAGCAACCTATCACAATAAGTAATTATTAATTATTTATAGGTTATTAAGCAGTATAAATAACTAATTATTGCAATTTTATTTTACTTATACACTTATACATTATATTTGACAATATGGACAAAAGCTTTTACTAATTTGTTAATACGATTTTACAACTTGTTATTATAACAAATATTCTTTATTATCTATCAATGGCTTTAATTTAGACACATAGCGACTACATTGTCACTACAGTTGTTGATTTCTAATGAGATGTATGTAACTGCGTGCAATTTTTTTACAATATTCTTGAAATCTGGAGCAAGTTTACTTGTTGAAATTCGCATGACATCATGCAAGTTGCAGTCCGACAATAAAGACCTACTCTTAGATTTGTTGATCTTCAAGCAAGAGAATGCTTGTTCGCAAATTTATGTTGATCCAAATCATGATAAAAGTTTAGCTGGGAAATGATTCTTGTGATAAAGATCCATAGAAATCCAGCAAACCATCTGTCTTGAATTTTGCTTTCAGGTCATGATCTGCTTGTAAGTCAAGCAGCTCCAACTGTATATCATCTGTGGCTGTATTAGCTTCTGCACTAAAATGTGAACTGAGAATATTGAACTATGGCTCTAATTTCTTGAAAATTTGGAATCTCCATCCAAATTCTTCAATCAATGCATCTAATTGGGCTTTGTATTTTTCAGTCATTTCACCAGAAATGGTTTCTTGTTTCAGCAAAGGGAAGTGACAAAATCTTTTTTCACTTGCGTGTCTGGAGAACAGTGAGAGTTTTGCCTGAAATGATTTTACATATACATTACAATTCATGTGCAAACACACCATTGCCCTGAAGTTTGACATTCAGTTCATTTAATTTTTCCATAATTTCAATGGCAAACATAAAGTCTAACTGCCACTCTTTATTGACAATGTTAGTATTAAAGTCACATGCAATGCCCTTCATCTCTAGGAAAATCACTATTTCTTCTCTCTCGCCTTAACACCTTGCCGAGACTCAGCCATCGAACATTGGTTTGGTTCAGGACATCGGAATGTTCAGGTTCCATATCGTCAAGTAATGACTTTAACTGTCTGTGATTAAGTCCTCTTGATCTGATGAGGTTGATGACACTGACAACTGGGTCAATAACATGCTTGATACTCAAAACAGTTTTACACATACTTTCTTGATGAATCACACAGTGAAGTGGTAATAATGTGTGGTCTGGATATTCTGCTTTAGTCTTATTACTTATCAACTTTACCAGACCTACATCTTTTCCAGTCAAAGCACAAGCTCCGTGAGTAGTAACACTTGCTATCTTGTTCCAAACCAACCCATTTCTTTCAATAGTTAGTAACAGCATTGAATATATCATGGCCTGTGGTTGTGTCTTTGAGTGACTCAACACTCAGTAACTCTTCAGTGAGTTTGAAAGAAGTGTTTATTCCACGTATAAATATCAATAATTGGGCAGTATCATGTACATCGATACTCTCATCCAATGCAAGAGAGTACCACAAAAATTGTTTACTTGCATCCTGAAGTTTATACATCAAATTGTCACTTATCTTGTCAACACGTCTGACCACAGTTCTCCTTGATAAAGTAATGTTGTCAAATCTGTTTTTTGTTCTGGACACATAATGTTTGCTGCATCCAGCAAACATTCCTTGATGAACTCGCCATCAGAAAATGGCTTGTTCTGTTTTACAATTCTGTGTGACAGCACAAGACTAGCTTCAGTTGCAGCATCTTGAATTGAAGACTGTTTAGTGAAAACAGTTTGCTGTTTCTCCAAATGTTTCACCAGTTCCATGCATTTCCTTTCTTTCTTTTCGGTCGTTAAATTGTATCCGAAATCGGAATGTTTTTTTTTTTTTTGATAATGTCTTTTTAAATTGTACTCCTTGAAGACAGCTACTGACTCACGACACAACAAGCAAACTGATTTGCTACCAACTTTAATAAAACAGTACTTAGTTGTCCATTCATCATTAAAAACACGGCATTCATCTTCAATCTTACGTTTGTTATTGACACTCATCATAACGGTACATGAAATTCTGTAAAATTCAACAAAATAACTTAAAAACAAATTAAAAATGTTTATGTCTAAATGCCCTCGCGGGCCGCATAAAATCACTTGGCGGGCAGCATGCAGCCCGCGGGCCGTAGTTTGCCCACCCCTGGTCTATCCCATACCTAGTATTCTCTATAAAGCTACAGTGGCTTGTGTAATCGACTATTGTGAATTATGAGAGGGCTTCAAATGAACACCTTAAAAGTGTGGTAGAAATTACAATAGCCATGCCATTGTCTTGAAACCTGTCACTATTGTTGTTAAGGATGTAAAGAGTGTTAAGCATGTGAGATCACGGTTCAGACAAACATGGTGATGTCATAAGGACAGTTTAAATATGGGCGCCCCACTTTTGGCATGCACCAAAGAGGAGCAGCGTTCTAGTATCCGTTATTTGATCATGAAAGGTGAAATGTATAGAAATTTGTCGGCGAATGAAGGTCCAGTATGGTGATGCATGCCTATCAATCCAGCAAGGTTTCATCACTTCACTGATAAAAAAAAACAGATAACAAAACACTGCTCCTCGTTGGCACATGTCAAAAGTTGGGTGGCCATCTTTAAACTGTCCTTATGACGTCACTGTGTTTGTCTGCACCATGATGTCACATGCTTGACATCCTTAACAAAAATATTGACAGGTTACAAGACAATGGCCTGGTTATTGTAATTTCACATTTTTAAGGTTTTCATTTGAAGCCCCATAGTATGTTGCCGACATCTGTGGGTTCAAGTTGTTTCTTTTGCTAGCAGAACATAAGTTGAGGTCTCTGTTTTTTGTTAAATTGCAGGTACTTCTTACAGCAGAAAGGAGGGCAGGTGGTTATGACCCAGACTGGAGTGTTTCGTACTAATTGTGTCGACTGTCTGGACCGAACAAATGTGGTGCAGAGTTTGATAGCCAGGGAGGTTCTGTTTGAACAGTTTGTGGTGAGCTGTTTGTTCATCATTATAGTCTTTACTGAAGTGAGTGTGAGAGATAGTTGTGTTATTTGGGACATTCATTTGTCAAAAGGAGGTATGGAACCTCCCATTTCCATGTACTCCCTCAGAGTTAGGCAGAAAGCAGAAGGTCATATTGAAAATGCTGACCATTCATTCTTAGTAGTGCAAAGACTGGGAGATGGCAGTTGGCCTACAAGACTGTGGAGCGTGTCCTAAAGGGCTTGTAAGGCAAGATGATTGACTTCATTGCACCAGGTTTTATCCCGTAGTGCTCAGTCTTTTTCAACAGAGTTACCTGACAATAGCATCGCACAGAACAAGCTCTATACCTCCAGTGATGACCCCTAGTTTCCGAACAATAACACTCGTAGGTATGGTCAGAAAATGAACCTTCATTGCATCAAGTTTTATCCCATATTGTTCAGTCTCTTTCCACGGGGTGGCCTGCTGAAAGCGTCGCACGAAGCATGAACTCCTTAGCTCCAGCGATGATCCCTCAGGAGTCAATAAAAAAATTGCACTCTTGAACCAAGTGATGCAAGCAGGAAACGAACCCTAATGATCAGAAACTTCCTATTGTGTATGCTATATGGTGTAGTTTCTATTGCAGTACAATAAGAGTACTTCATTTGTTTTTGGTTTTTGCATTTCGTTGGGTAAAGAATCACTTTCTTTGCACATGGATATCTTGATTAAAGCTCCATAGATCACTTCACATAAGGAAAATCTTAGCCTATTGCATGACCTCCGCAGCACTGATGTGGATCTAAATGAGAATATACCAGAATCACACATGTTATAAATGTTCTTTTTTGTGTTTTCTAACTTTGACATTTAGCCTTGGCAGTGCTTATTCAGTCTTGGCAGCGCTTATTCAGTCTGCTGTTTTTTATTTCCAATTGCCATGGACAATTTTGCGCTGGCTGCAAATTTTTTGCTCTTGTCTGAGAAAGCTATGTGTCTGATCTACTACCCCAGGGTCAGAGGGCAGTATACTATCCATCTACTATTTTATAAATAAGTCAAAACTTAAACGTGCTGGCTCTGCACAATCACAGGTGGATATCGTAACTGCTAAGCTACTTTTCCCCCAAGCAACATTTCATTATTTGGATTTTTGCATGCCATGTATTTAGTCATTGATCTAGTTATTCTGTAATCTGAATTTAATGTGTGTGAAATTGCTGATCTTATATCTGTCTTTTACTGAATCACTGTATTGCAGAAATTAGGAATTCTAACAAATCAGCACAAGTTGAAAGATGAGGTACAGTTTGAATCTGTTTTCAAGAATGGTAAGTTTATTTTGTTTTCATCTGGCATGGCAGGGAAAAACGTGGCATGTGGCAGGGTATGGCAGTATGAAATAGTAGTAGTGGTAGACCTCTTTCAGTCCTGTAGAACTATAGAGTTGTGCCTCTGGGGAGGCACCTGGCAGCAGCGCTGTTGACTGTATAGTCCAATGCGAGAGTGACAATCTCTGTCACAATTTCTGCATCTGTAAGATGAGGCAGGTTACGCAGCAAATGACTGCATTTTTTGCTTGTGCCTCCTATCCTCAACTTGTTGGATCAGACTGCGCTCAGAGAGCACCAGTCCGTTTCGTACATATCTTCTCCAGGAACATCTGTCTGCTGCAACTTTTTCCCACGTGTCTAGATCTATGCCAAGGGTTTTCATATCTTGTTTACACACATCCCTATATAGCATTTGGGGTCTTCCAGTTGGCCTCCTTCCTGTGGCTAGTTCTCCGTTTAGAAGATCTTTGGGAATATGTTCATCCTCCATTCGAGGCAGTATGAAATAGGGTGTAGCAAGTATAGGGTTTAGTTAACCGATGCCTCAGCCAAATAGCTGGATTAAAATGGTATGACAGAATCATTCATGTGGAGCTTAAGAAAACTAGTTTCCGCAAAACAAGAGGTGAGAAGAAAACACTGGTGCTGGTTAGGAGACACACTGAGAAAACCTCATTATGGTTTACCTAGAATCCCCTTTCTCTGGAACCCACAGGGTAGAGGTCGTAGAGGAAAACCCAAACACTTGGAGAAGAGAATTAGAGACAGATAAATAATATGGAGAGGCCGTGGATGGAGATGTGGGAGATAGCAAAGGCTAGGAGGGTTTGGCAGGAGTTGGTTGGGGACATATGCTGGAGTAAGGGAAAAAAAAAGGACAGGTAGAAGAAATATAGGGTAGATGAAATCCTGCATGAATACTATTGAAATACTCCCTGGTGATCCATACAATTCAGTATCTGCTGAGGGAGACTTGCTGCTTGTGGTTGTGGCCAAACCCTTTACAAGGCAGAACGTCCATTTCCGTCCGATCGCTTTAACGAGCAAATCGGCCGATTACGTCTGATACTATTATGCATTGTAAAAACGCGATGTCTTGGCCTTATGATACTTCCGATGGCTACTTTTGCTTTCGGCGATAGCTTGACAACGTGGCCGCCATTTGTAAGCGCCGACTATGAATTTGAACGGACATTTTTGTTGATAGTTTTCAGGGGTTTTACGCTTAGTTTTTCAAAACGGATTTCGACGATTCTTCAAGTGATAGCCGAGATTTCGCTAGGTTCAATTTAAGTGACATTAAAGGGCACAAAGTTGACTATTATTCTGAGCTAGATATCAGTGAAAAGCGTTACTTTGCATTAGCAGTCTGAGTCGGACTTTAAAGAAAGTGATTATTATTCTGAAAATGTGTTTGTAAATTGCCGTATAGATGACGGAAAATCACAAACAACATGCTGTATTTCGTAAATATTTGTGTTCATATATGGATTACCGACAACAGTCACGTGAGTAACATATTCTGCATACTTTTCCCTTCATTGTGTTGTTTATTTAATCAGTAGCATTGGTCAAAACAGACATCTCCATTCCAGTTACTCTGGTAGCACTGTGACTTGCCTCCCAGCTCAGTGGTCATGGTTTGAATCGTGGTGAACTGTTTAATTGACCAGGACTCCCAGGTCGATCCAAACTAAAATAGGTACCACGAAATGTCTGGGGAATGTAAAAATGTCCTGCATTATATTGACCACATCACCCCTCTAGTGCCGATTGGCTAGCACCATGTGCTCAAAACGGCTCAATTTGTGAAGAGTTCCATAGAGAACAAATAAAGGAAAACATTCTGGAATATAGAAAGATGAGAGGAGGAGGTGATATCTTCATCATATAGCACGAGAACTTTCAGTCAGATGGCAGTTGGAACCATTAGCAGTGTGAGTTTTCACTGGCCTTTTAATGAGGCAACGGAGAACATGTGGGAATGTCCTGAGAGCAGTGATGTCGTTTCTTAGCTCAGCTCAACTCAACATAGCAGGTCCTTTGCAGAATGTCACTGCCATCATGGCCTCCTGAAAAGATTCTCCATCCTTTGCCATTTCTCCTCCTTTGTGCATTTTATGTCCTGTGTCCATCTTCATGCTCGCCGACTCCTGCTTCGTCTTCTAGGAATCATGCCTTAGCCAGTCTGCTAGCTTCTTTATTCCCTGGGATTTGCGGTGAAAAGGCACCTATTGGATCACAGTTCTACTGAATGTCTTTGACCGTCTGTGAGAGTTTTGTTCTTTCTCTATTCTTTAATATATATCTTGATGCACTGCATGAAATATCAGGAGGAATCTCTGATGCTTGTTGAGTTGTATGTTTGTCTGGTCCAACATGAAGGATAGGTGGCTGAGCTGTTAAGGCCTCTGGAGGGTTTATGCTTGTGGCTACAGTTTGCTTATGAATTTCCTCATGTTGGACTGGTGATGCATGGTTCTGTCACCCAGCTACTGAGCTTAGTGCGTGGAGCGACACTGTGAGCTGTGGATTTAATGTGGAGTGCTGTTAATCTGTTTGCGGTTGTTTGTACCGTTATCTGCATGTTCAGAAAAATAGCGGCAGGCTGCTTGCTGAACTAACTGGGTTTGCGTTATGCAGTATTGTGTGGCTGCTGGTTTTCTAGAGACAGCCGCTTCTATTGACAATGAACTGCATTTTGTCATGAGAGACTTGTGTTGGCATTCAGACAGCGGCATTATGTATAGTATACCTGTGCAGGCTGTTGGTTTGTCGAGACTCCTGTCTGTTCCACTTTTCACATGAGGCAGTGAGGAGTATTTTGTGTGATATTCACTGGCACAGGAACAGAGCATTAAGGGGCAACTCTTTGCCAAGAAGTTGGAAGTGCAACTAACTAACTAACTAACTAACTAACTTATGTTTGTGTAACCTGTCATTGCTTGTCAAGAATCAAGTATTCTTGTTGAGTTGAATGTTTGTGTAACCTGTCAATGCTTGTCAAGTATCAAGTATTTTTTTGAGTTGTATATTTGTTTAACCTGTCAATGCTTGGCGAGAATCAAGTATTCTTGTTGAGTTGTATGTTCGTCTAACCTGTCAATGCTTCTCAAGTATTAAGTATTCTTGTTGAGTTGTATGTTTGTCTGACCTGTCAATGCTTGTTGAGTATTAAGTATTCTAGTTGAGTTGTATGTCTAACCTGTTAGACGCTATTGTGAAATAAAACGTTTTCAGTTTTATGTGTGTGCAAAGCTTTTAAGGCTTTTTTAATGTCATATAGTATATACGGTTAGTTCTGGATTTGGAGAGACAGATTTTGTTTCATTTCTCTAAGGCAATGTCTGTAGTAGGGTCACCTTCACTTTTGCCTATTTAGAAGTCTCATCGAGCTAAAAAAAAAAAAAAACATACTTCTTGTGTACGAAAGGAGATGAAGCCTTGTTACAAACCTTTGAGAACAAAGTTTTAAGACGCATCTTTGGACCTATTAGTGATACACAAAGTGGAGAGTGGAAAAGAAGAAGTAACAAAGACATTTATGATCTATTTAAGTCCCCGCTAATCACTGGTATCATGAAGGTTAATAGACTACAATGGCTGGGGCATATAGAAAGAATGGAAGACAATAGGGAAACAAAACTTGCTTACACTCAGGAAATAAATTACCGTAGACCCCGAGGTAGATCAAGAAGACGGTGGAGAGATAATATATATACAGACCTACAAGCACTTGAAATCAATGACTGGCAAGAGAAGGTCAACCAGAGAGACGAATGGAGATGGATTGTATCTGCAGCAAAGAACCTCAATGGCTCAGAACGCTAAAGAAGAAGAAGAATACTTCTTGTGTAGACATAACTAGAACAGCAACAAATAAGAGTTATGTTAGCAATAAGATTCCTGTTTCTTATCTTTTCAGTTCAATCTTAAATAGTTAACATATTTATTTAAATCAAGTCACAAATAGCCAACCTATTTCTCTAAGTTGAATCACAAAGGGTAAGCTGACATCTGTAAGTTAAGGCATAAATGGTACACCTATTTCTATATGAGAACCATCTTCCCTTTTCATTTACAGTTTGGGCAGACAACGCTGATGTTTTATCAAAAGAATATGCAGGCACTGGAGCTCTAAAAACAGACTTTACCAGGTAATTAACATTTCTGTGCTCCACAACATTTTCATTACTGGGTAAATAACATTTCTATACTTTAAAACATTTTCATTGCTAAGTAATTAATATTTCTGCATTTTAAAATATTTTAACTACTGGGTAATTAAAATTTCTGTGTTCAAAATATTTTCATTACTAGGTAATTAACATTTGTTTGCTTCAAAACATTTTCATTACTGGGTAATTAACATTCTGTGCTTCAGAACATCTTCATTATTAGGTAATTAATAGTTCTGTGCTTCAAAACATTTTCATTACTAGCTAATTAACATTTCTATGCTTTAAAACATTCTCATTACTAGGTAATTAACATTCTTGTGCTCCAAAACATTTTAACTACTAGATAATTAACATTCCTGTGCTCCAAAACATTTTAACTACTAGGTAATTAACATTCCTGTGCTCTAAAACATTTTAACTACTAGGTAATTAACATTCCTGTGCTTCAAAACCTTTTAACTACTGGGTAATTAACATTTCTGTGCTCAAAATTTTTTCATTACTAGATAATTAACATGTCTTTGCTTCAACACATTTTCATTACTGGGTAATTAACATGACTGTGCTTCAAAACATTCTCATTACTAGGTAATTAACATTTCTGTGTTTCAAAACATGTTAATTTGAGCAAGCTCTGTGTGTTACTAGAGCCCCAAAAGGGGTAGCAAAGTACAATAACACTGTAGACCGCCTGTGCATGTCGTAGAAGGTAGTTATGGAAACTGGTCTGACACTGCCTATCTCACAGCATAGAAAAAAATCAAAGAATCATGAGTTGTCTACAAATAGTTTCCACTAAGAAGAAAGAAGCAGCAGCCCTTGATGAACACTTGAAACATGTAATGGAAATACAATGTTGTATTGTTGTCTGTTGAGAATTCCCTTTCATCTTCCAGTGGAGCAAAGGTCTGTTTAGACTTGTTCGTGGTTAGATGGATTTTTACAGCTATAGTTTTCTATGGGGTGGGGTAGTCAAGTCTCCCGCCAACCCTTCTAAGTTGCCTCTTGTGGCCTGCATGGTAGGTTACAGTTACTATTCTTTGCTTCGCTTATGCCCCGGTAATACAGAGGGTATTGAGAATCATCATCATCATCAACATGTGCCTGGCCAACTGGTGTAGACGCTCATGTCTCTGCACAGATCTTGGTGTTCTGGATCAACTGCGTTGGTGATATTCTTCTATGCCACCGTCTCAGTCATCCAGAAACATCTCTCATCATCTGCCTCTGCTTCTTTTCCCACTGATCTTTCCAGTCATCACAATTTTTTTCCTATGCCTCTTTTCTCATCACATGACCAAAAAAGCTGCTGGTCTCTTTCTGATAGTTGTATATAATGTTCTACTTTCATTAGCTTCCTTTAGCATACCTAGGTATTTGCAGTATTTATCTCAGAAACCACATCTCTGTTGCTGTCAAGTTCTTCCTGATTTGTTCATTCAAATTCTGTGATTCACTGCCATACAGCAACACAGGTTCTATATCACATTTCAGTACTATTTCTTACATTCAGTGTTAGTGACTTATTGCATAAGATACTTTTCATTTTCTGAAATGCAGCTTTTGCTTGCCCTATTCTGTTCTTCATCTCTGTCTTTCATCTGGCATCTTTTGAGCAGTTCCCATTGTTGATTATGAAGCCAAGATATTGGAATATTTGTAGGTATGTTTACACATTAAAAATAGAAAAATTCTGCTATTTCTTTTCAATTCCAACTGCTGGGTCATTTTTAATGTGTGCATCTTGCACATGGGTCTTTCTCATTTTTTTTTTTTTTCCTTTTTCTGAGAAGAGTAGACATGTGATTCACAACCCTGGGATCTGATGAGTAAACAATCCCAGGACTCGTATTTTATTGTCATTCATTGAACGCAATATTAAGTTTAAATGTTTAAAATGCCACTTATGTCTCTGTTATATTAGTTTGAAGGTCATATTTAAAACAGTGTAAAGTTTAATGAGCCCGTCTCCCTGGTGAAGGTGTTAAAGATGCTGTTCATAATCCCATAAACCCATGTTCGAAGACAGCTGCGCAAGATTTGGCAACAGATCGCGTTGTGCTGGTTTCTTATGGAAAGGTATGTGAGCTTTTCGTTCAGAAAGCAAAGGCAGACTACTGAACATAAGGGAAGGTTAACCCGGTCAACGAATGCCCGCAGAGGCCGGATGTGTCGAACTAACGGCGCAAGAACATAGCTCTGGTGTAAACAGGCACAATGCAGTCACGTCAGAAAAAACTCTCCGGATGAATGCAGAAGAAGAAGTAGAAGAAACTAGCCAAGACATCAACAGGAACTGAAAAATGCTGGTGTTGACTGCAATGTCCTGTAAAAAGGATAGGATATGCAAAAAAAATTTTTAATGTGGCCTGCTCTGTGGCGAAGGGTTTTCGAATACAATTCACAATCTCGTATACCATGTTTGAAATTTGGAAGCAGACCGCTTTGCGTTGGTTTCCACACAAAGTATGAGTGGCAGTCGTTCAGAAAGCAGTAGCCAACTACTAAACATAAACTTGCCAAGAAATCACAAACAGCCAAAAATACTGGGGTTGACTGCAACTGCCTGTAAAGGATTTGCAAGTAACAAAGGTTTTAGGCTCTTTTACATACCTTGAGGTGTATTGGGTTTATGATATGGGTCCTTTTTTTAATAGACCAATCAGAACTCTGTGGGTGATGTAGTCAGTGGGTGATGCCAGCCTTCTTTAGTTCCTAGGACATTTCCTGGTGTCCATTTAGTGGACCTGGGAGCCTAGGTCAGTTTTAAACAAATCCCTGCTTCGGTGGGGGATTGAACATTTGATCACAGGGCCAGTAGATAAGCATGCTAGCCACTGTGTTACTGCAGCACCCTAATGGCACTGAGTTATAAATATTGAGCACAACCCACTACTGGTAACACTGATCGTATTCTGGTATGAACCTAAGGCCTATCCACGTTAATGTGGAAGCACTAGACTCGGCCTGGTGACTAGGCCACCAGACTAGTCGGCCTGGTGTTATGTGTGGACATAATGATAGCTTGAGTTTTATACCGCTGTTTCCTAGGATAGGACAACGAACAATGTCTGGAGCTCTAATGACACTGTCAGTGAGTTCAAGTTGTAACTAAAGGTGTCATATGTGGACATAATGATAACTCAAGTTTTATACCACTGTTCCTAGGACAGGACAACGAACAGTGTCTGGTGCCTTGCAAGACGGCTTCAATACAGTGTTCCGTTACTTCAGGAACAACTTTCAGGATGGGAGCCGACAGGTAAGTCAGTCTTGGGCTTCATGTATACTCTTCTGATTTACTTTCACCTTGGAATGTCAGAGTTCTGCATTCATCATCTCATCACATCCTGCGATGGAGAATGCAGGGTCACAAGGGTTTTATGGTCAAAGCATCAACAGTCAGTCATCCACTGCTTTCTATCCTTAGCAGTGTGCGCAAGTATGGAAATACTACCTCCTGTCCACTCTTTAATGTTGTGAGTCTAGGATTTTCTTTGCCTTCCTCATCTATGTTTTACCCTTAACTGTTCCCTGAAGGATTACCTTTGAGAGGGTGTCATGGCATGTGACATGCCCAAACCAGGAGGCCTGTTGACATTTAGCCAGGATTTTCTTTGTCTTCCTCTTCTCTGTTTGCCCTCAATTGTTCCATGAAGGATTATCTTTGAGAGGGTATTTATAATTCTAACTCAGCATTACGTACCTGACAAAGTTAGTTAGTTAGTTAGTTAGTTAGTTATCAGTTGGGGTATCTTCGTTGCACTCCGGACATGTCCATAGGTGCTCAGATCCTCCCCCCAGCATATGCATCAGCGTCCAGTGGCTAATAGTGCCAGTTCTGTGTTGGTTGACGAGGCGCTTTGTTTTCCCGATGTACCTCTCGCGTCTGGCTGTGCCGATTCTTACTCCCAGGTCTTTCATCCTGGAAAGCGATGTGGAATCACTGGCGTCAAAATCCTCTGTTCTCGCCATATCTTTAAGGGCGTTAATAACATCGGCACGATCCATGGGCTGGCCATCTACAGGGGGTGCAGAGCCAGCCAATTTATCAGCTCGTTCATTTCCCTCGACTCCCGCATGTCCTGGGACGAAGATGAAGGTGACTTTGCGGACAACAGACTTCCGCAGCGACTCAGTCCACTGTCTACGTACAGATCCAGCTTCGACCTTCTGAATCATGCTCATTGAATCACTTAGTACACACACGTTGGTATAATGCTGTGATTCCAGCCATATGAAAGCCTGTGTAACTGCCATCACCTCCATCGTCATGCTGCTCGTGGTCATAGAGTGGGCACCACTGGATTCTTGAACGGTTCGGCCCGCTGAGCGGGCTGTAAATGCCCACGCACTTCTCTGCTGCTTTACAACAGATCCATCTGTATAGATGAGCACTTCGGGGCTATCTGAGTGATCATAGATGAGCGCGTTAACCTCTGCATTGACAGCGGCAGGGTTCTGCTCTCTGCACCGTCTGTCGAGTGTGATAATGCAGGAGAAGGTACACTTAAAAGCTGGAGGCACCGGCACCCATTCCTTGCCGGGGTTGATACTGGTAAGACTGCAGACCTGTCTGACGACATCTTCCGCCCGACCCATCCATGATTTGCCCCTCTTTAGCCTGTCACCCTTTTCTCTGAATACAGCGTCATGCAGAGGGTGCTGCTCATCTGCACTTATTTTTAAGTATGCACGAGCTCTCCAGATCTTGATCCTGTGTTCCATTGTCGGGAAGTCAAGGAGGTATCTCATTGCTACACAGCTGGTGTCTCTCGTGCAGCCCAAAATGATGCGCATGGCTTCGTTTTGTACCTTTTCAAGTCTTCCAATCTGTGTAGGGCTGACAGTGAGGATGGCCAGGGCATACTCGATGCGTAAAAGCACAAGTCCTTGGAACAGAAGTAATAGCAGTCTTTGCTCGATATTGGCACTCGCCATGACTCTCATTGCTGCCAAACCTTTTCGAGCCTTCGTTATGACATAATCGACATGATCTCTGAAGGACAGGCTACGATCAAGCCTCAAGCCAAGATATGTCATTGACTGGGTTCTACTCAGAATGCTCCCATCCATTCTTACTGCCGGCAGGTCTGTTTTCACAATATGGTTGTTTAGTGAGAACCATGTAACCGTTGCCTTTGCAGGGTTGACAAGGGCATCGGCATCAGCACACCATGAGGAAATTCGATCTAGTTCGCCCTGCATATAGTTGGCAACCGCCTGTCTATCTCGACCCTGTCGATACACGAGGATGTCGTCAACGAATGATAGAGTCCTACCCCTCCCATCCAACTGTTGTTCAGTGATCGGCACCGTATACACGTTGAATAGTACTGGTGACAGTGGTGAACCCTGCGGCAATCCTGGACATATCGTTATCGGCTCAGAAGACCAACTCCCGCATCTTAGCACCACCTTCCTTTGGAGTAGAACTGCAGCTATCCATCGTACAAGGTGAGGGTGCACTTTCAGTCTGAGGAGGATTTGCATCAAGTGCTCGAAAGATACTCTGTTATATGCGTCCTCTAAGTCTATGGCGGCCGCACATGTCTCTTCTCTGACCTGAAATCCTTCGTAAACATCTTGAGCAAAGACCGCCGCATTCAGCCATGACTCTTTGTTGCGTCTGTATCCTCCAAGTGTGGGCGGGAAGCAGCCGAGCTGTTCCAAGTCCCAAGCAAGTCTGTGTGCTACAATTTTCTCCAGTAGCTTGCCAACAGTATTCTGCATCGTAATGATTCTGTAGCCGCTTATCTTGGAGTGGTCTTTGTTCGGTTTTGGCAGCGGCAGCAGGTAGCTGTGTAGCCATTCTTCTTTGACCTGACCCCTCTGGATACTGGTGTTGAATTCTCTGGCCAGTTCTTCCATGTCATCATCTGATATCACCATTAGGTCACCGTATCGGATGCCGTCTGGGCCTGGGGCGGTGTTAGGTGATTTCTTGAGCATCGCACGCAATATGTCAACTGTGATCGTCCATTCTTCGTCTGTCCCGACCCCCTCGCACAACTGAGAGAGTGTTGTTGTGGTCCTCTGTCTGGCGGGCTCGTCTTTCTGGTCAGTCTGTTCTATGTAGCGTGCAAGAAGGGCCTTACCTTTATCCGCATCCGACTTTTTCCATGCGAGGTCTGTGCCTTGAAAGTCTGGAATACCCCTACGTTGTGCAGCACCGTTCATGCTCTTGTGGAGGCGCCAGAATGTCGTAAGAGATTGCTCGGAGCACACCTTCCTGCAGAACTCGTCCCATTTGTCGGCCTTGGCCTGTTTGGCGTAGGATTTGAATAAAGTTGTCGTCCTAACGACCTCAGTCTTCAGGTTCGCCAATTCAACCTGTGGCATGTTAGTCTTTCTGGCCTTTTGCCAGTCTTTGACAGCCTGCCTCTTTCTCAGCCACACCTTCTCGACCTCTCCATTCCACCATGGTGGCTGCAGCCATCTTTCTTGTCTCCTACGGGAGGAAGTTAGTTTCCTTCTTCTGATCTTGCTTATGGCGTCTTGACCAGTGGTGTCGTACGGGAAGGCATTGGTCTTGTTTCTTTGACTCATGGCCCCGTCTTTCTTGATCAGGATGACACAAGGGTAGTGGTCACTATCGTGGTATCCCAGTGTGCCCCACCGGCACCTTGGTGCGATGGTGGGCGACACCAGAGCCAAGTCAATGATGCTGTCAGAGTCGCCTGGTCGAGTGGCCATTCTAGTGACCTTCCCATCATTCAGACAGATTAGGGCAGCAGATGCCAGGGCGTCCTCCAAATCTTCTCCCTGTCTATTGGTGATGCAATTCCCCCATTGACTGCCTCTGGCATTGAAGTCTCCGCAGTAGATGATATGCCTTTCATCCATATCGAACAAACTCTGCCATTGTCGCACGTCGACCTTCCCATTTCGCGCATAGACGTTAACGATTACAAGCTGCACTGGTGTCATTATTCTTAATGCCTGCACTTGCAGGGCATCGCTGTTCCAGGCGGACATATCGATCTCAGACACTAGTATGTTGTCGCGGACCAGAATGGCCTGTCCGAGGTGCCGCCTGTTAAGGAAACCCTGAAATCCCGCCACATTGACTGTTCCGTCGGTGAGGTGTGTTTCTTGCAAGACTACAATATCGTTTCCGTAGAGTAGTTTTTCAAGAATGGGTCGGCGTTGACTAAATGATGCACAGTTCCAGTACAGTACTCGAACATTTCCGATACCCAATCTGTCACATTTTAAGCGCCTTCTGCGCGCGCCCGCCCTCTTACCACGTTGTGTCCTAGCTGGTCGTCTGGCCGTCATGTTAGGCTTAACTATCGCCACCGGGCGCCGATGATACGCCGAAAGAAGACCGGACGCTCGTGCACGAACTCCGTTGCACGGTCCGAACTCCATTTCACCACGAAACCACACTTAATCCATACACATTTCGGAAAAAACACGTTCCATTTTACGGGACGAAGAAATGTCCCGCCATCTTGCTCAAGGGAACTCACTCAAGTACAGTTAAATATGCCTGGCCATACTTTGCAATGGATAACATCTGATGTGAGGTGCCTTGAAAAGATTAGAACAAGAATCGTTATGGTGAAGGTAGCCTTTTGCAAAATGGAAAACATACAGACTAATAAAAAGATGTCAATTACAACGAGAAAAAGAGTGTTGAAGTGCTACATATAACCTGTACTTTTGTATGGATGTGATGATGAACAGACAAGCTGAAAAACATATGATGGCTGTAGAAATGTGGTTTCTCAGGAAAATGCAAAGAATACCATGGACAGATAGAAAAACCAATGAGCAAGTTCGGCAAGAGGCAAATGAAAACCACAAACTGATTAGAGCAGTGGTTCTCAACCTTTTTTGGCCCGTGCCCCCCCCCCCCCCCCTTCACCATATTTTCAGAACGTCATTCCCCCCTTCCTACCTTCCTATCAAAAATTTGGCCCGAGGCCCCCCCCCCCCCCCTTCACCGTATTTTCAGAACGTCATCCCCCCCCCCTTTCATATTTCCTATCTAAGACCCCCCCCCCCCCCCCCCCCCCCCCGCCCCGCCCTTACACAGTATACGTAAAAATGGAAGGTAAATTAATAGCATATACTAAAACAAGTCTAGACATCCACATAAAACATGATTTGTGAGTCTACTTACTTTATAAAATGAATTTTAGAAGTATGAGACGTACATAACTGTAAAGTATGAAGGGAAAAACAATATCAAGTAATAGGTTCTTGTATTAACGCAACCTTGAAATGGTCTTCATTCTCCCCTGGAAACCCTAAAATTCCTCCCTGGGGGGGGGGGGTATTCCCCACCGGTTGAGAACCACTGGATTAGAGAAATTAGACAGACAGTCACATTTTTGGGTACGTTACAAGAAGAAATAAACCAGAGAACTTGGTGACAACTGGAAAGATTGAGGGGGAAAGAACAAGGCGAAGGCAGACAAGTAGATATCATGACCACGTGGCATAGTCGGGACAAGAACACAGAGCTGATCCACATCTCTGGTTACCATGTAAGATGGCGAAACATGACCGCCCACGCTTACCAGCATGAGCTGATCCACATCTCTGTTTACCATGTAAGATGGTGAAACATGACCGCTCACGCTTACCAGCATGATGCTTGATAATAATGATACATTGTCCAATCCATTGTTTGTGTCTTTTTTGTTCAAATTCACAATCGGGAAACAATGTATTGAAACTTGTTATTATTTTCAATTTCTATATATATATATATATATGTCTGGTTTTGAGGGGGGGAAAACCCCCTTGATAATAATGATACATTGTCCAATCCATTGTTTGTGTCTTTTTTGTTCAAATTCACAATGGGGAAACAATGTATTGAAACTTGTTATTATTTTCAATTTCTATATATATATATATATATATATATATATATATATATATATATATATATATATATATATATATATATATATATATATATATATATATATATATGTCTGGATTTGATACTGTTGTGACTAACAATACCTACTACATTGTTTAGGATGCTATGGATTTGTTCCTGGGTAATTACATCGTGGAGGAAAATGAAGGTCTTACAGTCAAGTCACCTCTAGAAGCAGACAGAGACTGGAAATACTATGCTGTAAGATTCTTGTTATTTTAGTCATGAGTAATGATTATGTTCTTGTGACTGCTTGCTTATTCTTTCACAAACAGATATTCAGCAGCTACAGGTCATAGTAGTGGGGTTTTTTTTTGTTGGGGGGGGGGGGGGGGGGTATATAGCGACTTATTCATTGTGATTTATATTTATTACATCCTAATGTTTTTAAAGATTTTGCTATGAATTATCATGCAAAGAGTGAGAAAGAAAATACAACCTGAAATAGGGGAAGAACAATGTGGGTTTGTAGAAGGAAAGTGTACAGTAAATGCTGTGTATATGCTGCGAACAGTTATTGAACGTACTATAGAAGTAAACAAGGATATACACCTTTGCTTTATTGACTACACAAAGGCTTTTGATAGAGTTAGACATGTCCACATGGTAGATATGCTTGCAGATCTACAAATTGATGGGAAAGACATTAGACTTATAAAAAACATATTTTGGAAACAACAAGCTGCCATTAGGATTGATAATGAAGTGGGACAATATCAACCTATTAAGAGAGGTGTTGCCGGCTTCGTGGCTTAGAGGTTATGACTTTTCTCCGTAATCTTGTATACTCTCGTGGGTAATGTGATGATGGTGAGAATCAGCAGTGGTTCGAATCGCATCGGTAACTTACGGGGTATTTGAGCTGGCCGCTCAGAAAGCAATGGCAAACTACTGAGCGTAATCTTGCCAAGAAATCAACATACAGCTGAAAGATGCTGGTGTTGACAGCGATGTTCTGTAAAGGATATGCAAAAAAAAAAAAAAAAAAGAGAGGTGTTAGACAGGGATGTGTAACGTCTCCAGATCTTTTTTTCCCTATACAGTGAAAATATTTTCAGGAATGTAGAAGATATAAATGGAATCAGCATTGGAGGACGAAACATCAATAACATTAGATATGCAGATGATACAGTATTGATTACAGACAATGCACAAGATCTACAACAATTAGTAGACGCAGTTGTTGTACACAGTGAGCAGCTGGGGTTGGAATTAAATTGTAAGAAGACACAAATTATGGTAGTCACTAGGAAGAACGAAGTACCACAATGTAACATCTGATGGGAGATGCCTTGAAGAGATTAGAATAAGAATCGCCATGGCGAAAGTAGCCTTTAGCAAGATGAAAAACATTCTGACCAATAAAAAGATGTCAATTGAAACGAGAAAAAGAGTGTTGAGGGGATACATAGAGCCTGTTCTTTTGTATGGATGTGAAACTTGGACAATGTACAGTAAAGCTGAAAAACATCTGATGGCTACAGAAATGTGATTTCTGAGAAAAATGCTAAGAATACCAAAAAAAAAAAGAAAAAAGAAAAACCAATGACCAAGTACTACAGGAGACAAATGAAAATCGTAAATTGATTAGAGAAATTAGACGTAGACAGTCAACATTTTTTGGACATGTTATGAGAAGAAATTAATTGGAGAGCTTAGTAACAACTGGCAAGATCGAAGGGAACAGACCAAGAGGAAGACCGAGAGGAAAATATCTGGATGGCTTGGCCACATGGCATGGACGAGACAGGAACACTGAGCTGATCCACGACTCTGGTGATCGAGTTAAATGGCGAGTCATGACCGCCCACGCTTTCCGGCATGGCACATGATTGATTGATTGAATGTTTTTAAAGAGGCTAAGATACAAATACAACTTATTACAATCATCAGAAAGAGGTTAAGACACAAAGACAACTTATTACAATCATCAGAAAGAGGCAGTTGATATTTGTTGGGCCACATTTTGAGTAAAGAAAAACTGGAACATGTTTTGACAACTGGAAAGATGTGTGGAAAAGAGAAAGAGGAAGACATTGAGAAAAGATTCTTGACAGCCTTGTATCATGGCACACAAGGGTGTCAGCGCATGAACTGATCCATGCTGTTCGAGATCACAAGATGTAGAGAAGCCTGGTCACTCATGCCAGTTTGACAAGGCACTTGTTGAAGAATCATATATTATTTCTGAGACAAAAGTAGAGTACCATTGATGAACAGAAAAATAAATGAGGAAGTGTAGGTCAGCATGGCCGAATGGATAAGAACAGGGCAGACGTTTGTCCGCTTTGTAGCCCTGAACGGGCAAGAAGAATTTTGAGGTTCGGTAAAATTTTGGGTTACGTTAGTAAAATCATCACATAAAGGGTGTTAGTCAACCGATTTTACTTAAATAAAATACAAAATGAAGTAAAATGCATGCAGAGTATTTTACTTACGTGAATGTTGCCGGTAATCCACACATGAACACAAATATTTACAAAATACAACATATTGTTTATGATTGTCAGTCATTTATATGGCAATTTACAAACACATTTTCAGAATCAGAATCACTTTCTTTAAAGTCCAACTCACGACTGCTAACGCAAAGTAACGCTGATCACTGATATCCAGCTCTGATTCAGTGAAATTCGTGCACTTAAATTGAACCCAGCGAAATCTCAACTATCACTTGAAGAATTGTCAAGATCCATTTTGAAAATCTAAGCGTAAAAACACCAAAAACTATAAACAAAATCCATTCAAATTCACAGTACATGCTTGCAAATGGCAGCCACATTGTCAAGCTATTGGTGAAACCCAAAGTAGACAATCGGAAATCTCTGAAAGCCACGCGATCGCGTTTTTACAATGCTAGTAGTAGCTCGGACGCATTCAGACGATTTGCTCGTTCTGGGGTAAGGACGCATTCAGACGATTTGCCCGGTAAAAGGTTAAACATCTGGTGTGCTGATGTCGAGGTAAGGGGTTCAACCCCCACACCTGACAGTGGGATTAAAATGTTGACCTATCGTCCTTGACTTTGGGACATAAATTACAAGTACCTCTGACATTGGAGTGGGTTCGCCTGATGGTGAGGGACACTGTTAATCCACACGCAAAATTCAGTCCAGCACCACTAGAAGTAGTGTTATGGACTACGCTTGAGTTCAAAGCGAGCAAGCCAAAAAAAAAATGAGGAATTCCTTCAAGAAACAATTGAAAGCCACAAATTACTTAGAAAAATTATATTGTCTGTCAGAATGTTGGAGCATGCTTTGAAGGGAAATCAACTAATTCAGGATAATGCTCGCTCAGGTGATGTGATTATCTACACAGATGCTTCAGTGTTGAGAGGTAGGAGAAGTGCCTGGGGGTTCTTAGCAAAAGCCAATGGTCAGCGTTTGGTGCAGGAGAGTCGGGCATATGATACCACAACATCTAGCTTAAGAATGGAGGTGGAGGCGGTCAGTGCAGCTTTCCGCTGGATGGAGAATACGATACACACACACATCGTGATTGTAACTGACTCAGAAAGCAAGCTGAGTAGGGTGAGGACTGGCAAGCTTCGTGCAGAGTGGCTTGCTTCACTTCGGAAGTCACGTGTGACAAGCATCGTCTGGATCTTTTCTCCGGGGCATGCTGGTGTTCTGGGGAATGAACAGGCGGACTGATTGGCTGGCTCTGCAAAACTTGGTGGAGTATTGATGCATGACAAAGCAGATGTGGTTGCGACCTTGTGGGAGCATGTGTACACCTCGGAGGAGCAAATGGGTCACCATGGTCTGGCAAGAATGCGACAGCGAGGAGTGACGAGGGGATCTGGCCGACGATCAACGCTCAGAGGAAAGGCGAGATGGACATATAATCAGATTGCTACTGGTACTATTAGTGTTGGAACTCTTCGCTGGCTGCTGAGGATGGGGACGGAGCGCTTATGGGAATGCCCCGAATGCTGTAATGTCGGTTCCTAAATCAATTAATCAATCATGAAGGGAAATCAGCTTGAAAACTTGGTGACAACTGGCAAACTTCAAGGCAAAAGAGCTGTAGGAAGACAAAGAGATAGATACATGTTTGATTTGGCCAGATAGCAAAATCATGAACACAGAAACTTACACTGGCCCACCGGATGCACAATAAACTTCAAGCTGTATAGAGCTAATGGGAAATTCTGAAAAAAAGTTCATATTTATCATGGGAGCTTATCAGATGGTGACAAAGAGGGAGAAGAATAAAAGGAGAGAGAGACGAGAGGGAAGATGCTCATGTGGACAGATGACAAAAATTGCTGACTTTAGCAGACTTTCAGTTTTACTCTGCTTTTTTTTTTTTTGTCTTTCCTCCACTCCTCTCTCTCTCTCTCTCTCTCTCTCTCTCTCTCTCTCTCTCTCTCTCTCTCTCTCTCTCTCTCTCTCTCTCTCTCTCTCTCTGTCTCTCTCTCTCTCTGTCTCTGTCTCTCTCTCTCTCTCTCTCTCTCTCTCTCTCTCTCTCTCTCTCTCTCTCTTATTCTCTTTTTGTAATTGTGATTCTCCACCCTGCCTCTTTCACTCTTTTACTATATATCTCTTTCTGTAAAACTTTCTCTCAGCTATTATCCTCTCACACTACCTCTGATTCTTGTTTTCCCTCTCTTTCCTGGCACATTCTGTGTTATTCTTTTTTTCTTTTCCCTGTCTCCCAGTCTGTTTCTATATGTTTGTCTCTGTGTGCATGCCTCCCCTCCCTTCCCATCTCTTCCACCTTGTGTCATAAAACCTTATCATTTGCTTCATAGTTACAAACACATTATCAATGAACCTGCAGTGAACTCCCATTTCACACTGTTTGCTTTTCCATTGTGATCATTGCTCACAGGTTCCAGTGATCCTGGTTGTTGCCCTGTCCATGTTCATGATCAGTGTTCTATTGCCAGATGGTAAGTAGCTTGTAGATGCTGCAGTCGGCACAGTCTGTTGTAGACAGTAAGACACAAGTGGTCCCACAACAGAACGAAAAAACAAACTTTATTTTCAAAGGGTTAAGAATTGGGCACGCAGGCCCATCTGACATTCTGTCCTTCTGATCTCTTTCCTCTCATATATTATTTCATTCAAACATCACTAATGAAGCTAATCTTAGACAACAACAGAACAGTATGCATTAAAACACATGGAAAATAATCAGTAATTCATGACTCACTAAAACAATTTTTAACATGGTCGTTATAATTACCTAAGGTATGTGTAATGTACCAGATATGGTCATAAGGCTGTGTAGTGCACAGGAATATCAATTTATGGGTGACCCTTGTGGGCATTGACATAGTGTGAGAAATAAATAGTCAGGTATTGATGGGTACGCATAGAATCTTTACTTATTTCCACTTCATCGTTACACTACTTCTGTTGGTGCTGATCAGTATCTGTGTATTTATTTCTCTTAGGGTTGTGGATATACAGGGTGTTTGTAAATTCTCATTACACTTTGTATGTAGAAACATTTGTTTGTTGGAGAATATGTTTTCCATCTTGCAAATGGAAAACATACTCTCCAACAAACAGCTGTTCTACATACAAAGTGTAGTGAGACTTTACAAACACTGTGTACTTTCCCATTTTCAAAAGAACACTTGTCTTTAAATTCTGTTAACTAGCTTGCTCATTGCATGTAACCTTGAGTTATCTCACTTAGTATTTATGTTTTAATTCTGCGTTTTGCACATTAAAAAATCCCTGCAGTTGACAGTTGTAACAGTGTGGCCTGTATGGGCTGTTGCTTTGGATAAATTGACAAGAAAGCCTAGCCACTACAGAATATTTATCATGAAAATTATTTTTATATACACACATTAGTAGTATCTTAGGTGCTAAAAAGTTTGTGCCTGGGGTTGAAATACCCCAAATGTGACTTGAATATGGATGAAATTGGAGCACAAATGGATAGTTGTAAGTGAGCTGAAGATGGACCTTTGAATCAAATCAATCAAGTTGTGAATTCATTTTCATATTATTATCCCAAAGTGTTTTCATTAAGTACGTTTAAGTCGACACAATTCTTATTCCAAACATTTAAGTCAAAATTAATTTTTTTTTGTTTACAACTTCTTCATTGGTTTCTTATCAGTCTACACCTTCGGAGAACTATAATGGACTGGCTTTGATACTTCAATGGTTGTTTGCTAATAACCAGATGAGAACTAGAAATGTTTCACATTTACTGTTATGTGTGTGTTAATTTTGTTTTCATTACTTCATTTTTAATTCACCACAAACATGGAATCCCGGGAGTTCCTGGGAAATCACTTGACATCAGGGTTATTCCATAGTGAGTGCAGGGGTATGTTGGTATACTTACGGTTGAGTGTGTGGTGGACTGCTAGACTGATCGATGGATGCAATAAATGTTTCTGGGCCTTGCGGGCCCTCACTGTAGTCAGAGTGTATATCCATATCTTGTGCTACTCATCTTATCTTGTGTATGTCCCATCTGTCTGCATTCATCTTTGATGTATCTGGAGGCCAGTTTATGAAGACAATGACATGCAGTTTTGGGTACATCTTGCTGCAAATGCACTTGTCGACCGACCACAAAGTGAATCCCGATATCCCTATTCTGAAAATCTATGATCCCACCAGATCTAGGTCAGCGCTAAAAATAACTATGCAGTTTGTGTTTGCGGTGAATTAAAAATGAAGTACCTTGCTTTCTGTATTAAGAAGGAGTAATAACCCTTGTGTTCAGCTGACCATCTCCCATCTGCATGTAATGATTACAAAGACATCCACCACAAGAATTGTTCATGCTGTCCCATGAGCTTAACCTTAAAGATATTAACAACTAGTTTTATTCATGAGGATCGGGTTCCAAGCAATTAGGACATCTGTCTCTGTTAGGAGATCCCAGGTTGTCATTCCCTTGAAGGCCAAGGATGTTTATCTTAGGAAAGTAAAATACAAATCATTGCCTGTATACTACTATTCTAGAGCAATTTGCCTTGAACTCTTTCAGTTTTAGATCACAATAAGTAATTCAACACCAGAAAGTGGAATGGGCCAATTTTACAAGAACGCAATCACAAGTGAATGGACATTGCAGCTCGCAAGCATTTGTCATCAGTCAAAAATCAAAAACAAGACACAGGTACAAACAACTACATAGAAAAAGCACAAAAAAGTCACTTAGCTGAGGTCCTGGATATATCTGAATCACAGGGCACAAAAATCAAGCTGTGTCTCGAGGTCAGGTGACGAGAAGTGACGTAGTGTGTTACAGTATAAGCTAGGCTCAATTAATGTGTTGGGAAGGTCAGTCTCTATAGGCAGGACACAGGTAGGATGGGTACAGAACTAAGAAAGAGGAGAGTACACAAATAGAGAAGTAGGAATGACAGAGGAAAAGAAGAAGAGATGATGAGATTTTAAAATATATATATTTGGTTAAATGAAAGTGTGTAGAAGATCACAACAGTTGTCCAATAGGGATTATAAATATAACATCAAAATCACAATTGTATTACTTTTGCAAGGGCCAAATATACCCAGCCACCTTGTAAGATTTAAAAACAGATTTCTATAGTATGTTCAGACTAAACTGAAGAAGTATAATCACTCATGATGTGTTGATTGATACACATGAAGAATAGTCAATCACACTCTTGGTGTTTTGCTTGAGACAGAAAGAGTTCATCCTCAACACAAAACCCAGGAGCCAGAGTAGTGTATATTCCTAGCATGATTGTCTGTCAGCACAATGGTCATGTGTTCGAGTCCCCATCAAAACAGATATTTTAGCATGTACCTGGGCTGCCAGGTTGGCCCGGCCTAAAATAGTCCCCCACACCCCCTTACCATGTCTTGGGGTGTATTGGGTATATGGTGCTCACCCTATGAGACCAATCAGTAATTGCTGATGTAGTCAGTACCATTTCAATCGCTTTTACTTCCCAGGTAGTTTCTTGTATTAAGTGTGTTTAGAGTAGACCGGGTCATTCTGAGATCCCAGGTTAAACAAATGAGTTGCATATCCTTTACAGGATGTCGTAGTCAACCCCAGTATTTTTTGGCTGTTCGTGATTTATTGGCAAGTTTACTTTCAGTAGTTTGCCATTGCTTTCTAAACGGCTGGCACTCGTACATTTTTTCATTAAAAAAACAACAACACAAGGCCGCCTGCTGCCAAATCGCCGGCAGCTGTATTTCGAATGTGGTATGTGGGATTACGAACTGCGTCAGTAACCTCTTCGCCACGGAGCTGGCGGGATCCCAGGTAAAGACAAAAATCCCAGCTCACTGGGGTTCTAACACATAACCATCAATGCGGCAGGGAAGCGTGCGAGCCAGTGCCCTACCACAGCTCTTTATGACAACCATGGTAATAGTTAACTCTCAGACTAACAGTAAATTAAAATCCTACACCAAACAATCACATCCTTGGAGTGTTAATTGCGATTCTTTCAAACGCACATGAACATTTGCATACAGTGGGAGATGCCAGCAAATATTATTCTAATTCCAGATTTTTGGGCATTTGTTTTTGAAAACCAAATTTAAAATAAAATAAAGAACATTTTTAAATATCGACCTCACAGTAATAAATATGGAGATTTTCAAAATAATGCTGATGCTGTTTATGAAGATCTTTGTTATCATGTTAATATGCAGGTGGGAGGCGGCTCAGACGAGTGAGTACTTGATCCCCGGAATGCTCATTCGTGTCACTGTTTGTTTGCATTTTACATTTTTATTGCATTAGCAACATTTTATTTTCATATCCCAGAAGTTATTTGGAGTTTTATTTATTTATATATTTTTTTTTTTTTTTTTTTGCAATCACTGTTCAAACTCCTTTTGCCACTTAATTCTTATTCGGGTTTAATAACATAGAAAACCCTTCATTTAACATACTAATAAAATGGGAGATTTCCGATAGTGCAGAAAGTTTATTACATATAACAAACCCTGGTAGACTTGTTTTTAGTTCTTCCTAGTGTAAAAGTGTTTCAATACAGCGTTGATGTATTAGGTGCACATGCTTTATTTAAACTCTTGTTTTGCTTGATGCCATTTTAGAGAATTTTGTTTTTAAAATAGTCCACTTAGCAGTTGCCTGCAGTGGGTTTGTGAAGTGTTAAGACCATAACATTTTGTGGGTCTGAATGCGTGGAGGAATAAGTGGCCAGTGTTTTCCTCTATTAGTGAACGGCAAGTGCAGCAGTCATATCCTTGTCCGACACACTTATGACATTAACCACGTAATGATTACACATACTTAACCTCACTTCAGGACACAGAATCATGGGTCTAGTTAGGTAGAAATGTAGGATGAAACAGATAAAGATATTACAATAAGAATACATAAGACTAGAGGAGCTTGTGTAGCACTGGGAAACTACTGTTTGAATCAGAAACATGGATAACAACGAAAATTATTACAATTAAACAACAAACATTCACTAATTTGTGTCTGTGCAGGAAGGAATAAAATGGTATGACCTAACACCTGTGAACAAACAGATGAAGAAAAGACATTGGTGCTGGATAGGGGATACATTGAGAAAACCTGACACAGTGCAAACCACTTAAGGTGATCTCGGATGTGGTGAATTTCTGTTGTGAAGAACAATATTGTATTATACATTGTAAATGCCTTACTATATGCTTGAACTCTTATAAGAGGACTTTCTGGTAAGAAAGACGATTTCTTGTGTCCCAGGTGAGTTCACCTTATCAGGTCTGCACTGTAATAGTATAATTAGAAGGGCTTTTGTCTGGCATTCACAGGACAAAAGAAGCAGAGGAAGACCTAAAAAACACACGGAGAAGAGAAGTAGAAACATAAATGAATAAATGGGGAGGACATGAACAGACCTGCGTTGGATAGCTAAGGATTGGACTGCTTGGAGTGAGTTGGCTCAGGTCCTTTGCCCCCCAGCAGAGAATAAACGGTAAAAAGGAAGAAGATTACGACAACACGTTCGCTAAAATTTTCAAGTATAGGAATTGCGAGGATACTTAATAAATGAAGTTGTATTTGATAATCACAGAAACGCTTTGTCTACAAACTAATAGCATGATAGCTTGAAATGATTGAAACAAAGCAAGTCTATCCCTCACCATCTCAAACAAGTATGTTTTGAAATGCACAAGGTGTGGCAATAAAGAATTTGGCATTAGTTTAACATTTTAATTTCTTTTAATAATTATTACTATTGTATTTCCTTATTACATTTGAAACCCATTATATCAGGGTCTGTTAAATCAAGGGTTTACTGCTCTTTCAGTTTTAACTGATCCACTACATAACATCTTTAGAAAAATGTGAAATTGATTCTTTCTGTGCACTAAGCCTTTTTAAAGTCCTGTAATTTTTAAGTCTGTCATTTCATAAGGAGCCACAGCAGTGTAGGGATTGGTATAAATACTTAACAAAACTATGGACTAAGTTCAGTTGCCAGAAATAGTTTCTATTGCGGGGTTATCTTCATCTTTCTTGTAGTTTCTAAACTTAAAAACTGTGAACTAAGTTCAACTGCCAGAAGTAGTTTCTGTTACGGGGTTATCTTCATCTTTCTTGTAGTTTCTGGAATATGTTTACCTGTATCCTGGGAATACAAACCCTGACAATGAATGCACATGATGAGCTCTGTGTATTAGCCAAAATGTGCAAATATATGTCACTTCTGCTGATGTAGACAAAAACAACTACCACGTGGAAACAAACTGATGAAAAAGGTCAATGATAATAATAATTGCTTTTATAGTTTACAAGTTGTGAGTTCACACTTTAGGCTGCCAATTTCTTCATGTACATGTGTGTGTGTGTGTGTGTGTGTGTACATTAGGTGGTCAAAACTTCCTAGTAACCAAAAACTATGGAAACAGCTGTACAGCTCTGTTTGCAGATAAGGAGCTGTTGTTAATTTTATACAGTAAATTAATTGATTGAATCCAAAGTCCATCTTGATATCACTGTGCCCATCTTGGTTTGGTGTGGTTTGGACAGGATCGCTTTAATTGCACACAGATATATCCCTAAGTGCTTCAGTCTCTTCCCATAGATTACACCAGGAGAATCTCAGCACAGTGCACGAACTCAGATGCACTAGTGAGGATCCAAATGTGTGTATAGCAGAATCACATGTTATAAATTTGTTGTGGGTGGCTTGTCTGATTTCCATATGTTGCCTTAGCAGCGGCATTATTGGGCATGCTTTTTTGGGTTTCCAGCTGCAGAGGGATTTTTAACAACCACGAGGCTCCTCAGAGTTCTTCACCCTTGTCCGAGATGGCTAGATATCTGATCCACTACCCAAGGATCAAGATATTCTTTTTCTTATGTTTGTGAAATTTGACACCGTGAGATGAACCCGGTCTGCCTGAGCCAGAGAGGACACTCTCTCTCTCTCTCTCTCTCTCTCTCTCTCTCTCTCTCTCTCTCTCTCTCTCTCTCTCTCTCTCTCTCTCTCTCTCTCTCTCTCTCTCTCTCTCTCTCTTCCCCCCCCCTCCCCCGCAACAGTTGTCACATGTTCCAGTGTTTCTTCTCTACTTATGATGTTTGTGATCAGTTGTCTTTGGGTCTTAGCCTCTTTCAAAACATTTAGATGACTCATTTTGGCTGTCCGAGGAATTTTGAACATTATTCTGTAGAACCATATCTCTCAGGCCTCAGGGATTTGTTTGTTTGTTTAATAATTGTCCAGGAATAACACTAGGGAAATCGCAGCTCAGTGCTCAAACTACTTAGCATCAGTAAGAATCCCATTGTATGTATCCCAGAATCCATACAAGGGGTCAATATTTTGCTGTGGGTGGTTATTCTAATTGTGAAATGTGGTCAGGCAGCAGTCACAGAATGAAGTTCAGTAACAACATCTTAGGACAGAACCAGTTGATTCATACTTGGTACAGAGTAGGTCAGGAGCCACAATAGCGTCGTGGCAAGATACACACCTGCTGGCCTTGTGGTCATAGGTTTCAGTTTTTCAGTAAAGTGGATTGTTAAAATGGATCTGTGCTGCCAGTCAACCAAGCCTAAAATAGGTGCCAGGAATTGTCTCTAGAAGTAAAAGTAGCTAGTGTGATACAAAGCTACATCACCTTCAACTGCCCATTAGTCTATATAATAAATGGGTCTGGCACCTTATGTCTAATCCACTTTACGGAAGACATAAAGAGTTGAAGAGACAAAGCTGCTTTACATGTACTGAGGTGGTATTCAGATTATAGGAGCAGAAAATATGGGCTGTAGTAACTAAGAAACGCTTGCACTAATTTCAGAGCCTTACTAATTGCCTGTGCCTTCATTTAGAACTGAAATGTTAGTTTGATGAGATTGTATTTTATTGCACATTTTTAAACTCCCATAGCCTGTAAAACAGAGCATTGCTTGTCATTGCTCTATTTAGCATTCAAGCAGATTCATTAGTCAGACATTGAATCTAACCTCTAGCTGAATGGTAAGCATAACCATTAATCAGACAGGTTATCTATCTAACCACTAGTTGAATGGTGAGCCTAACCATTAATCAGACAGGTTATCTGTCTAACCGCTAGTTGAATGGTGAGCCTAACCATTAATCAGACTGTCTGATCTGTCTGACCACTAGTTGAATGGTGAGCCTAACCATTAATGAAACAGGTTTTAAAGGTCTAACCACTATTTGAAAAGTGAACTTAATTATTAATCAGACAGGTCAACAGTCTAACCATTACTTGAATGGTGAGCCTAACCATTAGTCAGACACATTAACTGTCTGTCAATTGGTTATAACAATAACTATATAGTTAAAATTATAATTAATTGAGAAGCTTAAATAACCATTAATCAGACAGCTTAGATAACTGTAAATCAGACAGCAAACCTAACAAATTTATCAGACATTTAACCTTACAGTTAACCAAACATTGAATCATTACTACCATCATTGACCCAAAATTAACAACAGAGGAGTTCTGGTCCCCAGCATGGCGGATAGACAGTGAAACGGTTAACGCCTCTGGGTGTTTATGCTCATGGCTACCGTTGCATTCGCATTTTCCTCATGTTGGACTGGTAGTTTTACAGTTCCGTCACCCTGCTACTGAGTGAGTGCGTGGCGCGATGCTGTGAGCTGTGAATTTCGTGTGAAATGCTTTTAAATCTGCCCAAGATTGTGGAGCGCGTCACATGGGGCATTGAGGAACATTTTATGTGATATTCACTGGCATGGGAACGGAGCATAATGGGGATGACCCTTTGCTGTGATGTTGGAACCGCGACTAACGATTAACAACATAAGTAAATGGAGACTAAGAACAGCAGTTATCAGTATACATAAATTTGAACAGATTGTATCGCAGTCTGTTTCTAAACACCTGCTTATTTTATGCTTAATGTGCACATTCTGAGTCTTGCGTTTTATAATGGTTCTCTGAAAATGTCTGGAAACTGTTAACGTTCTGGAAATGTTCAAATATAAACAGTTGTGGTGTGCTTTGAGCATGTGTTAACATTTTACCGCCATCACCATAATTAGTATCTAGTTTGTATAACATATAACAGCTTTCCATAAGATACCGGTGCAACTGTAAAAGCTTTAAGTGTGTACATGTTTTATACTCACCATAAATATCATTTGAAAGCTAAACTTTGATGGCTTTATGAACCTTCTTTCTAATGGAAAGTGAGCTTTCTTCTGTCTGCTGGTTAGGACAGTTGAATGAGTTATTATAACCAGGCCCCACTAGTAAATCAGTTATTATAATGAAATTGCAGTTAAATCATTTGTTGTAAACAAAACAAACTGTTGAATCTGTTATTATAACTAAAAACAGACAAGTGAATCGGTTATCATAAACAAAACACAGATGAATCGGTTAGTATAACCAAAATACAGAAGGATAGGTAATAATAACCAAAACACAGATCGTATAATCAAAATCATTTATTATAATCAAAACACAGTTGAATCAGTATAATCATTTGTTTCTTGTGTGACTTACTGATCAGTAGCAGGACTATCTAGTTTTGTTTTCACTGAAAAAAAAAAGGATTTTGTAGCTTTTATCCAGTTACATAATATTATAGGCTTAATGCTTAATGTGCTTAAGGCTGTGCAGGGGAACTTTTGTTTAAATTGCATATTTCTTTATTAGTTCAAAATCTGAATTGTTGCTTTTCATGTGTCTCGGATTTTTTTAAAAACTGCAAGCATGTTTTGTTTTTTTTAACCCCAAATGTATATGTACTAAGATGAACAATAATTTATCAGTGTTAACGGAAAATTTGAGCTTTCAAAATGTGGTTTTAAAAGTGAATAGGAGAAATCTCATAGCAAGAGAAGAAAGCAAATAGAAAATATTTTTAAAACAATGTATTCTCTTAGTGAATTTAAATGCAGACGCCATAAATAAAATATTGCACGGCTGGCATATTTCACTCCATCAGTATGCACCTGACGAGATGCAGCCAGGCAAGAAATTGTGCGATATTGTGTTTATGGCGTCTTGTGTTTAAAGAATTTTTGCAAAAATTGGATTGAAGAAAGTATTACTGAATGAGATCAAGATAAAAAAAAATGTTAAGTACATTGTGCTGTAATAGAGATATTGATTGATAAAAGATGTGCTGGAGGGGAAGCGTGCAGAAGGAAGACAACATCAAGAAATGACTAAAAGAAGCCTGTATGAATTCACTGTGAAGACACAAGACAGAGGGCACTAAAGACTCATTACAGCTGACTGTAGTGTGGGTATTGCTCTTGATAATGATGATATCTGTGTTGTGGGATAAGCACGTTCTAGATCTGTAAAGCTGTAGAGCCAAAATGGGTCCATGGATCTCAGAGGTTTTTTGAGACTTCTTAAAGGGGTTGTTATTTACCATGGTCTGTGTGGTGTGTAAGTTGTGTTGAGTTGAGTCAGGAACCGACATCATAGCACTCAACGCATTCCCATAGTGCTCTGTCCTGATCTTCAGTGGTGAAGAGTCTCAATACTAAAAATACCAGTTCCAGTCGAATTATGTGTCCCTCTGGCCTTTCCTCTGTAAATGTTGATCGTACTGGTTTAAGGTGCAGAGAGGAATAATGCAGGGCTGCATTCCCTCCTCATACCTTTTCAATAGTTTATGCAAACAATTAAATGAGAAATGTAACAAATAATAAAACCAGAGACAATATTGATTTGTTCATAATTGGTAAAAATCCAACTCCAGAACTTAGATATGCAGACTGTGGCTCTTCTCTCAAATAGTGCTACAAGATAGAAGTTGATCCTATCTGTCAAGATACACAGTGAAAATCTAAGTCTCTTTCTAACTAAAATAAAATTAAAATAATATTCATGGACAAAACTACATGCCAACCAAAAAGCACAGTCAACAATGAAGAAATTAGAAAAAAGCCACAAACTTTGAATATCTTGGCTCCATAATCAGCAACAATGGGGACAAATGGAGTCAGAATTAGCCTGGTCATGGGAATTCAGAGGTTGAACGGTGTTAAGAACAAAGGCACAACACCAGGAAACAGTTCAGGGTAACAGTCAGAAATAGAAACAGACATGTGTAAATCTTGTGAAACAGTGAGACGTACTAAACATGGACACAGTGTACGTACCTACAACGTACTCACAACATAAATCACTGGGGGGAAATGAAAAACAACATCCAAAAAAAATTATAAAATAAAAATAAGTATACTATGACACAACAAATGACGTTTTGATAATACTAATCTTCATCAGGAACAACACAAACAGAAATAAAGAAAAGCAGGAAATTAGTAAATTTAATCATATTAAAACACAAATGCTTCATTGCTAGGAAGGCAGGGCAGAAGTTCAGTTCAGTTCAATGATGAAAGGTGCCAAATAAGAAGATGTGGAGCCAACGATGTGCAAACAGTTAGATGTGTATATATAGAGGGAAGTCAGCAGAGTAACATTTGTTAGAACTTGCATCTCTCCTCTGGCAGCATATGGGTGTGAAATATACAACATTTTCTTGTGGCAATTAAACTGTCTACCAAGGTATTTTTAAACTGATTATTATAACATTCCCACATTGTGCCAGCAGCTGGGGGGGGGGGGGGGGGTGCATTTGGAAGGGTTAAAGCCTCCTGGTGCAAGGAAATGGAACCTAAAGACTAACTGTCATGGCCGGGCAGACCAGGCCCTAAGCCTTGATCTGCAACCGGTCTAGGATAGAAGCTCCGACAAGCGGACAGCTAGAGCACTGCTTTGCTAATCCGGCAGCTTATGCAGCTTGCCTTGTTCCAGATGTATTGGTGTTATCTTTGAAGTAAACTAGGCACAGAGAGAGAGGGATCATGTTGCATGGGCAATACATGGTCCCTACAATTTAGCCCAATCTTTATGATATGGAGAGGTAAACTACAGAGGTTTATAAACTCCATTTACAAACAATCATCTGTCGAGACAGCAAAGGTGCCAGCCAGCCATTGTGACGTTGCTGTGGTAGACAGTTTAATTACCACAAGAATATGTATGTTGTGTATTTCACAATGAAGGAGTCCATGTTTCGTATTGTTCTACGTTGAGTGACTTCTGCCATATGTACCTGATGAGATGCACTGAAATATGCCAGGCAATAAATCATGCAGCCTGTTGTTTGTGTCTTTATTATTTAAATTCACCACAGGAAACCATTGTTTTGAATATCTTAAGTGAGTAGACCAAACAGCTTCCAAGTGATAAAACTATTCATTGACCAGAGTCGAGATAACTGTTTTGTAATCTTTTTTTTTTTCCACAGAGCATCTGAGCGAACAAATGATGTATGTTCTCTTCTGGGGAGTGGCCACTATCATGTCTCTGGGTGCCATCTTCATGTACGGGAATATCTTCGTGGATCAGCCGCGCCTGGATGGGAATAAAATCAAGACGGAATAGCTATATGATAGTGAAGCTTTTATTGTTTAACCTAATGTTTTAATGACAGCGCCAGCAACTGCTTGACCTTTTTGTTAATTTATTCACTTGAAGATGAAATTGTGGATGTGGATTTTAATATTTTTTTTTGTTGTTGCCATTTTATTATTTTTAAACAAAAACAGTTTTAGATGAGATAGGATAGGAATGCTGTTGTGTCAATTCCCTTTTAATTTCTCTTTGTTGTTAAATGTTCCTGAAAATATTGATGAATTGCAGAATAAATAGACCACATATACAGAAACTTAAAGAATCCAAGTCACAAGTAAAGAGTGTTCCGGAGTTAATCAAGAAGAAATATATATATCTCTCTGATGCTGTACTTCTATCCACTAGTGACTAACGGTGGCCTGTTATTGTATTTCACTTATAATTAGATGTTGAAGAGTGGAGTCTGTTGTATCATTTGTTTGATTCTATGTTTGAAATGTTTTTTCTTTAATACTCTTAATCCTTTGTAAGACGCTGGACACTAGAAAGTAAGACGGGTCTGCCTGCCCAATGTGTGACCCTTTTAAAAAGTTTGTTAATTCGTTCCTTTATTTGGTCTTCTTCTTGTACTGAAACTGTCATACTTCATAAAGAACATGCCTCTTGATCTGCTGTGGATTCCGTTGAACTGATGACTAGCAAGCTGTGAAATGGTGATAATCATTTCTTGATTTGATCTCAGAAAGTTTTATAGATGGTTGTGGCAGAAGATAAATATATCAACAAATGGACTAATGGCAATCATGGATGCAGTCTTCTAGAAGTCACTAAGAATACAGTCTTGTCTGGTACTAACTGCATTGTACATGACCAAAGGTACTAAAACAATAGTTTACTTATGTATAATGTCCTAGTTACTGATAATAAACATTGTGTCTGAATCCTTCTAGACTGGACGACATGACACAACCTTGTAGACATTGGATATAGTGTTAGCACTGCCACTGTGTTACAATGATCAACAACATTGAAAACAAGTTTATTTTTGTTTACACTGCTACCTTATAACTATTATTTAATAAACAACCTTCTTATCACCCTCACTATTATGTATCTCTCCCTATCCTATTTAGAATTGTCACTGACTCTTACAAGTGAAAATTCTGTGAAATCCAAGGGAAATGTACAGCCCCTTTTTCTATTGAGCTTTTAGCATTTACATTAGATTTTACATGCAACAATATTGTTTGCTAAAATTTATGTTACATTGTCTTGGACATTTTCTCTGGGAGACGGAACACAAATGGAAATGTTCTGTGTGCTGTGACAATGTTGGATAACAATTTCCATTGATCATCTCTTGTTCTGAAGTTATCATTCATTAGCATGTCCTTTGCAGAACCTCGCTCCCATAACAACCTTCTGGAAAACCTCTCTGTCATAAGTAAGATGTCTCAAGTCCAATACACCCATCTGGAGATCATCTGCCACATCCTGCACCCATCTTCTCTTTGGCCTTCCTCTTCCTCTCTTCCCGGGCATATACCCCTCCATGATTGTTCTCTCCAAACTTTCATGACATTTCATGTGATAAAAATATTTCAATGTTCTTTGTTTTATCATATCTGGTAGCCAACCTTTTTCAATATTCAGATCTTGTCGTATGGATGCATTTGTTCTTTTCTGTATCCAAGATATTCTTAGAACCCATCCATAACATTTATATTCAAAGGCATTTATGCGCTGTTCAGCTTGTTTAGTAAGTGTCCAGGTCTCACAGGCGCATGTTGCAATGGGAAAGATGTATGCTCTAAAAAATCTAATTTTTGTAGGCCTATCTGTTCCATGCAACAATTTATTCAGTTTATTTTAGTTTTTGAAGAACAATGGTTATTCGTCTTTTAATTTCTTTCATCGTGTCACCATTGTTGGTAATTAATGACCCAAGATATTCAAAATTTTCCACCACCTCCAATTTTTCCTCATTAATGTATATGTCTTTCTCCGTAATAGTTTTATCTATATCATAGTTTTTATTATTCCTTGTTCCACTTGTAGGTAAGCAGTGATTCTTGTCAAATAACCTTATTATTTGCCTGTCTTGCTGTCGATTCCTGAATATCATCGAATTATTATTACTTAAAACTTATGTAAATACACAATGGGTTAGCCCTAATGTGCTCAGTCTTATCCAAAGGATGATGAAGGCTTTGTGTAAATATTTTCTTTTAAAATCAGTACAGTGGCTTTGTATCTCTTTCCACTGCATTAATAAAGTACTTCTTTCCATCACTGTTCCATTTAAATATTTCTAGAATGTATGTGATTGTCGAATCCGCTCCTTCCTGAGCAATATATTTCCCAGTTGCTTCTGGTTATATAGCTATTTATTTTAATGTTGTTTCTCCTGTTATATTCAATTATGTACACACTTTTAGCTTCCAGATTAATGATGCAGTTGTTCATATTATTGCTTGATGTGTGCACATATTTTCATTTGGTAATTGTTGGAGTTAATTACCAGTCATTCTTAATTTTGAGTAATACTATGATACACAGAAGTAACTTTTATGTTGATATTTTCATGTAGTGTTTTTCGTGTAGTTGTGTCGGTTTGTGTTTGTTTATTCTGTACTGATGAAGGCTTTTGCCGCAATTTTGTCCATTTTGTTACGTGTAAGCGTATTCTAGTAAAGCTCACTGTCTCCTTCTTGTTTTATTTTGGTGATTCATTCATTAGTTTTGAGGAGCAAATTATTCTTAGGTTTATATTTTCAGTTATCTGAATGAAAATCACTGTCTGCATGGTAACTATTGAAAACAATTTCCTGCCAATGTTTGGAGTTTTACAGTGTTAGTTCCAGTGCTAGAACCGACGAAGTTGAAAATTTCCCACTTAAACTGCTCAAGTAAAGCCTTTATGCGAGCAGCTGTATGGGGCTGCTCATTGTCGTGCAGGATAATGACACCACTGGCGAGCATTCAGCGCCTTTTGTTTTGGATCGACCCACGAAGCTTCTTTGGTGTTTCACAATAAGCTTCTGACGTTCTTGTGGTCTCTAGTGACATGAATTCCGTCAACAAAATGCACTTGCAGACCCAGAACATTCTAACCATCATTTTTTCATTACGAAAGTGTTTGCTTGTATTGTTTGTATTGGGCTTGTTGGGAGAATGAGTATGCATCCACACTTTTGACTGTTTCTTCGTCTCTGCATTCACGAAGTGAAACCATGTCTCGTCCCGTCACTATTCCTTCGAGAAATGCATCCTCCTCTTTGCAATAGAGCAGAAGGAACCTCAAAGCTGAGCGCATTCTTTGAGCTTTGTGAACATCAGTCAGTTGCTTTGGTACCCACCATGAACAGCATTGGTGGCAACCTAACCTCTCTGTGACAATTCAAAACAGACTAGTGCTAGAAATTTGTGGAAATTCTGTAGAAAGATCTGAAATTTTGAAACAGTGCTTTTCCACTACGACTTGGTCTACTTTTTTTAATGTAGTCCTTGTCCTCCCGCATCAAGAACATCTTTACGCCCATCTCTGAATTTCCTGCACTAATCCCTCGCAGAACTGTCACTCATAACGTCATCACTACACACAACACAATCGACGATGAATCTCAGCCACATTTTGACCTTCTGTTTGAAGAAAACAAATAAGACCACGAATTTCACAGCTGACGGGAAAGGCAATAACAGTGTCCATGTTTATTCCTTCATGATTCGTGAACCACTGAACAAATGCGACTTTAGGTTGATGTATAGTGAGCTAAAAGACTACTGAATGATGCAGGCAATGAAAGGTGTCGCTTTGGAAACCAGTTTATTTTTACCAGCCAATTGATGGTTGATTTTGGAATAGCCCTCGTATATTGATCAAAAATATCTTGTTTGTTTTACTATGATGTTACATTCTCTTGTCCTCTTTATTTTTTGCTGTTCCAAATACTAAACATGCTGCAAACAACATTTCAATTGTTTTGTCTTCAACAACCTTTGTTCAGCTTTGCATGTCTGTAGGCTTATTTCTACATAGTTCTTGTCCAGATGCAATCCCCACTTCAGAGGGTGTTTTATTATCTGACTTAGACAGCTCACTGTTGACCAGTCTTATAAAATGGAGACCAGAGAATTCTCATGAAAGGATACGGGTGGCAAGGAAGAGAAATGGTCAACCGACCCCGTGGTGTTTAGACTAAGTTTTTTTGTGTTTGCTCTTTTTGAACCCAAGGATAGCCCATGGTACTACCTGTAGTAGTTGCCTCTGGAAGAGTGCACTGGACTGATTTTTGTGTATGGGCCAGCTTTCCCTATTACCAGAATGCCCTGCCATCAAGCAAACCCACTCCAACTTCTGAGATACTTGTAATTTGCGCCCCCACATGTTGATGAGAAATCAACATTTTAGTCCAGCTGACTAGTGGAGGGGTTGAATCCGCTATCTCGGCATCAGCTGACTAGTGGAGGGGTTGAATCTGCTATCTCGGCATCAGCTGACTAGTGGAGGGGTTGAATCCGCTATCTCGGCATCAGCTGACTAGTGGAGGGGTTGAATCCGCTATCTCGGCATCAGCACAGCAGAAATTTAAAAGCAGGTGCTCTTATCCATTTTGGCATGTTGGCCTCCTGCTGTGGCTTGATACATGTGAAGTTTGATGATCTTGCACTAATATGAGATCATCTGTCAGAATGTTTCCAGCCTGGCTGCTGTTGTATAGTGAATTGAAACAGAATATGCCTTGTCATTTTAATAGTTTGAGAAATACATTCATAGGCATTGAGCAGAACTCATAGAAGTCTAGAAAAAGAGAATAAATGAACGACACACTCATCATTATTGACATCATCATTATCATCTTGCAGCAGGTCCTTTGCAGATTGTCACTTATCACAAAAGGCCCACAAATTTCTCATGCAGCCTCGTGCCCAAGGTGTCTGTTCTGTGTCCATCTTCATGCTGGTCAGCCACTGCCTCTTCTTTCAGGCACCATGCCTTCCATCACTGTTCCTGCAAAGCCATTGTGACATTTAATATGACCAGATGACACACTAGACCAGTGGTTCTTAACCTTTTTTGGCTCATGTACCTCTTCACCATATGTTCAGAAGGTCATTTCTTCCCCCCCCCCCTCTCCCCTTTTCGTATTTCCTCCCTGTAAACCCCCCCCCCCCCCTTTTACACAGTATAAATAAAAATGGAAGCTAAATTTAATAGCACATACTAGAACAAGTCTAGATGTCTACATAAAACGTGATTTGCGGGTCTACTTACGTTATAAAACGAATTTCAGAAGGGCGAGAAGTACAGAACCGTAACAGATGGAGGAAAAAATAATATCAAGTAATTGGTTTTTGTATTAACGCGATTTTGCAATAATCTTGATTCCCCCTGGAAACCCTAAAATTCCCCACCGGTTGAGAACCACTCCACTGGACAATATAACAATTGACAGCTGTAATTTCTCTGGATTGTGAATCTGCCGCCTCCAGTTCTAGCAATTCTAAAATTTTTGTTTTCATGATGCTAGTAATAGTTGTACTTTGTATAATTTCCTTACATCACTGTATTCTCTATTTACTAGTATGTATGTGTTTATTAAAATATGACATTCATTGGTCATCACTTAAAGTGTTGTTTAGGGCTGAGGTTTGAATGCTGCTTTCCCTTGCACCTTGACTTATTTCTAATTGCTGTTGTCCGTGCTTCTCCTTGATATTTTCTTTATATAATGTTAGTTGAATTCAAATTTATCGATCAGTTGCAACATGCTTGATGTCAATTTATAAATGGCTAACGGTAAAAGTAACTTCATAACAGATACTACAATATAAATGTCAAGACAGCAGATTTGTCTTTTTTTGCTTTTTAAGAAATGAACATTTTAACTGCTTAACCACTTTTCAGTCAGTTTTTGTGTATGGATTACTTTCATTGCACATAGATGTCTCCATCAGTGATGCAGTCTTCTGCCGTGGAGGAGTGCACGAACTCTCTAGCATTAGCAAGGATCCAAATATAGCTGTATCGGCTGCTGCCTTGTCTCATTTTCAAACTAAGAAAACCTGCCACAGAAAGCAATTTTTACCATGTGGGATTCTGGTGTACACACATTTAGGTCCTCACCATTTCTACAGTGTGTGCATTGTGTGGAGGCTTCCATGTGTGGTCTGTGAGAGAAGATCGGACCACAAATAGAGGTGTTCATGCTGTACTAGCCATGAGATATGTAACTACACGAAGTTTGTCTGTTGTTTTCCATAATCATATCAGGGCTTCTCAAAGCAGGGGGTCATAACCCCTAGGGGTCACATACAAATATGAACGTTAAAAAAATGTCATTGTTATGGTTAGAATTGTACCTTTAATTCTGTAACAGAGTAAAGAAGTCGTGACAAATATTGTTTGATCAAAATGGGTTGGGAGTCGCAGTGGCACAGTGGCTAGCTCACTTACCTGCTGTTCAAAACCTCATCAAGGCAAGGATTATTTGTTCACAAACCTGGCCTCCCAGATTGACCCAGCTGAAAATGGGCATCAGGAAATGTTCTGGGAAGTAACGATGGTCAGTGTGATATTGATCACATCTCGTTGAGCGTTTATTGGCCTAAAACTATGGGGGATTACACATATACGTAATACACCTAATGGCATGAAAAGGAGCCCCTTGCTTCGCTTACAAAATGGGTTACAAGTGGGGACAAGTTTGAGAAGCGCCAAGAAATATCATGAAAGGAGGTTGAGAAAACGGAACAGTAGCCATCCTTTGTAAGCTATGCCTGCACTGCCTTCTCAGCACACAGATCTAGGTTTAAGTCTCAGAGAGAAAATTTTGTGTCTGACATAAAGTGTTAGCTTTTACTGGGCTTGTTTGCCATTGCTTTAATATTATCCTGTTGCAGTCTTAGATGCTCAGATATTGGCTCATTACTTGTAAAAGTCATATCAATATGTATAGTTGCAGAAGTACACAATACTGTCAACATAACCATTGATTGTCAGTGGCATGTTTGTTGTTCACTTGTGAAAATAATGACATTTGTTTTCCTTGCTATTACTCACCAGTTAGATAGTTAGTCATCCTTGTTTCTTATTTCTCAATCTTCTGCTTCTGTTACATTATTTCCCGTGTAGCATGTCTTTTTCCATTTTCTCAAGCATTTCCTTTCTATATGCAGTATTTGTCATGATTGCTTTCCATTCTCTTGTCTGTCTGTATGTTTGTTTTCCTGTTATTTCTTTCAACCCATTCTTGAAGACTGTAAATCTAGCTGTTGATTTCTTCAAGCGGGTAGAATGCCGAGTTCTCCTTCAGGATCTAGGTTCAATTTCTCTGTAATGGTGTGGATTTTTTTTCTGTCCGGAGCAACAAGAAAACCCTAACCTGCAAAGTTTGCAGTGACTGCATTAGTCAGGCGGCCTTAATTGCTCAGGCTCAAGATCCCCCTGTCCTACACCGCAAGGTACTAAAGGCAGTAGATGACAGACAAATGATTTCTTTAACAGGTCTCCTGTCCAGCACCTACATATGTTCTTCACCTGCAGCTTCTCCGTGTTGAGATTGACATTGATGAAACTTGTCACCCTGGTGTCGACCTTGTTGCCCGTGCATTGAAGATCTTGGCCAATTGATTCAGCTGTCTGCCTCGTGATCGCTAGATCACGGGTTCATTTTCAGACTGTCATTCTGTTTTTAAGTTCAACGTTTTCGGAGGTCCATGAGGACTGGGCTCTGTGCTATGCTTTTGGTAGGCGGTTAGCTGATCTGCAGAGAGAGACCGAGCTAGATGGGATAAAACCCGGTGCAATGAAGTCCTATCCTCTTGCCTTTTAACCACTTTTTTATGTTAACCTGTGCAAGTGCCAGAACAGAACAGTATGTACATGACTTATTTTACCCGTATTGTAATTGGTTATTATAGATATATTTTATATAGATTCATCATCATTCCATTATGCCTGTGTGGGAATGTACGTAGGACAGCTGTGTTATGTCATAATGAGAATGTGTGTAGGACAGTCATGTCATTTGCCATCATGGGAATGTGTGTAGGACTGTCATGTCATCTTCCATCATAGGAATATATGTAATACTGTTATGTCATCTTCCATCATGGGGAAATTATGAACAACTGTCGTGTCATCTTCCATCATGGGAATGTATGTAATAATGTTATGTCATCTTCCATCATGGGGAAATTATGAACAACTGTCGTGTCATCTTCCATCATGGGAATGTATGTAATACTGTTATGTCATCTTCCATCATGGGGAAATTATGAACAACTGTCATGTCATCTTCCATCATGGGAATGTATGTAATACTGTTATGTCATCTTCCATCATGGGGAAATTATGAACAACTGTCGTGTCATCTTCCATCATGGGAATATATGTAATACTATGTCATCTTCCATCATGGGGAAATTATGAACAACTGTCGTGTCATCTTCCATCATGGGAATGTATGTAATACTGTTATGTCATCTTCCATCATGGGGAAATTATGAACAACTGTCGTGTCATCTTCCATCATGGGAATGTATGTAGGACTATCATCTTCTATTATGGTAATGTATGAAGGACTCATTTCCTAACTAACCATCATGGGAATGTACGTAGTACTGTCGTGTCTTCTATCATGGGAATGTATGAAGGCATGTATGATCATCTATATCTGTTTAGCACACACATTTTAAATAAACAGTATGTGTTATTATTGTTGCTTGTTACTTTTATTTCAGAAAATATGTATATTGTTTCAAACCATGGATCATATTTTGCAGTTACTGACACCTTTTATAGACTACCTGAATGCCTGTGCATCCTCTAACTTAAGAGTTTTCTTCTGCATTCGTCCAAATTGGTCGTTTTGGGCTTAATTGTTTTCTGTTTGTTTACCGTAAAACTGCGATATTTGCACCCTTCGGCCGACACATCTTCCTTCGGGCATTTGGTGACTGGGTTAGCCCACCCGGGACTCCATTGCGAAGATGTGTCAGCTCCCAAACTGGGATACTTGCTGTTGATCGCATGAAGCACTTGACATATATATGTATAATCTGAGCATTTGAGCTTAAATGATACGTAAACTGCCAAGGAGCGAGAGATTTACTATACATTATGTTGTCTCATTCTCCTTGTTCGTTAATTAAACATGAAAACCAAAAATCAGCCACTGCAACCAAACCTTTATAAGACAACGCTTGATAGTTTTCTTCCTCACAATCCATTTTAATCGACGATTTTGACAAAGCAGTCGCTCCACAGAAATGTTCCAACTATACTTAACAACACATTATTCAAAGAAAAGGCGGCATAATGTTAGCCGTGCTTTAGTGACAAGAAGCCACGTCCGACCTGGACGCCAGCTTATCGTGACATTTTCGTGCTTGCACCAAAACGTCTTGCACATTTTCCATTCTTCTTTAACTAATGCCGTGCAAATTGTGTCTTATAATCTATAGCCTGATCCAGGCATATGACATTCACATTCTTAAAATATTGTGGACCAAGAAAAAGAAACTTGGCATATTGCCCAAACCAACCAGATGTTTATCTCTTTACCTTCTTCTTGCTTGTTTTCCTATTAATTTTGTCATCGTTTGCTAAGTTTTCAAGTTTATTTATAAAATTAGATCAAAATAATCAATCGTTCTTGGCAGTGGCCATGCTGGTCAGTGATTTTAGCCATTGTCTTTATAAAGAAATCTTCCGCCTACTACCACAAACTTAAGACATAACTAACAACAATCTGTCACCCTCTCTCCAGCTCAAAGCATCACCTGCTAATTGATTCTGTGTAACCCTGGTTGGGGGGCACAACATCCACCATGCGCACACTAGTGGAGGGAAGGAGGGCCTTGCTTCTCCTGTGATAACAGAACATGTACACACAGCAATAGCATGTTTATATAGATCAACAGAACATGTACAAATGAATCAACACATTTTCTTTTATTTTCAATCTTTTATTATAAACACACGCTACAAAATAAGAACATTATAGCACATCTATAAATGCTAAAACATCTATATTTAATATATGTCTGAAAACAATTTAATACTTTCTAAAGGCATACTAACTTTTTGCATACTAACTTTTTTCTATGCATACTAACGTGCATACTAACTTTTTTCTATGCATACTAACGTGCATTCTAACTTTTTTCTATGCATACTAACGTGCATACTAACTTTTTTCTATGCATACTAACTTGCATACTAACTTTTTTCTATCCTTGAGGCGCATGGATATATGATGCTAATCTCATATTTCTTATAGACCATTGGGATTGGTGATGCGATTAATATCACGTCATCCATCTTTACTTCCCATATCATTTTCTGGTACACATTTTTATGCTGGGTCCGCATGGAATTCCAGGTTAATTATTTTCACAATCTATAGGGATTCAGTCACACGATCACTGGCTGGCAGGCAAATCTGTTAGCACTATATACTAGCTAATAAATATTTTTTTTTTAACATTATTTTAAAGCTGGATTTTAGATGCAAATGTAGAGGTTTTTTGTTTAATTTACATTTTTTTCTTCACTTTTTTAATGAAGAAAATGTAAATAATGCAGAAATTTAAAGTGCCTAATATTTATTGTTTTTTTAAATAAAAAAAAATTTTTAAATAAATAAATTTTTCCATAATCACTCCACGTAATGTGACTTGGGTGTCCATGTTACTTTATGTGGCTTATAGTACATTAAGAGTTAAATTATTTTAGTGAGCAGATCAATATAATAATTATAACTAACATTCTCCTTTAACGTTCTCCAGTTAAAAACTTTCTATTTAATCAAATTTCTTTAAAAAGCAAATTATGTTCATATGTACATCAAATATGTTCATTAAACTACTGAAAACTACAAAAAGTGTATTTATAACATAGCATATAATAAACATTACTATGTGAAAAGGATCTGTCTTATACTATAACATGAAATACAAACATATTTAGAACTTGCTAAAACAATTAAGCATAGCTAGTTTTATCTGAATAATATGCTGAAAATGAAAAACAATATATGAAAATTGACCTTATCTGTACACAAACACAGCTTTGGATGTGAGCTTACCTTCATTCTGTCATAGTGGCTTTGTATCCTAAAGGGGGGTTCGGTTTAAGCAGAGTTCCATTAAGACTAACCGGGAATATTGTGTTTGGCTGGTATGGTCAGTATCACACTGGCCACCTTTTTGTAGAAATGTCTAATTCCCATTTAAACTGTTAAAGAAAGAGTGGTCATTAATTAGTGCCAGTCACTTTTACCACACTTGTTTGTTTTCCCCCTGGTTATTTGCAATGTTTGTTTTCCCCCTGGTTATTTGCAGGCTACAGCTGAAATTATAGATGTTTCTTGTTTGAAAATGTAATTAACTTATAAAGGATGTGCGAATTGGTGCAAGATTTTCCCCTTTGAGTGTTTACCATACAAAATTAAGGGTTAATTATTCCTATGGTGTTCAAAATTATAATGTTAATAAGAAGTACTAAACAGCATTTTTAAAATTTATAACCAGGACAAGATGAAACAAAACAGTTCCGTATAGTCTATCCCTTCAAGAAGCTAGGGAGTACTGTCCTCTTGGCCTCCTTTAAGGAATAAGCTTATTCTGTAAAAGTCATCACCATCAAATGTTCTGCTGGCTGGCATGGGTGATCCTGCTTCTCCACATCTGATGATCTCCAACAGCAGGTGTCAGTTCATGTGCTGATATCTTTCCATGCCATGGCAGACGACTGTCAAGAATATTTTCTTGCTGATTTTCCTTATCGCTCTTTCCACATATTGTTCCAGTTGTCACAACATATTCTAGTTTTCCTCTTCTCATTCTTCTTCTTATAGTCCATGTCATGTGGCGTTGGTAATCATGTCTGTCCACAACCTTCTGTCTTGTTTACTGCCAGTAGTTTCTGATGTTGATGTTCCTACACACCATGATATCAAGATATCCAGCATCTTCTCTTTTATTCTTCCCATGCCCCTCCACCGCTCTCTTATCATCATGTTGTCAAAAATTGATGACTGTCTCTAATGTTTGTAATAAGTTGTCTTTTTTGTCTTAGCCCCTTTCAAAACATTCAGATTGCTCATTGTGGCTATGAAAGGAATTTTCAGTATTCTTCAGGGATTTTTGTTGTTGATAGTTTACTTATTATCCAGGATGTTTCAATACATTAGTTAATGTGATATTTGAATGTGAATTTAGTGATAGAATTGTGTAGTACCACTATGTGCAGACCCATCTAAGTCCTCAAGAAATATTTTGTCACTATGTACATTCCCATCTAAATCCTCAAGAAATCTTTCCAGGAGATAAGAACCATCTTCCTTCCAGAGCTGCTCTTGTTCATCAGGGCTGTAAATATCATCTAAGTCTAGTTTGCAATGTCCTGTGCTATAATTTAGCATGCTGCTTCCTGTGCTATATTCTAGCATGCTGTGTTCTGTGCTATATTCTAGCATGCTGTGTTCTGTGCTATATTCTAGCATGCTGTGTTCTGTGCTATAGTCTGTATCAGAAATATTGTGATCTGTTTCTGAGTCGCTTGTGATGCCTACACTTGTCACATAATCTGATGAGCTTTTAGAGGATACATTAACAGGAGATGATGTGTTGCTTGTTGTTGTATTATTCTCATCAAATAGAGGGGAATGAACTCTGTTGTTAGAGTAATGGCCATCCTGAGGAATTACTGAAATTATACCATTATTGTTTGAATTACTTTCTGCTGGATTGAATAAGAAATTTACACCAGTGATATTAGAATGTTGGGTATTTCCAGAGACTGCATGGAGGTTATGAGAATTTGACACATCTGAACTAAACAAGATGTCGGTGTTTTTAGATGTGTTGTCTGATTTTGGATTAAATTCTGGTGAATGCTGGGGTGGGTTTGTATGTCCTAAATATTGTATAACCTGTGTTTGGGATGTAGTGGGTGTTAAGTTTGGCATTATATTCAAGGCAGGTTTGGTACAAACAATTACATTTCCTAAAAGAAGATGGCTTATGTCTTCCTGTGAAATTCCAAGGCCACTGGTTGACATTGCTTGTTGCAGGGAATCTGCAGCAGTTGTTGCCATCGGGACTAATGTTTGCATGGTTGGTACTAGAGTGGAAGGTTTTGGCTGGAGTTTCTGCTTGTATCTTTTGGCTAAATTTGTTCTTGACTGGCATTTCCTGTTTGCCGGAAATTCTGGTTGTAAACTAATTTCTTGTGCTGCTTTCAAAGGCACTGGAACTGTTGAGTACACTGCCTGTTTGTCTAAGGGTAGTATATCTTTCTGAACTTTCCTCCACTTTTCACAAACGGCATCGTCGCTATTAATACCAAGACTTGATCTTTTTGTTGGTTTGATATTGTCGCAGCCACTAATGGTCAAGTTGTTGGTGACCTGAAGAGTTGAAGACAAGCATTGTTGTAAATCATTCACCAGTGACGAGTTCACTTGTGCTTTCAGCTCTTTGGCTTTTTCCAACGCATCAATAACAGCCATATGAACTCCAGTAACCTTCCCAAGCAAACTGGCTAAAGATGTCTGCAGAAACAACTCTCTGTACTTTCCCTCACTCCATAGTTTTGCCTCCTCTTCTAACTCTTGTGGAAACCTTCCCTCCTGTCGTAATTTTCTTTCCAAAGCTGTGTACTTTGTCAGCAAAACCTCCTTTGTATCCTTGGGATTTGCAGTTGGATTTTTCCAAGGAAGTTCAACTACTTCATCCCACCAATGAGGCTTGCATCTCTCACTCCAAACAGTTTCTTGACCCCTAGCTTTTCCCACCACCTCTCTGGACAAAAGTCTTACGGCAAAATCCAGCCATGCTTTTTCACTGTTTATTGGGTCTCTTTTAGAGCCCTGAGTGTCTACAAGCCATTTAAAATGGCATGGGCACGAACTTCCACAGCTCATGCTGTCTGTGGAAGCTACCGGAACCAAGTAGAGCTTGACTGAAACTAAACACACTTGGTTTTACCGAGAAGTCACTGTCTTTAGTTATCGCGAAAGATTCTCTCTGTTTTATAGAAGTCTGAATTTTCTCTGATGAAAAAGTAGAATATTTGTTGTACACCTCAAAGAACGTACGTTGTAAGATTGCTATAATCGCTGATGCAGAAAGTACAGTCCATGCAGTCGCAGTATCAATAGTCTCTGATACGAATACACTTGTACGTGGCTTCACTTCGACGTGTGAATTTCGTGGACATATTGAATCAGAACAACGGGGAGCTTTGTCATCTGTTTTAGTCGCTTTCAGGTTTGAAGTTATGTAGCTGACACAAACATCTCTGGAGGACATCTGAAACAGTAGCTTCTTAGCCTGAATGCAATCCATACAGAGCAACAAACTGATCAATAATCTGGCAATGCCAAAGACCTTCGGGAATTTCTGGCTACCCTGTCGTAAGGATGACTGCCATGCATTGTCAAGCATCTTAGCCTTTAAATGCTGTGCAAGTATTAAATCATGATCGGAATCATAACTCACATAAAGAGGAAATAAATCAGCATGGGGATCTTCACAATCTTTTCTAGTTGCGTTCGGGCATTCATTTTTGCCCCTGATAGCCTCAGAGCATGTATTGCAGAAGGTATCTAGGATTGCTTTAAACGGTGGTAGACGTGATGGTTGATTTATCTCATCTTGTTGCTGGATGTGGTTTTGTTGCACTCCCTTTTGGGTTTGCTTGACCTCATGTTGGTTCAGAAATTCAGCACACTCAAGGGGTGGTTGGAATATCTGGTGTTGAATTTCCTGTCCCAGAGGTGGTCCCTCTGGGACCTCAGATTGTAGGTTGATCATATTAGTATCTGTACACCATACAGACAGCACCAAAACTAGTGGCTGATAGAGCCGCTCGGGCAACATTCAGTCCTGGTTTCTAAGGAGGGGGAAAAATAAAACAAACTGTTACTATTTATTATATCATTGTGTTTACTGAATTTAAACAATGTTCAGAACGTATGACACCAACACCAGCAAACAAACCAAACAGTTAACATTTATTATATCATTGTGTTTACTCGGTTTAAACAGTATTAACAACGTACGCCAGCAAACAAATAAAGTAACATTTTTGAAAACTGAAATATTTTCTCTGGCAACATACTGATGTGTGAGTCACGGAATATTTTGCAATCAGTAAAGAAGTATGTCTAGCTGGCATGTCAGCCGTTGACAGCGAATTCGCTGGTGATGTCATGAGCACGGTCGGACATGGGTTCCATTTCTGAGCTCATCGGCTGCAAAAGTGAGAGAACAAATGGCCACCTATTCCTCCGTGCATCCAGGCCCACAAAATGTGATGGGGCTGTCACATCACAGACCCATGGCAGGAAACTGCTTAGTGACAAATGATTTAATTTTTAAAGAAGAAAATAGGGCTTTGGGGCTTAAATGTTACAGAAAAGTTTTTAAATGTCATGGGTCAAGAAAAAGAAAATTGGGGCTTTTGGGCTTAAATGTTGAAGAAAAGTTCTTAGAATGTCATGGATCAAGAAGAAAATGGAAGAATTTGGGCTTAAATGTTACAGAAAAGTTCTTAGAATGTCGTGGGTCAAGAAGAAGAAAAATGGGGGCTTTTTGGGCTTAAATGTTACAGAAAAGCTCTTAGAATGTTGTGAGTCAAGTTAAATGTTACAGAAATGTTCTTAGCATGTCATGGATCAAGAAGAAAATGGAAGAATTTGGGCTTAAATGTTACAGAAAAGTTCTTAGAATGTTGTGGGTCAAACAGAAGAAAATTTGGGCTTAAATGTTACAAAAAAGTTCTTAGAATTTTGGGTCAAGAAGAAGAAAATGGAGGAATTTGAGTTTAAATGTTATAGAAACGTTCTAAGAGGTGAATCAGGAGTATCATGTGTAAAGTGTATGTTATATAGAGGCACAGTGGCTTGAGGATACAACATCTAACTCCTGCAGATGTGTTTTGATTTAAACAAAACATGCTTTTGATTTACACAGTGGACTATGGGGTTTTACAGGGGAAAAACCAAGATGGTATGAGGATGCTGATCCTGTGTAGTAAATCAGATATCTAGACTTCTCGGATAAGATCTGGAGGACCTATGTGCATGCTGCCCTCAATAAAAGTCCCTTGCCAGTTGGAAATCCTACAGAATGGGCTATAGATTGCTGCTCTGGCAAACATTTCTAACTGGAAAAATCCAATCACAACAAAATATTTATAGCATGTGTAGATTTTGGTATTGTAAAACTTGTAAGAACTGAGGAGAGAAAGATGGTGGGCAAAGAAAGGTAGAGTAAATAATAAAAAAAAATACATGTAGCTTTGAGTAAAAATGACATTAAAACAGCAATTTTTAAAAAAAATGAATAAAGAATGGATGCCAACATGGAATCACAATGTGAATGAAGGGCACATATACGCATTGTTGAATGCTCCAACAATAACATGCCAGGTAACAAATGAAATTCAATGCATTACCAAAATTCTTAAACTACAAATTGGAATAATTTGAGGGGAAGTCAATAAGTAAGTCACAAATGGCTGTAGAAAAATAACTAAATATGATAACTTGAAACCCGTTTATTTTTATACATACATTGTCCCTTCATTTGTCAACATAATTTCCACCAATATTGATGCACTTATCCCATCGTTTTATCAGTCCTCCGAAACCGGCTGCATAGAACTGTGTGCTCTGTTTTCTAAACCACATTTTCACTTCACATTCAACTTCAGCATCATTCGCTAAATGTCTTCCACCAAGGTGGGTTTTCAGTGGACCAAAAAGGTGGAAATCGCTAGAGGCTAAGTCGAGGCTGTAAGCTAGATGTTCCAGAACTTCCCACCTTGGTTAATTTTCTCCTGGGTTAACGTGGTTTAGAAAACAGAGCACGCAGTTCTATGCAGCCGGTTTGGGAGGACTGATACAACAATGGGATAAGTACATCAATGTTGGTGGAAATTATGTTGAGAAATAAAGGGAAAATGTATGTATAAAAATAAACTGGTTTCAAGTTGTTATCATATTTAGTCATTTTTCTACAGCCATTTGTGACTTACTTATTGACTTCCCCGCATTCATATATGCCAAATAAAGTTTGTTGTCTATCCTTTACAGGACGTTGCAGTCAACCCCTACTTTCTTTGCTGTTTGTGATTTCTTGGCAAGTTTACATTCATTAGTTTGCTATTGCTTTCTTAACGATTAGCACTTATACCATTGTATGAAAACCAATGCAAGGTGGTCTGCTTCCAAATCGCCCGTAGTCCATAACCGTTTTGTCACAAAGTCAGTGATGCCTAATCATCATCATTATCATCTTCCATTTTTGCCGTCAAGCGTCGTGGGGAGGAATAATTGGCGTTCCAGCGCCCGATGGGTGGCACTGGATAGTGTCATTCCGTGTGATTGTAGAATGTCTTTGATGTCGTCAATTCATTTTCTTCTCGGGCGTCCACTTGCTCTTGTGGCAGACGATCTTTCATGTAGGGCCAGTGCTGGTAATTGATGGTGTTGCTTTCTAACGAGATATACACCATTAACTGACTCAGTGCTAAACAAAAAGTTGGTTTAGACCAGACATGGTACACAATCAAATGAACAAGTAAATTTCTGTTCACTGAGCATTTAAATTGTGGAAGATACCACGAAACAAAACAAATAACACAATAGCCCTAATATGGCGATATTTCGCCCTTCTGTCACAATGGGAAGTCACATTTGGTGATATATTATTCTTCGGCATGAAATATGAATTTTAAAGGATATCGCTAAGTGAATTTATGACCCACTGCAACAAGCTTATAACAATGGAAAATATGTAAAAGGAAGATAGTCCCAGAGAACTGCAAAACATGAAGCGGTATATCACAAGAACATAAATTTATATTTAGGGGATCAGTATTGCAAAGAGGAGCAACGGGCTCAGTAGTTAGAATGCCGGGTTCTCCTTCAGAAGACCTAGGTTTGAATCCTAGCAACTTTGTGGATTTTTTCAATGGGGGAAAAAAAAAACCCTAGCCTGCACACTTTGTTACAACTTCACTAGCCCGGCGGCCTTAATTCCTCAGGCTCAAGGTACTACTGGCGGTAGATGACAGTTTTGACAGCAAAGTAAAATATTAATAAGTGTAATTCACTTTTGTAAAGCTGTAAATGTACTGACAGAAATAGCTAGAATATATAGCCTATACAATATGAAATAAAAGTATAATACTACACATCCATAAGAGAATGCTAAACCATGCACAAATTATATCTCCCAATTATAACCCAGGATGGTTGAACAGGATATTTCTGGAATAAATACAGTACAGAAAAAATGCTGACAAGTAATTTTTTTGAGTAAATTAACTTTGTTCTTCTTTCGTTCACTTGAAATTTGTCTGTAGCTGAAATGTTGTATGTTGTATGAATTTAACTGTCTGTTTTTATTTCACCCAGTGGTCCATTAACATCTTCCACTATTGTTTCTCTATGCCAGAAAGTGTGCCTAGATATGTCATACTTTTGGCAGTAAATTAACTGATTGGGTTGGTTTCCATGTGCATATCCGAACCAACACGTACATCCAAAGATCTCAGTACTTGGTGTTCTGGATCAGTTAGTTATATTAATGTACTCCTCCATCTTGGTCCAGCATAATTTCTATCCGGTTGTTCTCTACCTCTGATCTGTCCAGCTGTCATGACCTAACCACCTGTCGTTAAATATCCAGCTGTCATGATCTACTCAGCTGTCATGATCTACCCAGCTGTCGTGATCTACCAACCTGTCGTTATATATCCAGCTGTCATGATCTACCCAGCTGTCGTGATCTACCCAGCTGTCGTGATCTACCCAGCTGTCATGATCTACTCAGTTGACATGAACTATCCAGTTGTCATCTACCCAGTTGTCATGATCTACCCAACTGTTATGATCTATCCAGCTATCATGATCTATCCAGCTATCATGAGCTACCCAACTGTTATGATTTACCCAGTTGTCATGATCCAACCAACTGTTATGATCTACCCACCTGTCGTAATATATCCAGCTGTCATGATCTACCTAGCTGTCATGATCTATCCAGTTGACATGAACTATCCAGTTGTCATGATCTATCCAGTTGATGTGAACTATCCAGCTGTCATGATCTACCCACCTGTCATTATATATCCAGCTGTCATGATCTACTCAGCTGTCATGATCTATCCAGTTGATGTGAACTATCCAGCTGTCACAATCTATCCAGCTGTCATGATCTACCCACCTGTCGTTATATATCCAGCTGTCATGATCTACCCAGCTGTCATGATCTACCCACCTGTCGTTATATATCCAGCTGTCATGATCTACCCAGCTGTCATGATCTACCCAGCTGTCATGATCTATTCAGCTGTCATGATCTACCTACCTGTCGTTATATATCCAGCTGTCATGATCTACCCACCTGTCGTTATATATCCAGCTGTCATGATCTACTCAGCTGTCATGATCTATCCAGTTGATGTGAACTATCCAGCTGTCACAATCTATCCAGCTGTCATGATCTACCCACCTGTCGTTATATATCCAGCTGTCATGATCTACCCAGTTGTCGTGATCTACTCAGCTGTCATGATCTACCGAGCTGTCATGATCTACTCAGCTGTCATGATCTACCGAGCTGTCATGATCTACTCAGCTGTCATGATCTACTCAGCTGTCATGATCTACCCAGCTGTCATGATCTACTCAGCTGTCATGATCTACCGAGCTGTCATGATCTACTCAGCTGTCATGATCTACTCAGCTGTCATGATCTACTCAGCTGTCATGATCTACTCAGCTGTCATGATCTACTCAGCTGTCATGATTTACTCAGCTGTCATGATCTACCCAGCTGTCATGATCTACCCAGCTGTCATGATCTACCCAGCTGTCATGATCTACCGAGCTGTCATGATCTACTCAGCTGTCATGATCTACTCAGCTGTCATGATCTACCCACCTGTTGTTATATATCCAGCTGTCATGATCTACCCAGCTGTCATGATCTACCGAGCTGTCATTATATATCCAGTTGTCAAGATCTACCCAACTGTTATGATCTACCCAACTGTTATGATATTCCCTGTTGATATGAACTATCCAGTTGACATGAACTATCCAGTTGCCTTGATATATCCAGTTGTCATGATCTATCCAGTTCACATGAACTATCCAGTTGATATGAACTATCCAGTTGTCATCTATCCAGCTGATCTACCCAACTGTTATGATCTACCCAGTTGACATGAACTATCCAGTTGTCATATATCCAGTTCTCATAATCTATCCAGTTGACATGATCTACCCAGCTGTCATGATATATCCAGCTGTTACGAAGTTTTCCAATGCCTATTTTTTCATTATATTACCAAAAGAAGGCTTTAGTTTTGTCTCCGTCTTATAATATTTATAGTTATATACCAAGTTCTTCTTTCAATGTTATGGGTAGATTTTCTAGCTTAGAAATGTCAGTTTAATGACAAGCTATTGGCGGCATGTCAACACGGAGGTGGATACAGAACATTAAAGACACCCTAGGCATAAAAATTCAAAATGTATGAAGCTGGGGGAGTGGGGACTCCTGATGTCCGTGATCAGAGCAAGATTCTCCAAAGGACCCTGCCTACTGCATGCATCATGATGATGGCCATTAAAGTGTTAACATGAAAAGAACCTCTAGGCATCTTCGTTAGTAGATGGATGTACAACCGTAGCCGCCAGGGATCGTGGAGATTGCCAACGAGTCCAAATAGTACCCACTGAGGAGACTCCCGAAAACATTCATTATTTCACTTCCTTACTCCCACCGAACATCCCGCTGTGTTCAGATAGAATATTGAATATACGATACGTGGGGGAACAGTTCACGAAAACCGTCAAAACCACAACTCACACATTAGATTCTAAGATGTACCACGGTTTTATTACTAATACAGTAAAATGTAATATCTTAATACCTGGTTACTTACTTAACGAACGTCCGTGTCTACAGACTACGCATCATCGGATAACTTGGTTAACCTGAGAGCCGGGTGCCTGGTTGAATGACCACAAGTGTATCTGTGATCTTGCTAATGTGACTTTCTAGCCAATCATAGGCCGAAGAATAGCTTCTAGCGGGTTAGCCTGGTCACGTGTATCATTGCGCAATTTCTATAAATATGTACCGTACTTTTCCGAATAAAACTAAATGTGTTTGTGTGTGGGCTCGTTCTGCTAGGTCAGGTCTTCGGTCAGGAAACCGGTTTTTCGAAGGTCTTTAGGTTTTTCAATGTTAGTCACGTGTCCTTTACAGGGCGCTGCAATCAACCCCAGCATTTTTAGCTGCTTGTGATTCACGAGGCAAGTTTATGTCCGTTAGTTTGCCAATACATTTTGAATAGTAAACTTAATCGACAATAATTCGCTTGTGCAAAACGACTGATGTGAGCCCAATTTCCATTTCTTTAAGTTTCATATTATCCTACCATCATTATGTGTCATGCTGGTGAGCTCACTGGATGGTGTTCCTCTACAAGCATTCGTTCTCCTTGTTTTAATCAGATTTGACAACACGATACAGAAATATAAACTTGAACACTAAGTGACAACTGGCAATATTCATGAGAAAAGGGACAAAGGGAAGATGAGATAAATTCAAAACAATGTTTTCCCTTACTGAATTTTGAATAATGAAGACACAAATAAAAGACTGCACAATTTATTGCCTGACATATTTCTCCTCTTCTCGACAGAAACATATTTCAGAAGTCACACAACATAAGAGGTAAATAGTTGTTCCGAGACCCTAATAATCGAGAGATGGTGAATCATGACTGACCACTTATATTGACATGGCACATGACGAAGAGTATTGACTTAGAGAAGGGGCACCGCCCAAAGACGAATGTGCTGGAGAGAAACTTGGACAGCCAGTACCTAAAACCATAACAACGTACTTGTCTAGTCCAAGCGAAGCCTAGTACGGACCCTGTTCAGTCACGCCATGCGGATATTTGCTCACGATACTCTGGCAGTAGACTATGAAACCTTAAAGAAAACCTTACATCGAAATGGCTATCGAACTGGATTCATAAAGTTCTAAAGCCACCCATCCAATCAGTTATCAGTTATCAGTTGGGGTATCTTCATTGCACCCCGGACAGGTCCATAGGTGCTCAGATCCTCCCCCCCCCCCCCACCCCAACATATGCATCAGCGTCCGGTGACTAATAGTGCCAGTCCTGTGTTGGTTGACGAGGCACCTCGTTTTTCCGATGTACCTCTTGCGTCTGGCCGTGCCTATTCTTACACCCAAGTCTTTCATCCTGGACAGCGATGTGGATTCACTGACGTCAAAGTCCTCTGTTCTCGCCATATCTTTAAATCGGCACGATCCATGGGCTGGCCATCTACAGGGGGTGCAGAGCCAGCCAGTTTATCAGCTCGTTCATTTCCCTCGACTCCCGCATGTCCCGGGATGAAGATGAAGGTGACTTTACGGACAACAGACTTCCGCAGCGACTCAGTCCACTGTCTACGTACAGATCCAGCTTCGACCTTCTGGGTCATACTCATTGAATCACTTAGTATACACACGTTGGTATAATGCTGTGATTCCAGCCATATGAAAGCCTGTGTAACTGCCATCACCTCCATCGTCATGCTGCTCGTGGTCATAGAGTGGGCACCAGTGGATTCTTGAACGGTTTGGCCCGCTGAACGGGCTGTAAATGCTCACTCACTTCTCTGCTGCTTTACAACAGATCCATCTGTATAGATGAGCACTTCGGGGCTATCTGAGTGTTCATAGATGAGCGCGTTGACCTCTGCATTGACAGCGGCAGGGTTCTGCTCTCTGCATCGTCTGTCGAGTGTGATAATGCAGGAGAAAGTGCACTTAAATTCTGGAGGCACCGGCACTCATTCCTTGCCAGGGTTGATACTGGTAAGACTGCAGACCTGTCTGACGACATCTTCCGCCCGACCCATCCATGATTTGCCTCTCTTTAGCCTGTCACCCTTTTCTCTGAATATAGCGTCATGCAGAGGGTGCTGCTCATCTGCACTTATTTTTAAGTATGCACGAGTTCTCCAGATCTTGATCCTCTGTTCCATTGTTGGGAAGTCAAGGAGGTATCTCATTGCTGCACAGCTGGTGTCTCTCGTGCAGCCCAAAATGATGCGCATGGCTTCGTTTTGTATCTTTTCAAGTCTTACAATCTGTGTAGGGCTGACAGTGAGGATGGCCAGGGCATACTCGATGCGTGAAGGCACCAGTCCTTGGAACAGAAGTATTAGGAGTCTTGCTCGATATTGGTAGTCGCCATGACTCTCATTGCTGACAAACCTTTTCGAGCTTTCGTTATGACATAATCAACATGATCTCTGAAGGACAAGCTTTGATCAAGCCTCACGCCAAGATATGTCATTGACTGGGTTCTACTCAAAATGCTCCCATCCATTCTTACTGCCTGCAGGTCTGTGTTCACAATATGGTTGTTTAGGGAGAATCATGTAACCGATGCCTTTGCAGGGTTGACAAGGGCGCCGGCATCAGCACACCATGAGGAAATTCGATCTAGTGCCACCCATCCAAACCACCATCCAACGAAACATCGGTCTCCAAACTCCAAGCACTTATTCAGTTAACCTTTCGTGGGTGGGCATGAGGGGTTGGGCGTAGTGTACACGCGCAGAACCGACTCACATAACAGTTGGCCGAGCGTACTTGTCGCAGTTTCGGTTATAAGAAGCAAAAACCACCCATATATAGTTATACTAGCCCAATTAGTAACAGTGAGGGGGGGGGGGGCATTGAGGAGACATCGTGACGACTGGAAAGATCAGTGGGAATTAGACAGGAACAGGCCAAGAAAAAAAGATGCTGGTCGGAGGAATGCGTACGAGTTCTGATACTGATATTTCGTCATGTCATGGTATCAAATTGCCCAACATATTCTACTCTCCTCCAACATTCCCGCTGTGGCGACATATTCCAATGTTCTCCTTATGATATACCCAAAGAATGTGGACTGTCAGCTTCTGATGCGAATAACCAATTCTCTTTGTGAGTTAGCTTCTTTCAGGATATTTTCATAGCTCTTTTTATCCCCCCACAGAGTCCTCGTCATTCGTCTATAAAATAAACCCTCATTTGTCGGCCAATTCTCCATGATTCCCTTCCGTAGATCTGTAATGGCTCAATATAGCCATTGAGAACTCTTTCCCTCATCTCGATTGACAAAGATAAATTGCAGAGAATATATTTTATGTGTGTGTATGTGTGTGTTTGTGTCCTCTTTTAGAATCTACTGTACAAAAAGACATATAGGTGGAGGGGGAGGGCGGGGCGGCACATACAATAACGGCCGGGCCTCGCGGACATTGCCAACGGATGCGCCTAGCTCCCACCAAGGAGACGCCCAACAACAACTCACGGGACACAACAAATTATTGCTAGGATAGAATATTAATGAAGCAAAACGACGAAAGCTTTCAAAACAGCAACAACAGCAACAATACCAACAACAACAACAACAACAACAACATACATTCTAAATTTGCACTACCGTGTTATTACTACTACAATATAGACAACATATGTAAAGAAACCAGTCAAACAGAGACAGCAAGAATACCGCATTACGAGAACACAGAAGAAGAACCATCTGCAAATCTAACCATTAGAGAACTTCTGTTTGAGGACGACCAAGCACTAACAGCGAAATCACAAGCTGAATTACAAGAATACATGAATAGTCTAAACGAAATGTGTAGGGAACATAACATGAAAATTAGCACAAGCAAAACAGAGGTAATGACTATAACTAAAGAAGAACAAACAACAACAATTCACCTAAACGAACATCCCTTGAAACAAGTAAAGAGTTTCAAGTACCTAGGAAGTATAATATCATCAAATGGCAGATCAGAAGACGAGATCGAAAATAGGTGCAATAAGGCAAACCAACTCATTGGATAAATGCACCAATAGTAAAGAACAAACATGTATCAATAACTACTAAGAAAGCACTTTACAACACAATCTTCCTACCAACTCAATGCTACCAATGCCAAACTTGGACAATGATAGAAAAAGAGAAAAGAAAAATCACAACAACAGAAATGAGGTTCCTGAGAAGAATACTCAACGTATCAAGAAGAGATAAGATCAGAAATGAAGAAATCGGAACTAAAGTGGGGATTAAAGCAGCACTAGATTTTATTAGAAAGCAGCAAGTCAAATGGTTTGGCCATGCAAGTAGGTTACCAGCCAACAGTATACCACAACAAGCAATGATGTACAGACCAGAGGGAAGCAGAGGAAGAGGCCGACCACGTAAACGATGGACGGAGGGAATAGCAGAGTCCATGGGAATATCAATATATGAAGTCCATAATCGGGCACTCTCACGATGTTTATACTTCACTTCGACACCGCAAGGTACAAGTGGAACATGATGAGATGAGATGAGATGTTCTTAATGTCCCGTTTCGGGAGTCTCCGTGGCGAAGTTGTCAAGCCGTCTTCCTCGGGCTCCGAAGGTTGTGGGTTCGTTTCCGGGCTGCGAACCTTCGGTTCATGTGTGCATTTTTTTGGCGACTCCTGAGGATCGTCGCCGGAGCTACGGAGTTCGTGCTTTGTGGGACGCCTTCCGCGCTGCGGAAATAGACTGAGTCATATGGGATAAAACCCTGTGCAATGTGTGACTTTTTTTTAATGCCCTGTTCACTTACCGTACAAACATCCGTGTCTAGAGAAGACACATCATCGGGCTACTTGGTTAACCTGGCAGGGAGCCGTTGGCTCAATCGTGCTAATGTAACTTTTAGCCAATCACAAACTGCAGCATGCTTATCTAACGGGTTAGCCTGGTCACGTGTAATTTCTATAAATAGTAGTGGTAGTAGTAGTCCTCTTTTAGTCCTAAAAGGACTATAGAGTTGCGCCGCTGGGGAGGTAACTGACAGCACCGCTGGTAAATGCGTTGCTGAAGTGACCTCGTCAGGGCGCAAGCCTGGGCAATGGAATTCCGAGAACCAGCTGTTTCCCGGTTGCAAGTTCCCCTTCTCCACGTCACCGATGTTGACCAGGGGAAAGGACAGATTCTATAAATATATATATATATATGCTATGATCTGTTGAAAGACAAGCTGAGAAACACCCGATGGCAGTGGACGTGGTTTCTGGGGAAAATGCAAATAACATGGACTGATAGAACAATCGGGGGGGGGGGGGGGGGGGGGGGTTCCTACAAGAAACAGGTAAACACCATAAACTGATTACAGAAATTTGACGTAGACAGTCATGATTTTTCGGCACGTTTTGGAAAGAAATAAACTAGAAAACTTTATGACAACTGGCAAGAATGAGGGGAAAATAACAAGCGGATGGCGGAGAGATAAATAAATATAAGGAAGGAGCAAAATAAAAACGGCCTGATGTGCCCTTTACATGCAATCAAAAGAAAAGAATGATCAAATCAGTCAGAAAGCCACCAAAACCTGCTTAAGACGACTACCACGTTATAGACAGGCGAGAACAAGTCATTATTCTGCGCCTCAGAACAGGACACAATAGATTACGCAATCACATGTATACAAAATTCAAGATTGGTGAAACAGCCATGTGCACATGTGGATTGGCGTCGCAGACAGCAGAGCACATACTCTAAGACTGCCCAAAATATAACATATCTAGGCAAACCGTCTGGCCTAGAGAGACGACAATGGAAGATAAACTCTATGGGCCGCTGAGTGAACTAAAAAAGACAGTTAAATTCATACAAGAGACAATATCGCTGTTATAAACATATTTCAAGTGAACGAAAGAAGAAGAAGAAGAAGAAGAAGAAGAAGAAGAAGAAGAAGAAGAAGAAGAAGAAGAAGAAGAAGAAGAAGAAGAAGAAGAAGAAGAAGAAGAAGAAGAAGAAGAAGCAGCAGCAGCAGCAGCAGCAGCAGCAGCAGCAGAAGAAGAAGAAGAAGAAGAAGAAGAAGAAGAAGAAGAAGAAGAAGAAGAAGAAGAAGAAGAAGCGTTAGATTATTAGTCAGATAGTCCTTGGGAATCTAAGCAGATGACAGGATAGTAGATAAGAAACTGTACACAGATATAATAGTTGCAAACGTGGATGATTTGTGATGTGTTTTGCAACTGTATGGATATTTTTATTTTTATTTAACCGGTTGCAATTAAAGATATTATTAGTTCAAAACAATGTTTTCCCGTGATGAATTTGAATAACGAAGACACAAACAATAGATTGCACGATTTATTGCCTGGCATATTTCGCTGCATCTCGTCAGGTACATACTGCAGAAATCGCACAACTTACGTGAATTAATTATGTATTTTAATTAAGTAATGTAATTAAGTATGTACCTGACGAGATGCAGCGAAATATGCCAGGCAATAAATCGTGCAATCTATTGTTTGTGTCTTCGTTATTCAAATATTATTAGTTCTTTCCCCTGGAACCTACGGGGCAAAAGATGTACAGAGAGACCAGAAACTCATGGAGTAGAGAATTGGAGACATGGATGAATACTATTGGGAGGCGGGGGCGACACGGAGTGATCTGTAGATGACACAAAAGATAGGAGATGGCGTGGGTTTGATTAAGGACTTTGATTCACTGGGAAATAGAAGAAAAAAAAGGATATGCAGAAGAATGTACTTTTGCTTCCCCGTGACGTCTTTCTGGTTATGTCATACTCCTCTCCCAGCAATACCACCCCACCACCTCTCCCAACAATACCACCCCCACCTCTCCCTACGATATCACCCCACCACCTCTCCCAACAATACCACCCCACCACCTCTCCCAACAATACCACCCCGCCACCTCCCAACAATACCACCCCACCACCTCCCAACAATACCACCCCACTACCTCTCCCAACAATACCACCCGACCACCTCTCCCAACAATACCACCCCACCTCCTCTCCCAGCGATATCACCCCACCACCTCTCCCAACAATACCACCCCACCACCTCCCAACAATACCACCCCACCACCTCCCAACAATACCACCCGACCACCTCTCCCAACAATACCACCCGACCACCTCTCCCAACAATACCACCCCACCTCCTCTCCCAACAATATCACCCCACCACCTCCCAACAATACCACCCGACCACCTCTCCCAACAATACCACCCGACCACCTCTCCCAACAATACCACCCGACCACCTCTCCCAACAATACCACCCCACCTCCTCTCCCAGCGATATCACCCCACCTCCTATCCCAACGATATCACCCCACTTCCTATCCCAACAATACCACCCCACCACCTCCCAACAATACCACCCCACCACCTCTCCCAACAATACCACCCCACCACCTCCCAACAATACCACCCCACCACCTCCCAACGATATCACCCCACCTCCTCTCCCAGCGATATCACCCCACCTCCTATCCCAACGATATCACCCCACTTCCTATCCCAACAATACCACCCCACCACCTCTCCCAACAATACCACCCCACCACCTCCCAACAATACCACCCCACCACCTCTCCCAACAAGACCACCTCACCTCCTATCCCAACAAGACCACCTCACCTCCTATCCCAACAAGACCACCTCACCTCCTATCCCAACAATACCACCCCACCACCTCTCCCAACAATACCACCCCACCACCTCCCAACAAGACCACCTCACCTCCTATCCCAACAAGACCACCTCACCTCCTATCCCAACAAGACCACCCCACCACCTCTCCCAACAATACCACCCCACCACCTCCCAACAATACCACCCCACCACCTCCCAACAATACCACCCCACCACCTCCCAACAAGACCACCTCACCTCCTATCCCAACAAGACCACCTCACCTCCTAACCCAACAATACCACCCCACCTCCTCTCCCAACAATACCACCCCACCACCTCCCAACAATACCACCCCACCACCTCCCAACAATACCACCCCACCACCTCCCAACAAGACCACCTCACCTCCTATCCCAACAAGACCACCTCACCTCCTATCCCAACAAGACCACCTCACCTCCTATCCCAACGATATCACCCCACCTCCTCTCCCAACAATACCACCATACCACCTCCCAACAATACCACCCCACCACCTCCCAACAATACCACCCCACCACCTCCCAACAATACCACCCCACCACCTCCCAACAATACCACCCCACCACCTCCCAACAAGACCACCCCACCACCTCTCCCAACAATACCACCCCACCTCCTCTCCCAACAATACCACCCCACCACCTCCCAACAATACCACCCCACCACCTCCCAACAATACCACCCCACCACCTCCCACAATACCACCCCACCACCTCCCAACAATACCACCCCACCACCTCTCCCAACAATACCACCCCACCACCTCCCAACAATACCACCCCACCACCTCCCAACAAGACCACCCCACCACCTCTCCCAACAAGACCACCCCACCACCTCTCCCAACAAGACCACCTCACCTCGTCTCCCAATGATATCATCCCACTTCCTATCCCAACAATACCACCACACCACCTCTCCCAACAATACCACCACACCACCTCCCAACAATACCACCCCACCACCTCCCAACAATACCACCCCACCACCTCCCAACGATATCACCCCACCACCTCTCCCAACAATACCACCACACCACCTCTCCCAACAATACCACCCCACCACCTCCCAACAATACCACCCCACCACCTCCCAACGATATCACCCCACCACCTCCCAACAATACCACCACACCACCTCTCCCAACAATACCACCACACCACCTCCCAACAATACCACCCCACCACCTCCCAACGATATCACCCCACCTCCTCTCCCAACAATACCACCACACCACCTCTCCCAACAATACCACCCCACCACCTCCCAACAATACCACCCCACCACCTCCCAACGATATCACCCCACCACCTCTCCCAACAATACCACCACACCACCTCTCCCAACAATACCACCCCACCACCTCCCAACAATACCACCCCACCACCTCCCAACGATATCACCCCACCACCTCCCAACAATACCACCACACCACCTCTCCCAACAATACCACCACACCACCTCCCAACAATACCACCCCACCACCTCCCAACGATATCACCCCACCTCCTCTCCCAACAATACCACCACACCACCTCTCCCAACAATACCACCCCACCACCTCCCAACAATACCACCCCACCACCTCCCAACAATACCACCCCACCACCTCCCAACAATACCACCCCACCACCTCCCAACAATACCACCCCACCACCTCTCCCAACGATACCACACCACCTCCTCTCCCAAAGATATCACCCCACCTCCTCTCCCAACGATATCACACCACCTCCTCTCCCAAAGATATCACCCCACCTCCTCTCCCAACGATATCACACCACCTCCTCTCCCAAAGATATCACCCCACCTCCTCTCCCAACGATACCACACCACCTCCTCTCCCAAAGATATCACCCCACCTCCTCTCCCAACGATATCACACCACCTCCTCTCCCAAAGATATCACCCCACCTCCTCTCCCAACGATACCACACCACCTCCTCTCCCAAAGATATCACCCCACCTCCTCTCCCAACGATATCACACCACCTCCTCTCCCAAAGATATCACCCCACCTCCTCTCCCAACGATACCACACCACCTCCTCTCCCAAAGATATCACCCCACCTCCTCTGCCAACGATATCACACCACCTCCTCTCCCAAAGATATCACCCCACCTCCTCTCCCAACGATATCACCCCACCTCCTCTCCCAACGATATCACACCACCTCCTCTCCCAAAGATATCACCCCACCTCCTCTCCCAACGATACCACACCACCTCCTCTCCCAAAGATATCACCCCACCTCCTCTCCCAACGATACCACCCCACCTCCTCTCCCAAAGATATCACCCCACCTCCTCTCCCAACGATATCACCCCACCTCCTCTCCCAACGATATCACCCCACCTCCTCTCCCACTCTGATACCCGTGCGTATATCTGATTAGATGCCCAGCCTACTTCGACAGGGACAAATAAAAACGAAATCTCCTGTGCATACATTTATAAATTTGTTTTATGTCCGTTGCAGGACGTTGCAACCAACCCCAGGTTGATTTTCTAGGCAATTGTGCGTTCAGAAGTTTGTCACTACTTTCTGATCGAGAAGTCGCCGTTTAAGTCTAACTTAATGCCCGTGTAGGGAATGAACGTTCACAAACACATTGTCCACGTTAGTTCCCCTAGCGTCCCTCTGTACTTTGAGGTTGAAGTCTCTTGATAGTGAAGGAAACTACCAAATAGGCCCAACCCAGGCCAGTCCATATGTGCTATATCGAATCATAACCTGGTAACATCCACATATACCTCTCTGTAGATATTTGTTACCCTTTCGATCGCTCGCTTTGAACTCAAGTGTAGTCCATACACGCTTCTAGTAGCACTGGATGGAACTTTGCGTGTAGATTAGCTTTCCATATTACCATTGTCCCTCGCCTCCAGGCGAACCCACTCCGGCTTCATGAGTACTTTTAATTTACGTCCCCAAGTCAAGGACAAGAAGTCCACATTTTAGTCCAACTAACTGGTGTAGAAGCTGAACCCCTTAACTCCGCATCAGCACACCGGATGTTTAAGAACGAGCTTTCTTATCCATTTGGCCATGCTGACCTACTATGTACATGTGATGTTCCAGTTTAGGTCTTGCCCACCCCGCTGGCTTCTGAGCTTGGAGAGAGGCAGGAGAACTCGCAGCGCAGTCATCGTGGAGAAATTGTCTGTACCGCATTGGTGGAATATCAATACACCAACCTCATTCCGATAGTGCAAACAGACTTTAACACACTAGAATACCGATGGGCTTATACGAATAATATGGGGCTACCAACACACATGTGAGGTGTGTAAAAGAGTTCTTTACATTTACTGTTGTACCGTTTGAGAGGGGTTTTCAGTTTTTGTTGATTTTCTCAAGATAGCCTAATGCTACCAAAAAAAACAACAACAAATAAACTAAAAAGTCCTGATGAAGGAACCAGCAGTTGATATGAGAATTGTTAGGGACGTCCCTTTTTTCGACCTGAGTGCTGCAAGTGAGTTGCATGCCAGTCTTTTCCTCCCGTAGTGAACGGCGAGCCTTCGTAGGAACGTGCACATGCCACTGTCAACACAACTTCCTAACCGTTGTGCCAAAGCGCCCGCCAGGGAATGTTACTCTCATTGGTATAAATACGGCATTACAGGAAAAACCTTAGATTGCGAAAAGCCTGCAACTATTTTTAGAAACTGATTCGCACAGATTTGGTTGGTTAATCATCATGCGTCGCTATATACTCGTTAAAGATAAGTCTGTAATGATTCTCCATATTGCATCTTCTCGGCTCACTCTCGCTATTTCTTCCTGTCCATCTCGTTAAGTTTTTCTCCCACAGGCGTTTTGTTTTTCTCTTGCGTTCTTCCCCTCCACTTTTCCCTGCGACATTTAACAAGAGGCTGTGTCTCTTTCAGGATATTTGCATAGCTCTTTTCATCCGTCCACAGTGTCCTCGTCATTAGTCTATAAAATAAACCCTCCTTTGTCTGCTAATTGTCAATGATACCCTTCCCTAGATCAGTAATGGCTCAATATAGCAATTGAGCACTCTTTTCCTCATTTCGATTGAGAAAGATAAATTGCGGAGTGTGTCTGTGTGTGTGTGTGTGTGTGTGTGTGTGTGTGTGCGTGTGTGTGTGTGTGTGTGTGTGTGTGTGTGTGTGTGTGTGTGCGTGCGTGTGTGTCCTCTTTTAGAATCTACTGTACAAAAAGACATTTAGGTTGGGGTGGGGGGAACCACATACAATAGCGACCGGGCCTCGTGGACATTGCCAACGGATGCACCCAGCTCCCACCAAGGAGACGCCTAATAACAACACTCACAGGACAAACCAAATTATTGGTATGACAGAATATTAATGAAGAATACGACGAAAGTTTCAAAACAACAAACACACACACACACACACACGCACGCACGCACGCACGCACGCACGCACGCACACTTTCTAATCTGCACTACCGTATTATTGCTACTACAATATACTTTCATATGCTCTTAGTGCCCAGTTCACTTACTGTACAAACGTCCGTGTCTAGAGAAGACACATCATCGGGCTACTTGGTTAACCTGGTAGGGAGCCGTTGGTTCAATCGTGCTAATGTAACTTTTAGCCAATCAGAAACTGCAGAAAACGTATCTACCGGGTTAACCTGGTCACGTGTCCATTTCTATAAATACATATGGTGCTGAAAAAAATCTGTCATTTACTGCCAATATATTTATATAGTACCTTATAGTACAATATAGTATCTAACGGGTTAACCTGGTCACGTGTTATTTCTATAAATACACATGGTGTGCTAAGGTGAAAAACAAGCTGAGAAACTTCTGATGGCCAAAGCCATTACCCTCTTTGAACAACAGTCACCTTCCACTTAATAAATATCCTGTGTGGGTGAAACCGAGGGTGGCCGCTATTGATTTGATTTGTGGCTGACTCAGTCACGGGATTGTTAATCTGAACCAGGAATGAACCCTAATACTAATACTAATATAACGTCTCTTTGAGGTTGAACGGTGTATGGTTAATGGTATAAACGAAATCCAAATTCTGACAGCACTGGAAATGTGGTTTATAAGGAAATTGCAAAGAATAACATAGACAGACAGAAAAACCAATGAACAAGTCCTACAAGAGACAAATTAACACGGTAAACTGTTTAAAGAAATTAGAAGTGGGCAGTCACGATTTTTTGGCACATTTTGAGAAGAAATAAACTGGAAAACTTAGTGACAACTGGCAAGATTGAGGGGAATGGAACAATGGGAAGGCAGAGAGATAAATATCTGGATAGTTTGGTCGTATGCCATAATTGAGACAAGAACACATAGCTGATCCGTGACTCTGGTAATCGTATGTGGGAAGAAGACCAAGTCATATGGAATAGAACCCAATGCAATGACGTCGATCTTCTAGTCTAGCTTTCAAACCCTTCCCCTTTGTTAACATGAACCCAAATTCTTGCATACCAAACCGTTTACACCTTTTTTTTGGGGGGGGGGGGGGGGGTAAAAAGTTGACATTATACCTGCCGTCTGCGCCCTCGTGTGTTGTTAGACAGGGACTATAAGCGTTAGATTATTAGCCAGATAGTCCTTGGGAATCTAAGCAGATGACTATAGTATATAAGAAATTATACGCAGCCATAACAATTGCAAACGTGAATGATTTGACATGTGTTTTGCAACTGTACGGATATTTTTATTTTAAAGTCCTGTTGCAATTTAAGATATTAATTCCTTCCACTGGAGCCTACATGGCAAAAGAAGTACACAGAGACTAGAAACTCACGGAGCAGAGAATTGGAGACATGGATGAATAATATGGGGAGGTGGTGGAGACATGGAGTTCCACTGCAACCTACATGGCAAAAAAAAAAAAAATACCCAGAGACCAGAAACTCACGGAGCAGAGAATTGGAGACATGGATAAATAATATGGGGAGGCGGTGGAGACATGGAGTGCGATGCAGAAGACACAAGATGGGAAGAGTTCGCGTAGATTTGGTGAAGGTTTATGGTCCATTAGGAAACAGAAGAAAACAGAATAATAAGAAGAATGTACTTTTGCTAGACATCTTTCTGGTTGTGTCATACTTCTCTCCCAATGATATCACCCCACCTCCTCTCTCAATGATATCACCCCACCTCCTCTCTCAACAATATCATCCCACCTCCTCTCTACGAAATCAGCCCACCTCCTCTCTCAACAATATCACCCCACCTCCTCTCCCAACGAAATTACCCCACCACCTCTCCCAACGTTATTACCCCACCCACTCTCCCAACGATATCTTCCCACCACCTCTCCCACCGATATCACCCCACCTCCTCTCCTAACGAAATCACCCCACCTCCTCTCTCAACGATATCACCCCACCTCCTCTCCCAACGATATTACCCCACCTCCTCTCTCAACGATATCACCCCACCTTCTCTCTCAACGATATCACCCCACCTCCTTTCCCAACGATATCACCCCACCTCCTCTCTCAATGATATCACCCCACCTCCTCTCTCAATGATATCACCCCACCTCCTCTCTCAACAATATCATCCCACCTCCTCTCTACGAAATCAGCCCACCTCCTCTCTCAACAATATCACCCCACCTTCTCTCCCAACGAAATTACCCCACCACCTCTCCCAACGTTATTACCCCACCCACTCTCCCAACTATATCATCCCACCTTCTCTCCCACCGATATCACCCCACCTCCTCTCCTAACGAAATCACCCCACCTCCTCTCTCAACGATATCACCCCACCTCCTCTCCCAACGATATCACCCCACCTCCTCTCTCAACGATATCACCCCACCTTCTCTCTCAACGATATCACCCCACCTCCTCTCCCAACGATATCACCCCACCTCCTCTCCCAACGATATCACCCCACCTCCTCTCCCAACGATATCACCCCACCTCCTCTCTATGAAATCACCCCACCTCCTCTCCCGCCGATATCACCCCACCTTCTCCAGCCCACGGGTTCGAAACACAGCGGTGCTGTTTTTTTCGAAAAAAAAAAGTATAGGAGCCGGTCGTTCAGAAAGCAATGGCAAACTATTGAACGTAAAACTTTCCCAGGAATCACGAACAGTCGAAATGCTGGGGTTGACTGCTACATCATGTGAAGGACATGCAACTACATTACTGAACACAAACACTGACCACCCGTCACAAACACTCGGCAATATAAAGGCGAAATACTGGCCCCCGGCCCCCTAATGAGCTAAATGAGAATGTACACATGGCAAATTGTACATCTGTAAAAACACGCCACGAGCAGATATAGTTAATGAGACAATATTTCCCTCTAAAGGAATCCAACTTTACATCAGTGGCGGGTGGCGGCTATGACCCGAACGATAAGACTAGTGTTCATTATTATTAATATCACGGCGTTGTCAAATTTGACCGAAGTACACAACCTTACAGCCAGTATTAAGTTAATTTTTATTATTTTTTTATTTTTATTTTTTTTTATTTTTGAATGAGCAAAATGCACAAAACAAACTCTTGTCAATATCATGCCCTTGACAAATTGCGTTCATGTCTATCCTCAGATTTCAGATATGGTGCTCTGGATCAGTTGTGTAATGAAACTAGAAAATGATATACAACACAATAAGAAAGAGGCAAATAGCTTTTGTGTGTGTGTGTTTTAGTCATGATATGAGAATAGGGGCAGTGGAGAACATCGTGACAACTGGAAAGATCGAGGGGAAGAGTGGCAGAGGCAGACCAAGAGAAATGATGCTGGATGGATTGAGACGGTGAGATGGAGGAATATCAACAGCGGAGTTGATCCAGAAAACTGAAGACCGAGATCTGTGGAGAGTTATGAACGCCTACGCCAGCCAGCATGGCTCTTGATGATGATGATCATAGAGTCTATGACTCCGGCTTACACCACTCAGCATAATTTCTCTTGGTCTGTCCCTATTTCTTCTACCTCATATCTTTCAGACGTCGTAACGTTTCCCAAAATGCTTTCGTGGTATGGACAGAGAATACCGCTGGTATTTTTCGAATGTCTGCAATAGAGTAGAGTTGTAGAAGAGTTTTGGTATAACGTTTCAGTAATCTATTTCTAACATACAATTAAATTGACTTATGATAGGGTGTATTTTTAATGACTGTTGTTTTTGAAAATATTGCCGTTCCAAGTTTTGTATTCACCCTCTGTAAAGTTCATGCAACATAAAAGTTAAATACCAAACTTGAAACGACAATATTTTCAAAAACCTCAAAGTCATTAAAAATACACCCTGTACTTAGAATACAGTTCCTTTTCTGAAATGCAGCATTTGCGCTTAGTATATTGTGCGCTTAATTTATGTTCTGCATCTCCAATCTGTTGTTATTCTTCTTCTTTGTTTATCCTCCCCACTGGAGCATATGCTTTTAACCAACTCACTCCAAGCTGTCTTACCGTTTGGTATCTTCTACAACTCATTCCAAGCTGTCTTACCGTTTGGTATCTTCTACAACTCACTCCAAGCTATCTTACCATTTGGTATCTTCTACAACTCACTCCAAGCTGTCTTACCGTTGGGTATCTTCTACAACTCACGCCAATCTGTCTTACCGTTAGGGATCTTCTATACCTCTCCCGAAGCTGTCTTACCGTTGGGTATCGTCTACAACTCACTCCAAGCTGTCTTACCGTTAGGGATCTTCTATAACTCTCCCCAAGCTGTCTTACCGTCTGGTATCTTCTACAACTCACTCCAAGCTGTCTTACCGTTTGGTATCTTCTACAACTCAGTCCAAGCTGTCTTACCGTTGAGTATCTTCTACAACTCTCCCCAAGCTGTCTTACCGTTTGGTATCTTCTACAACTCACTTCAAGCTGTCTTACCGTTGGGTATCTTCTACAACTCACTCCAAGCTGTCTTACCGTTTGGTATCTTCTACAACTCACTCCAAGCTGTCTTACCGTTGGGTATCCTCTACAACTCTCCCCAAGCTGTCTTACCGTTGAGTATCTTCTACAACTCTCCCCAAGCTGTCTTACCGTTGGGTATCGTCTACAACTCACTCCAAGCTGTCTTACCGTTAGGGATCTTCTATAACTCTCCCCAAGCTGTCTTACCGTCTGGTATCTTCTACAACTCACTACAAACTGTCTTACCGTTGGGTATCTTCTACAACTCACTCCAAGCTGTCTTACCGTTGAGTATCTTCTACAGCTCAACCCAAGCTTTCTTACCGTTGGGTGTCTTCTACAACTCACCCCAATCTGTCTTACCGTTTGGTATCTTCTACAACTCACCCCAAGCTGTCTTAATTTTTGGTATCTTCTACAACTCACTCCAAGCTGTCTTACCGTTGGGTATCTTCTACAACTCTACCCAAGCTGTCTTACCGTTGGGTATCTTCTACAACTCACCCACAGCTGTCTTACCGTTGGGTATCTCCTACAACTCTATCCATGTCTGCTCTTTCTCCATCATATAACTCTCATGTATTCATTCCACTCCTTTGTTATGTTATCTTCTCCCGTTAATAGCTTTTCTTTCTTTGGTAACAAACGTCATATTTTTATTCTTATCTTTCTATTTTATTTTGTCCACGACCTTTAAGATTGCTTCATTCACAGTCCCCTGTCTTCTTTGTGCAAATACCTTCTTTGATTGTTTTTTTTTTTTATTTTTTATTATTTGTCATTATTCATTAATGCTTTGTGTTTTAAGTATAGCACCGAATCTGCTAAAGTAACTCTGTACCATCTTGAATTTGCTTATTTGATCTTGGAATATCTTTGTTAAGTTTAATGTTCTGAACCTTTTTGTTTTTTTAAACTCTCTCTTTTCTGTGTTACACTTATTTGTCAACATTTGTTACTTTATAATCAGCGTCATGTATTGTCTTCACATTTATCAACACATTTATAATCTTTTACTAATCAGTTTTGTCTGAAACAGGCTAATGAAACTAGAACATTATATACAACAATAAGAAAGCGACACACAGCTTTTTTCGGTCATGTTATGAGAAGAGAGGCATTGGAGAACATCGTGACAACTGAAAAGATTGAGGAGAAGAGAGGCAGAGGCAGACCAAGAGAAATGATGCTGGATAGATTGAGACGGTGGCATGGAGGAATATCATCAGCAGAGTTGATCAGAACACCAAAGACCGAGATCTGTAGAGTCATGAACGTCTACTCCAGCTGGCAGGGCACTTGATGATGATGATGATAGTGATGATGATGATGTCTTGTGTGGTTTGAACTAGGTGTTTCAAATCAAGATATAATTTATTTTTGTCCATTCTACTAATTCTAATCTTATTTCGTATATTATTCATAAATCAAAGTCATCAACTACATAAACAATTTTCTCCTGTCTTATTTTTGCGTTGAAATATATTTTTTTTCTCATATTGACATTTTCAATTTCTTCATTGTCGGTTGTGCAACGTCGTTTGGCATGTCGTTTTCTCCGAGGACATTAATAAGACTTTTTTTTTTAGCTTCATATCCTTCACAGGACGTAGTAGTCAACCCCAGCATTTTTGCTGCTCGTGATTCCTGGGCAAGTTTTACATTCAGTAGTTTGCCATTGCTTTCTGAACGACCGGCACCTATACCTTTTTCGAAAACAAAACAGTACCATTGTGTTGAGAACCCGGGTATACGGGATTACAGATCGCGTCCGTAACGTCTTCGCCACTGAGGCGGTAATAAGACTCTTTCCGGTGTAAAATTAAAGCGAAGTTACAAGTTGACCTAACACCGTAATACATCTTGTCAAAACTTCCGCTGTTCCGTGGGATGTTTTGTCGAAGGCGTTCCAGGGATCTTGACTGATTCTCATAAAAGTTCTAAAATATAACTCAACCAACTAGGCGGCCTTTATTGGCTCTTGAAACTTAAGTACATCACTGAAGACACGCTAGCAAAATCTTCATCGGCGCGTGTTAGTTGCAATATACTTGTGACTTCACTTCTTGACTGAACACTGAACAGCTGTCTGCCCAGTGTCCTCCTTCTAGTTCTAGCTAGCCAAAATTTGGAAATGCAAACTAAAACTGAATTATCGTAACTCCCCCAGACTAGAATCTCCAACATGCCGAGAAGAGATTTTGCGGGAGCTCATGATTCAGTTCTGAATGTGATATCACTGTCCCCTAATGATGACCTCGACACGTTTGTTGGTAAGTCTTAATCTTTCTTATGGTTGAATTCTAGAATGGGAGCCCCTATTCACAAAATGTTGTGAATAGTACGAGCCCCTATTCACAAAAATTTGAAGAAGACTATTATTCTCTCTTCTTGTCTGTCTTTGTTTGCAAGTTCTTTTTCTTCAAACCTCAGAAAGACAATATTTGTCGACAAGGACACACTCTACGTACAGTGATATTTTATTTGGTAAATAAAATTCACGTTAAACAAAGACATCTATTGGATCCATCGATTCCGACACTCGATCACTCTGTCGCTGCCTGGAGGCTGCACCCCCCCCCCCCCCCGGCAGCTTCCGCAGATCCATAGAGCACACTTATTCACATGCTTTGAGATTCTCAGTTCTATATTTTAGTTCCTAATGTTTAATATGTTTTATTAAAAATAAAAAAAAAATAAAGAAATTGCCGGCAGGGAGTCAAACCCCATTCTCCCGCGTGACAGGCAGAGATACTTACCACTACACTACATGGGATACAATGATAGTTCCACAAATGTTAATAATGTAGTCAGAAGGAAGTAGACGTGACCAGCCGAATAATCACGTGATCAGCCACACATTTTTGTGTATAGCGGCTTGTACTATTCACAAAATTTTGTGTATAGTCACTCCATTCTAGAATTATCACCGCCCATCGCCAGTACTCTCTGCAGTCTGCGTGAAGTAAGTGGTATATAAGTAGCATATAAAGAGAATATTTAAAAATAGGCTTTTTACTTATGAAATCATCACAGTTGGATACATCTTGACAAAACGAATCCAATGGTATCTCAATGAAGACTGTATGTTAATTCTAAGTGGAGTTATTAATATTTTTGTGTCGTGATTTACAATCAGGAAGTGCGGAGGAATCTTTAGAAATGGGGGAGTTTTTATCGCGGCTCAATAAATTGGAAGCTGAGAAATTCTGCCTTCTATTACTGTGGCTTGTTAATTTTTAAACGGACAACATGGTACCATATATCATTGCAACCGGGGTGGCGAGGCCTAACTTGATGTATTATCTATTTTTTCAGTAGGATGTGCCGTGACCTAATTAATAATTAAAAATGGCCACAAATTGTTTATTATTCATTAAAAGCCAGTCTCTCTGGCTGAGGGGTTACACCACTTTCTCCGTAATCCCGTTTATCCACGCAGGGTCTCGCAGTGAGGCGAGAATTGGAAGCGGTTTGACCCGCGCTCATGACTTGCGGGATAATGAGCCGGCCGCTCAGAAAGCAATGGCAAACTACTGAGCGTAATCTTGCCAAGAAATCAACATACAGCTGAAAGATGCTGATGTTGACAGCGATGTCCTGTAAAGGATATGCAAATCATTTATTATTATTATTCATTAAAAGTCTGTCACATTGCTAATAAACCTGGTAACATGTATATTTTATTATGCGTTTTGGTAACAAGAAAGTAAATGTCACATTTCTCTTTCAAAAGAATGTTGAGAGGATCGACTTCATTGCACTGGGTTTTACCCCATATGGCTCAGTCTCTTTTTGCAGGGTGACCTGCCGAAAGCATCGCACAAAGCACGAGAGTCTCCATGTCTCTGAGAAAAATGCACTCGACTTTTAAGACTTTTCGATAGGATGTGCTGTGACCTAATTAACAGTTAAAAGTAGCTGCCCATTTATATTAATTAAATGTCATGTGAAATGTTCATCGTTAGTGAAAGAACAATTCATGAAAATGTACTCATATTGTCTTAATGTACCCACTGCATTGCAACAGCTTTCTTTTGTTGATTAAATATCATGCATTAATGTAAGTAAATAAGTTTGTAACTGTTGCATAAACTAAGCAGCAGTTAATTAATTATTAAAATATTTAATAAAAAAATAAAAATATTAATTAATTAAATATTCACTAATAATTTATTTCTACTTCTGCTCTATAATTACATTGTTCTGTATCTAAAAGTGAGCAATTAATTAAATACTAACATTAAAAAAAAAACAATAACTTATTTCACAGTATCTTATTTAAATTTAAATAATTATGTACTGGTGCACTGCTAAGAAAAAAGTACTCCTTACAGGTTTACAAATGGGTCTGAAAACTGGCTTTCAAAATTTTCAGTCATGTCAAAGGGTGACAGATTATACAAGTACACAGATAAGTTACTGCTACAAATGAAACTTGTATTCTGTTTAATATTAGTAGTTAAATTGCCAATTCTAATTATAAAATAAAAAGTGCTATACTACGCAATGCTAACGGCATGGGTCTGCCATTTTGAATTTTGCTATATCGATATCTCATTGTTATGTTAAAATTGGTTATTGTTTTCTGAAAAAAGTAAGAAACAGTAATTGTTGAAACTCTTCAGATATATGTACAATTTCATGGAGAATCGAAAAATGCAATAAAAAGTCTACTTTTGTTTACGAAACGTGAGTTATATGAAAAATTAGCTTACCGGGAATCAAATAACCAAAATAACTCCACGGAGAAATAACTTATAGCGACAAATGCTTGCAGTCTAGCAGAAAGGTCACTTCTGCAACTATTAGAGTTGTTTCCCGCAAAGTTTGACCCGTTATGTCTGAATACATCCAATCAGAAACAAGCATGGGTACCCTCAGGCATAGAACCGGATGTCGCAAGAAATGTTATGCTAATTAGGTAATACCATACCCCACCCATTTCACATTGCTAATATAAGGTGGTATTATTATAATTATAGTAATTAATAGTTAGTTTGTCTTTAACAAGTTAGTGTGGTTACACTTCTCTGACTCTACTAAAACAATGTTACCACTCTAACAAAAGATGGCTGGATGGCATAACTGGGGCAACATATACCATACCATGTTACATAAATTTAAATAGTGTAAGAATGAGAGTCCTTCAAGAAACAATATTTTAATCATGAAAACAAAATTAAGAATGACAGAGTTGATAATGTGAAATTCAATTGATCGTTGATAATCTAACATATATAATATAGTTAAAGAAGGGGTAACAAAATAGTATTAAAGAAGAGATAGCCAAACATCGATATTATGTCACAAGGACAAAATAAATTAATAAATGTAAGTAAATAATAAGAATGTAAGTTTGGTATTATATACCAGACTTCATGAAACGACAGCAAGTAAAATAAATCATGACCGGGTGTTACCAGGCCATCCGGTTACCATGACGCCAGATACAGCAGGAAGAACAAACAAGTTACCCCCCTTGCAAAAGATGGATGGATGTCATAACTGGGGCAACATACACCATGGTATATAAGGTTAAAGAGGGTTTAAATGCGGGTGTTATCCTATATGTTTTTTTTTAAACCTCAGCAGCCTTTCAAAACCCCTGCACAGAGCACAAACTCTGTGGTTCCAGCAATTACTGTATAAGAATAAGAAAGAGAAGACTATTCAGTTTAGAAAGGAAATAAATATATTTTAAAAACTTTTGATATTAATATTGCCTACAATTATATTTTATTTCAGAGATCTGGTACCAGGTGTTCCTCTGGGCATTGTTTTCTTCACTATTTGTTCACATCGTAGCAGCCCTCATTGCCTTCCTTCGATTGCGGAAACATGGAATTGGCCGATGGATTCCATTGGCCATACTGGCTATGGGGGTGCTCTCTCCACTTACGGGTGGAGTTATCAATAGTAAGTCAACACTTTTTGTGTACATAAAATGTATATAAGCCAACGGTGTGGCGAAGGGGTTACGGCCGCATTTCGTAATCACGCATACTGCGTTCAAAACACAGCTGTACACGATTTGGTAGCAGACTGCCTTACGTTAGTTTTTATAAAATGGTATAAATGCCAGTCATTCAGAAAGCAATGGCAAACTACTGAATGTAAACTTGCTAAGAAATCACAAACAGCCAAAAAATGCTGAGGTTAATTGCCACATTATGTAAAGAATAAGCAACTAACTTAAAAATGTACATAAAACAGCATCTCTTGAGAAATGTTTAAAGTTTATCTGTTAACTGATGAAGTGTCATGGGATGATTAATCTGAAGTGACTTTCCACATCTGCTATTGGCTTATATACAGTAGTTTTCCCTGTGCAACCCTCTTTAATTTGATATATAATACAACAAATCTGCTACCATATTAACTTTTAAGTCATAACTGACACACCCCTACTTCCCATTTTCCGCTATCCATTTTTGATTGGTCCAAACCTACCTTTTTATTGGCACTGTATCTGTTAAAAGTCAGACAATCGACTTGATTTCCCCAATGGTATTGGGTCTGTCTCCAGAATGGCAAGATTCCTGTCAAGAGCATCACACAAATCACAAACTCTGTAGCTCTGGAAACGCTGCCACCTTATTTGAACGACACTGTCTGAAAATGAACCCACCATCTTCAGAACATAATGTAGATGGCCTGATCACTTAGCCATAGACTCGCAATGAAGCCTTTTAAAAATATTTAAAGTTTATTAATTTAAAATCAATGTGAACCTTATTTATATAATTATATTTGTAATATTTTTAGGGCAATGAGCTACTTCTGTCCAGATGCGTGAATAGTGTAATGTTGAATGCTGTCTATGCCTGGCAGTTGTATGTATTAACCCTTTCTTACCCAGGCTTTTATGTTAAAGTAATAAACATTTGGGTTTGAAGGACTTAACAAGGAATTATCATAAACAACACTATTTGACTAGATTTCAAGCAACACATAGAATACAGGGTGTTTAATATAACTGGATGATTCCCAATGGAATTAACATGATGCTTTGCACCACCATCATCATCATCATCATGTGCCATGTCGATAAGCGTCGGCGGACATGTTTCCCCATTTCACCCGATCACCAGAGTCGTGGATCAGCTCAGTGTTCTTATCTTGACCATGCCACTTGACCAAGCCATCCAGGTATTTACTTCTCTGCCTTCCCCTTGTTCTCTTCCCCTTGATCTTGCCAATTGTCACATAGTTCTCCAATTTATTTCTTCTCATAACGTGACCAAAAAATTGTGACTGTCTACGTCTAATTTCTCGAATCACTTTACAATTTTCATTTGTTTCTTGTAGGACTTGGTCATTGGTTTTTCTGTCTGTCCAAGGTATTCTTTGCATTTCTCCTGAGAAACTACATTTCCACATCCATCAGATGTTTTTCAGCCTGTTTACTCATTGTCCACGCTTCACATCCATACAAAAGCACAGGCTCTATGTAGCACCTCAACTTTCTTTTTCTCATTGCAAATGACATATTTTTCTTAGTATGTTTTCCATCTTGCAAAAGGCTACCTTCGCCATGGCGATTCTTGTTTTAATCTCTTCAAAGCATCTTTCATCAGATGTTATGACTGTTCCAAGATAATTGCACCAATTCACTTATTTAAGAATATTCCCATTTACTTGTATATTACATAGTGGTATTTCCTTCTTCCGTGTGACGACCATAATCTGTGTCTTCTTACAATTTAATTTTAACCCAAGTTGTTCACTTGTGCAACAGCCGTATCTACTAAATGATGCAGATCCTGATCATTGTAATCAATCCTGCATCATCTGCATATCTGATGTTCTAATGTCAACTTGTTTCCATGCTATGCATGGATTGATCAATAAATGTTTGGTAAATTGCTTGGTAAAGTACAGTAAAAGTACCTTTTTGCACACCTTGAGGTGTAATGAGTATAAGCTGCTGGGCCCATCTTTATAAAGACCAGTTTGCACTCAATGGGTGATGTATCGTGCCTTTACTTCCCACAACATTTCATGGCACCTATTTTCGGCTAGGTTGACACAAAAGCCTACGTCAGTTTTTAAAATCCGCTTCAATGGGGATTTTAGCACATAGCTGTTAATAAATTTCTAACATGTACAGTGTGCACCTCCCTGTCTGGAAAAGCTAGACATTTGAATTACAACCAAAGAGGGCGGGTTTAACATTTTATCTGGTTTCTCTTTAAAAAATTGCTCTGCAGCTGGTTATGAACCAGATGATTATCATGTTAAACCAGCATAGACATTCATGCATCCTCAGAGATCTCGCTTCTTGGTGTTGTGACTTGATTTTATTGATAATCCTCCACGCTATTGTTCCGGTCCATCCAGCATTCTTGCTCTTGGTCTTCCCCTGCGTCTTCTACTGCTGATCTTTGCAGTCATCACAATGCCTTTCACTGACTCTCTTCTCATTACATGCCCAAAGAACACTGTGTCTCTCTTATATATGTACATTTTACTTTCATTAGACTTACATGGCACTCATTATTTTTTACTCTGGCACTCCATGGACCACATACTTCTCTTCTCATTACATGTTCAAGGAATTCTGATTGTCTCTTATTTATATTTGCATATGTATTTTGTATACACTGGCAGTTATATTAATTACTAAAATTGTATTATATTGTCACAGACTAAAAACTAGAGGTGATTCATAAAACAATTTTTAAACAAAAACATGATTTTACTGGAGTGAATTTCCAATGTTACTTGTGTGTTTGTTAAACAGATGTTTATTCAATGCTGGTTTTATTTCCAACCAGGTGCTGCAATAGCTGGCGTGTTTCGAGCCTCAGATTTTTTGGTGATGCCTTTCTACGCTCTAGTATGCGGTGTGGTCCAGACTTTCTTGGTGTTGGTCATTTCCTACTCTCGAATCTTGGCAACTTTATAATGTTCCTGGCTACACACACAGGCTTTCCAAGAAGCTTCCAGGCTGGACTCCTCCATTTGTGCCCAGTTGAAGCTGGGTAAAGTTAAGTTGCATGTCACTGAGTGAAGGCAGTGCTGGAAAACTGCAGAAATGAGCTTATTAACTTTATATGGCTTGGGCACGGAAGATGACAGTTTTGCAAAATACACCACTGAAGTGAAGTGAGCAAGCTCCCATGTTGTGGTTGTAGAGTACACAGCCTTCATCCTTCAATGTCCCAATTGTGCAGAAACTAGAAGGCAGGTGCAAGCTCTTTATGGCTGAATCAGTGAAGTACAATGCCATTAGAAATGAAAATGGCTATTTTTCAGAAGATGACATAAATATCCAGCTTTTGTAGTTGATGAATACTGTCTTCACAAAATGTGCAGAAGAAAGCAGTCTAGCTTTTGTAGTCTTAAATGGGTATATACATCTTATTCAATGCTGTGAATGACTGTTTTGCATACATTATCACAAGGATGAAGAGTTCAGAATTCTGTGGTTGTAAGTGCAGAGTATACCAGCTTCATATTTCAAGATGACTATTACATAGAAATATATTACACATCACACCTAGGCTGATGGGTTTCATTGTATGGAAGATATCATTATTGTTAGTGATGTGTCTGCATTGTATTTATATCTTCGTGTTAATTTAGCTGTCGACTTGTACTGTGCAGAAACTTCCGGGGAGCTGGAGTGTAGTGGCCAGTAGACATGTGGGCAGCTTGTTGGTTATATGTTGGAACCCTTATTGAGGTGGGGTTAAACTGTGTCCAGGCTCCCAGGTCGACCCGGCTTAAAATGGGTGCCAGAGAATGTCCTGGGGATAAAGCCAGCGGGAGGGATATTGACCAGATCCCCTCTTGAGTGCCGATTGTTCTGTACAAATATGGGGTGTGGAAAAGGGTCTTTTTACTTTGTACTTACTTATGTGTGATGTGAGTGGCTGACTGAGTAGATAAGAATGCTGGGTTCTCCTTCAGAAGACCTGGGTTCGAATCCTCAGTAAGGTGTACATTTTTTTCTGTCAGGAGTGGGAAAAAACCCCTTAACCTGCACAGTTCGCTGTGACTGCACTAGCCAGGCGGCCGTAATTCCTCAGGCTCACGACCCCCTTGTCCTACACTGCAAGGTACCATAGGCAGTAGATGACAGTTACTTAATGTGTAAAAACATCAAAATCCTTGGGGGGAAGGGGATCTCCATAGTGGTTCAAATTGCGTGTCTCACACTCCGTAGATTATGGGTTCCTTTGTGGATGCCATCATTTAGTTAGCGAGTTGGTGGGGGGTGTGGTTGTACTTATGATGCTTTTGCAGCTCAGCCCAGCCCTCCCCTCCTGAAAGAGACTTAGCTGTATGGGATAAAACCTTGCGCAATGAAATCTGTTGCATGTAAAAACCTTAAACTAGAAACACCATAGTCCTTACAGTTGTGGACCATAAATGACAATCTGTACATATTTATTGTGATGAGCCACAAATTTGATTATTTCCTGTGTTCAGATGAATTGTGAACAAATGTGTTGCTAGAAAATCATGAAGACCTTTTATGAATGTTTTTTTTTAGGTATGACTACTATGGTTGAAAAATACATAAATTATTAAAAATTAAGGCTTCCATCAGAAGGTGCATTATTACAGTTCTTTCTGGGCCAGTATGGTTTACAGTCCAGCATGGGACAAGCCTGTCCATTTTGTTACATGAGATGATCCCAGCAAATAATATTAGATGTAAAGTGGCTTCAAGGTTGCGACTAACGGTATACAAATCTAGGACACCAAATTATCATGGTGTCTAGAAAGTTTTACCTGACTCCTGGATTTTTAATCGTTTTCTTAGCCCTATTTGTAAAAGGCAAAACTCAAATAAACAAATAAATGCTGGCTCCTGAAAAACGAGCTGGCTTCTGAATTGTTTTTTTTCCCCCACCTCCGGTCCCATAGTAGGAAGCAGGTGTGGGTATGTGACGTGTTGGGACCATCATATTTTGTAGGTCTATGTGCATGGAGGAATAGGTGGCCAATTTTTTATTCAGTCGCAAACCTTGAGAGAATGAGGGCTAGTATTGAACACTCGTCTGGCCGCTTATACGACATCCAAAATGGTGATTGTTTGCTTCTGTTGTGAGAAATAAGTTCTATTTGTAAGTTGGTTCCTTTCAAGATAACTCCATTACTGTACTCTGTTTGCCTGTCTGAAGGTGTTTTCATATTTATTTTATAGAACCACATCTGAGCAATCTTCTATAAAACCACATCTCAGAACTCTTATATAGAACCACATCTCAGAATTCTTATATAGAACCACATCTCAGAATTCTTATATAGAACCACATCTCGGCATTCTTATATAGAACCACATCTCAGCCTTCTAATATAAAATCACATTTCAGCATTCTTATATAGAACCACATCTCGGCCTTCTAATATAAAACCACATCTCAGCATTCTCACATAGATCCACATCTCAGCATTTTCACATAGAACCACATCTCAGAATTCTTATATAGAACCACATCTCAGCATTCTCACATAGAACCACATCTCAGCCTTTTAATATAAAACCACATTTCAGCATTCTTATATAGAACCACATCTCAGCCTTCTAATATAAAACCACATCTCAGCATTCTTATATAGAACCACATCTCAGCATTCTCACATAGAACCACATCTCAGCCTTCTAATATAAAACCACATCTCAGCATTCTTATATTAAACCACATCTCAGCATTCATATATAGAACCGCATCTCAGAATTCTCACATAGAACTACATCTCAGCATTCTTTTATAGAACCACATCTCAGAATTCTCACATAGAACCACATCTCAGCATTCTTATATTAAACCACATCTCAGCATTCATATATAGAACCACATCTCAGCATTCATATATAGAACCACATCTCAGAATTCTTATATAGAACCACATCTCAGCATTCATACATAGAACCACATCTCAGAATTCATATATAGAACCACATCTCAGAATTCATATATAGAACCACATCTCAGCCTTTTAATATAAAACCACATTTCAGCATTCTTATATAGAACCACATCTCAGCATTCATATATAGAACCACATCTCAGCATTCATATATAGAACCACATCTCAGCATTCTTCTATAGAACCACATCTCAGAATTCATATATAGAACCACATCTCAGCATTCATATATAGAACCACATCTCAGAATTCTTATATAGAACCACATCTCAGCATTCTCACATAGAACCACATCTCAGCATTCTCACATAGAACCACATCTCAGCCTTCTCAAATAGAACCACATCTCAGCATTCTCACATAGAACCACATCTCAGCATTCTCACATAGAACCACATCTCAGCATTCTCACATAGAACCACATCTCAGCATTCATATATAGAACCACATCTCAGAATTCATATATAGAACCACATCTAAGCATTCATATATAGAACCACATCTCAGAATTCTTATATAGAACCACATCTCAGCATTCTTCTATAGAACCACATCTCAGCACTCTCACATAGAACCACATCTCAGAATTCTTATATTAAACCACATCTCAGCATTCATATATAGAACCACATCTCAGCATTCTCACATAGAACCACATCTCAGCATTCATATATAGAACCACATCTCAGCATTCTTCTATAGAACCACATCTCAGAATTCTTATATTAAACCACATCAGCAGCCTATTACCAATCCGTTAATATTGCACTTTATTAGTGTATAAAACACTAATTATCAAATATAAACTGCATTACAAGGGTAGGAAGGATACATAATTAAGCTGTTACGAATGTCATCTCGGTTATTTACATTGGCACCTTTCCGTCTTGACAGACGATAGTTTGGTACATTGTGCTTCAAAAGGGCTTAATAACTGTCATATGGCAATAACTACGATCCATGGCGGTGGCGAGTGTGGCTGGTAAGGCCAATTCTTGCTGCAAATGTTTGCCCGCAGTAGGTGCATGTGAAAACATGGTCATTTCCACCATTTTGCACCATCTTACATCTCTCACGCTCTGTGTGTGCTTTATCTGCAATCATTTTCTCCTTTGTCTTTATTCCATTTCTGATAGTTGCCCTCCATGCAACACGTTCAGCGGCGACGTGCTCCCAATGTGCATTATCAATGCCTGTATCAATCATGTCCCACTTACACACATCTTTGTATCGTAATAGAGGCAGACCCTGAGATCTCCTACCCGTCTGTAATTCACCAAAAAAGATGTCCTTTGGTATTCTACCATCATCCATCCTAACGTGTCCTATCCATCTAAGTCTACGAAGACTGAGCATGGAATACACCGGTTATAGTGAATTCATTCATTCTCACCATTTTAAACAATGAAGTTCTGTTGCTTAAATGAACATGCTGCTTCTCTGAACATACATTATTCCTATGACCTATTCTGAGAAGTAGGAATCACCACATCTGTAAACACCTGCACATTGCAGGATCTGGAATCTATATTTAGTGATCAAGTGAGCCTGCAGCTCCTGTTGTCTACAGTTGTGTTCAGCAATGTACGCAGATCCAATTTTAAAGTTGCGTCTACACACGTTATCATTGTATTCTGGAAAGAAATTCAGAGAACTACTTTTCCAACTATTAGCTGCCATTCGCTGATGCATATGTTGGGAGGGGTGAGGATCTAAGCACCTATGGACTTGTCCGGAGTGCAAGGATGAAACTGCAGCAGATAATTAACTAATTTTCCAATATACAGTTGGTATCAAGAGGAACAACTTCATCTAGAATACCAACACGAGTATTCTGTTTCTAAAACCCTCTGTGCGCTTGAGCATGCTTGAGCACACACACACGTGCACACATACAGAGAGAGAGAGAGATTTGTAATGACAACTGAGAGTTTGGGCACTTATTTGTAACATATGTGAACTTGCAATAAAAATAATTTAAAAACTTCACTACTTGTTTATGAGTTGTTTAACTGTGATTATTCAAATATTTTTTTTAACAATGATTCCTTTCATTCCTTCCATCTCCCAGTAGAACATGTGCCCTCAACAAACTCACACTAAGCCCTATGTAGGCTTGGTCATGATTGCTTAGAGTTTGCAACTAAATTTTCTACGGGCAGAGGTGACCAGTCTAAACACCAGCCCTCCTTGGTTGTCTCTTTTGACATGCATGCAGGGCTATGTCTCTTGTGACATGCATGCAGGGCTACAGTGTGACTATTCTTTGCTTCCCATGTGGACCAATAAGATGGGCAGATCATAGGCTATGATACGAAACAAGTCCTGTTTGTGGAATTTTCACCACTGCCGGTCTTACAAAAAACAAAAAAAAACAATAAACACGCAAATAGTTAATAAGTATAAAATAATACAAAGTAATACAGCTTGACAGAACACAATTAATTATGTTCTGTAAAGCTGCATTACTTTGTTATTTTATATTGTTTACATTTGCACAGCTTTACCGCAGTTCCACTAATTTTATTCATATTTCAGCTATAACAAAGCACACATTTTAATGTTTTCTTCTAATTGGGGCTTAAATTTAAGCAGATATGTAAAAGTGGAATGAAACTAACTCAGTACTAAGATTAGACTGTGTGGCAGTTTTAAACGGCTAGAGAGTAAACTAATAGACATTATATTATGTATGGAGCAGTTAATTCTCAAGAAGTTTAGATTCTTAGGTGATCTGAGTTTCTAAACTTTTACTGTACATGTAAATAGTTTCAGCTTTAACAGTAAATAAGTGAACTGTGCAATCTGGGTGCCTTCTTCTTCTTCCTTTCGCTTGAAATTTGTCTATAACTGCAATGTTGTCTCTTGTATGAATTTAACTCTTTGAGTTCACTCAGTGGACCACAGAGTTTATCTTCCACTGTTGTTTCTCTAGGCCAGAAGGTTTGCCTAGATATGTTGTATTTTGGGCAGTCTTGGAGTATGTGATCTGCTGTCTGTGGCGCCAGTCTACATAGGTGACTGATCTTGGTATTATTATTCTTCTTCTGCGTTCATCTGGAGTTTTTTTCGGACGTGATTGCATTATGCCTGTTTACAGCAGAGCTGCGTTCTTCCGCTGTTAGGCCGACTTCTGCGGGCATTTGTTGACCGGGTTAACCTTCCCGGGGATCTTAGTATGATCTTGACAGGGGTAAAAGCTTCACTATTTAAGACTCACACTAGAATGAGTAACACCGTGAAAAATAGAAATATCACCTAAAGCACAAAAAGTAACATGTAAAACCAGAAATATCACTGAAAGCACAAAAAGTCACAAAGATGTGAAAACAGTCAGTTACGTTTCCAACTTCACAGCAACGGGTCGTCCCAATTATGCTCTGCTCCTGTGCCAGTGAATATCACACAAAATACTCCTCACTGCCCCATGTGAAAAGTAGAACAGACAGGAGTCTTGACAAACCAACAGCCCACACAGGTTTACTATGCATAATGTCACCGCCAGAATGCCAACACAAAAAGTCCTCCACGAAAAATACAATTCATCGTCGATGGAAGCAGTAGTCACTAGAAAACCAGCAGCCACACATTACTGCATAAGCAACCCAGTTAGTGCAATGACAGGCCGGCCACCATCATTGCGAACATGTAGTTCATGCTACAAACAACCGTGGACAGATGCAAAAACATTTCACGCGAAATTCACAGCTCACAGTGAAAACAGTAATGTCTCCCAAAGCACAAAAGTTCACAGATGTAAAAACAGTAATGTTGCCCAAAAAGTCACAGAGATGTGTATGGTCTGCTTTTAAGTATGGATGTAAACGTTGGACAATAAGCAACAAAATGATAACAGAAACTGAAGGAAATGCAGAAACTTTGAAAAGAACACTGTTTCACTGCCACTCTGTTCTGCTGATGTAGGTAGACTGGCACCTGCATATGAATTAATAAATGCAATTGGATTTTGCATACAGACAGGGTGGTTGAACACATACCCAGCTGGATTGACAAGATATTACACACAGGTGATGGAAGCCTAGCCAGGCCAACACACCACAAACCAGTGTCATCAATTGCATGGCATGTTTTGGAAACTTATCATGTGATTGATACAGACAATGCGGTTTGCATGTTGTTTAATACACAAAATAGTCGTTTGTTAAAGCTTGCAGAAGCCATCATGATTAATCTGTATAGACCAGCTTCGTGCAAACAGAAAGACATGATAATTTAAAATTACCGTGGTGGACAACCAGAATTACTGTGCGAACATGTGTGTCACTTTTAATAAGCTTGAAGGATTTATTTAGTTTTTTTACTTTATGTTGTGTGATTTCTGCAGTGTGTACCTGACGAGATGCAGCAAAATATTCCAGGCAATCTATTGTTTGTGTCTTTGTTACTAAAATCTCAAAATGAATATAATGGTTTACTAATAACAGACGTAAAACTCCTGTCTGGTCTAACATGACATTTTATTGTTCCAATTGATAATCACTACATAGATCATAGTGTGATGACATGTAGAAAACAAGTGTCATGTGTGGCATCCATATGATATAAATGAAGTCTTGAAAATCACATCAAATCACTGGATTTAAGTTTAACCGAGAATAGCTCAGACATCCATCTCTTGACATTTTTATCCATTTAACATAAAACTACATGAATACTATTCCATTTCCATATAACCCTCATCTTTGTCTTAATATGTAATTGTTTAAGAAATTATAGTCTTTCGGCAAATGTCTCTACAGAATATCGGACATGACTCTTGCTCTTACAACTTCCAGTGCACTTATCCACCCCTACACTGTGGCCCATCTTATATTTGGCCCTTCCAATCACTCATCTTTTGTACATCAATTATCTGTTGTGTATACTACATTTACATAGGGAAAAAATAACACTGTCAAATGAAAGTTGTGAACATAATGCATATTACCATGTTATAAGACAGACAGGTAGCCTGACACACATACATACGCACATGCATAAACACATACTGTATACATACTTTCATCACTTATACAAACTCCCACAGTTATGCACCCACTCAATAACACACAAATATACACTCCCTTGCATACTCATATACTCGCTCACAATCGCAAAGTCACTAACAATAGTTTACTTATACATATATACTCTCTTTCTCTCTCTCTCTCTCTCTCTCTCTCTCTGAGAGGCTGGTATAGAGGCACCAAAGGACCATCTCCACAGAGTTCACCTTCCCCTCAACTGTCTGATTATTCCCCACAGTATTTGATGACTCTCATTCATAAAATATATAGCATGCACATTCTACACAATGGAGATACAACATGTCTGACTCATTCAAGTCAAATATGGAATCAATTGAACATATATTTACACAATAATGACTATCCAGGTTATCCAGTGAAACTAACACTGATGTATGTTTGATAATTACATTCAACAATCAAACATGTATGTGTACTGGAACAATTCTGGCCGGTTTCAGTTACTATGAAATAAGCTGTTAGTGATATTTTAAGACAGGCATACTGTTCTTCCTCAAGCTCAGAAACACGTTAGCGATATTTTAAGATAGTCATACCTCCTCAGGCTCAGAAACACATTTTAGTGATATTTTAAGACAGCCATACTGGTTTCTTCAGGCTAAGAAACATTTTATCAATATTTTAAGACAGCCATACTGGTTTCTTCAGGCTAAGAAACATTTTATCAATATTTTAAGACAGCCATACTGGTTTCTTCAGGCTAAGAAACATTTTATCAATATTTTAAGACAGCCGTATTCAGGCTCAAAAACATAATGTCACTTGCATCTGATTTAATGTTCACAATCTCACAATCAAATACTCACACCAATCTTTCACAATAATTTAGTGAAGTCCATTTTGGGAATGTAGTATTTTTGACTGCAACAGCTTGTTCTCCAAACAGATGTGCCCAAGCTCTGGTGTTAGACATACTGGAGACAGACATACCGGAGTCAGACATGCTGGAGACAGACATAGGAGGCAGGCATACAGGAGAAAGATGTACTGGAGACAGTCATACTGGAGACAGACATACAGGAGACAGGCATACTGGAGACAGACACACTAGAGACAGACACATGGAGACAGTCATACTGGAGACAGACATACAGGAGACAGGCATACTGGAGACAGGCACACTGGAGTCACAACACACTGGAGACAGGCAGCAGAACCAGGGAGGAAGATGCTTCTGACTGTAACCCATGCAGATTCACTATAAGGAATCATCTTGAACTCTGCGAGGAGAAGGTACAATTGCTGACTGGATATGAGCGCTCTTAAACTTCTGGTTTACTGATGCTGAGGTTCAAACCCTACATGGGTCAGTTGGGCTAAAATGTTGACTTCTCATCCTTAACTTGAAGACGTAAATTACAAGTAACTCAGAAGTGGAGTGGGTTTGCCTGATGGTGAGGGACATTGGTAATAGTGAAAGCTAGTTGACACCCAAAATTCAGTCCAGCGCACTAGAAGTAGTACATGTGTGCGGGTTACGTTTGAGTTCACACCCAAAAAAAAAACAACAACACACAAGCAAGTGAAAAAAGGACCCGCTAGGCTATGTGACTTAAGGCTTCCTGCGCAACCCATAGGAGGGAGCCATGGTAGCCTCTGCTGAAACGCTGGTCGTGGGTTTGGTACAGATGCATTTTTTTCTGATCAGAACATTTCAGGTCAACCCAGCATAACGTAGTGGGTACAAGATGGATATATTTCATCATCATCATCAAGCACCCTACCGACCAACATGGGCAATCATGCTTTACCGCATCTTTCGATGTATCAATTCATGAACTGATGTTCTTCCATGACATGATAAAATGCTGTCAAATATCTTCTCTTGGTGTCCTCTACCTCTCTTGTCACAAATCTTACCAGTTGTCACATGTTCCAGTTTTTCTCTTCTCATAATTGTGGCTGTGGATGCATTATATTGACATCCAGAGGTAAGAAAAGTATAATTGTAATAACAACTGTATTACACATGGTGTGCCAGTCACTCCGTAAAATATGGACCTAACACAAATTCTCCAATATGCCAGCATGGCAGTTAAATGGGTTTAATTTACTTCCACTAGCATTCTCTCCTGGCTGATAGTTCACATAATAGGTTGCCATCCTTGCTGATAATTAATTAGTTCACTGAATAGGTGCCAATGTTGTCTTCATCCATCTCATCTTCTTCATCATCATCATCTTCATCTTTCTCACTGCCACTCTCACTTTGGGAAGATGCAGAAATGAGCCAGGAAATTAAGATAATCAGGAGGAACACAGTAATTGTGTAGAGGACTGTCAGCTCGTAGTTGTGCTGCAACTTCATTGAGAATCCTATGTACCTGTAACAGTAATTCACAATAGTCAATTACACAACCACTTATAGCTTCATGAAGAATACTTGGTATGTGAAACACTAATTCTCCTTTTTCTGCCCTTTATCTTCCCTAGGCCTTCAACCAAACCATGCCAAGTTGTCCTGTCTTTTGTTACCTTCTGCAGCTCCCTCCATTTACTCCCAACATCACTATCTGTAATTATCTTCTCCGTGTGTTTTCAGGTCTTCTACTATTTTGTTTCCCTTCTGGGTTCCAGACAAGGCAGTGTCTAATTATATTGTATCAGGTTTTCTCAGTTTTTGTCCTAATCAGCGCCAGCGTTTTTTCTCACCTCTTGGTTCAATGGAATTTGTTTAGTTCTTTCCATAAGCTCTATATTGGTGATGCTTTTTACCATTTCAGTTCCACTATTCTCTGCAGGCATTTTTGAAACACTAATTAGCAACAGTCAATTATGAAAACTAGCCAACCATAACTACAAAATAATGTAAGTGTGCTGATGCCAAGGTAGCGGGTTCAACCCCAACATCGGTCAGCTGGGGGAGGAAGAGAGAGAATAAGGTGTATATGGTTGTGGCAATCATAATCAAGTGCCATCTCCAAACTGAAGGTTCCATTGTCCTTTGTCTTCCTGCAGGCTTTTTCCAGTCCATTTCTCGATTTTTTTACACCCGTGTGCAACACAGACGTTCTCATGCGGTTAATGACCATAAAACTTTAACAGTTCTTAAAAATCACAGACACAAAAACCCTTGTGTCTTGTAAAGGAGAAATGATTTATGTAGTATATTTTGCATCAGAAGAAGAAATATAAAGAGAAGGGAAGAAGAAGAAAAGTCTTAAGTCGACAAAGGAAGAAGAGAAGGAAGATAAAGGAGAAGAAGAAAGAAAAGATGCAATAGCAGAATAAGGAAGAAGAGGAAGATGAAGAAGAGGGAGGAGGAGTAGCAGCAGCAGAATAAGGAGGAGAAGCGAAAGAAGATGAGATAGAAATACAGACAAATGGGAAAACAATGCCTCACCCCTTTTTGCAGGTCAGTATGATGTCCATTAAGCCATCATTATCAAAATCTCCGTAGACCAGAGGCCCAGTTGAAGGGGCAGGTATAGAATGCTGAGCCAGCAAGGTCCCTTCCACAAGGTCCACAACAGCCAGAGTGTTCCATCCAGACACAGCTACTGCCACCTGAAGAAAACATGATAGTGTAAACACATTTTTAAGTTTATATATACACAGCAGGGTGAAAATAAGGTATGTTTGTTTTACAGTGATCATGTAGCAGCTCACCATCATCATCGTGTTCCCTGTTGAACAGCGTAGGCTTTTGGGTATCTCCACAGATCTCAGTCCTTGGTGTTCTGGATCAGTTCTGTTGTTGATATTTCTCCATTGCACCATTTCAGTCCATCCAGTATCATTTCTCTGTCTGCCTCTTCCTTATCTACCACTGATCTTCCAATCATCATATTTTCACATTTATGACTTGGAACCTAACTAAGCTGTATTAGTGAGGTAGCCTGTATTATCACTGTCTGCATAAAAGAGGGAGGGAGAGAGGGGAGAGAGACGGAGAGAGGGGAGAGATACAGAGGAAGGGAGGGAAGGAGATAGGGAGGAGAGATACAGAGAAAGGGAGGGAGAGAGAGGGGACAGAGAGGGAGGGAGAGGAGAGAGAGGAAGGAGAGACAGAGAGACATAGAGGGAGAAGAGAAGGAAAGAGGGAGGAGAGATCGCTCAAGCCAAGCACATTATTTTATATTATTGTGCCATGAATGAAGTTTCCAGAACAACACTACCTTAGGACCAGCCTCTTTCAAAGGCATTATGACTCGACTGGGCTGAAAGGAGAGGAGAAACTCTTCTTTTATTTCATCAGGCACAGGCCGGCCTCCTGAACGTCTCATGTTCATTGATAAGTCAGCCCACTTGGCTTCAGTGGGAGTCTGCAGAATAAAAATGTAAAATAATAACAGATAACAAAATTAGAAAAATGTATGAAAAAGCAGATGAGATTTACTGGATCACAATAGTAACAAATAACCACAAAGATCTGCAGAATTACAACAATAAAGATCAGCAGGAGGGCTAAGAAAAAATAAACAGGTTTGTAAATCAATAAACTGTCTAGGCTCAAACCCGCAAGAGAATAGAATAACAGGAACAAAGACAAAACAAAACAAGAGGCTAAGAAAACTGGAAAGTTAAGAGCATGTCAAGGAGTCATACAAAACAAAAACTGCACGTCTTTTGTGGGACGTTGCAATTAATCCAAACCCCAAGTTGATTTTCTAAGCAATTTTACATTCAGTAGTTTGCCATTGCTTTCTGAATGAGAAGTCAACACTGAAGCTCAACTGGCCAGTGTAAGAGCTGATCCCGCTACCTTGTTGTCACTGTGGCCAGTGTAAGAGTTGATCCTGCTACTTTGTTGTCACTGTGGCCAGTGTAAGAGCTGATCCTGCTACTTTGTTGTCACTGTGGCCAGTGTAAGAGTTGATCCTGCTACTTTGTTGTCACTGTGGCCAGTGTAAGAGCTGATCCTGCTACTTTGTTGTCACTGTGGCCAGTGTAAGAGTTGATCCCGCTACCTTGTTGTCACTGTGGCCAGTGTAAGAGCTGATCCCCCTACCTTGTTGTCACTGTGGCCAGTGTAAGAGTTGATCCCCCCTACCTTGTCACTGTGGCCAGTGTAAGAGCTGATCCCGCTACCTTGTTGTCACTGTGGCCAGTGTAAGAGCTGATCCCGCTACCTTGTTGTCACTGTGGCCAGTGTAAGAGTTGATCCCGCTACCTTGTTGTCACTGTGGCCAGTGTAAGAGTTGATCCCGCTACCTTGTTGTCACTGTGGCCAGTGTAAGAGTTGATCCCGCTACCTTGTTGTCACTGTGGCCAGTGTAAGAGCTGATCCCGCTACCTTGTTGTCACCACACAGAAAGTTTAAAAGCTAGAATGCTGTTATCCTTTTGGCCACGTCGAATGCTAAAGGCATATTGTACAGGCAACATGAAGGTTGATTCTTGATGAGATATAGACTCTCAGTTCTAAAAGACCACACTAAACATCTCTCCTTGTGCTAAAGAAGGCATATTGTTTCTTGATTCTTGATGAAGTATAGACTTTCAGTTCTGAAACTCAACAGAAAACATCTCCTCCTGTGCTAAAGAAGGTATATTGTACATGCTAACATAGAGATTGATTCTTGATGAGATACATTTTCAATTCTGGAACACCACCCAAAACATCTCCTCTTGTGCTAAAGAAAGGGGAAAGGGTGCAAAGAGAACAAGATCAGAAAGACAAGAGTGAAAAAGAGGAGAGAGCAAAATAAAGAGACAGAAAGACTACTCAAAATGGAGAACAAAAGAGAGAGAGAAGGGTGTAAAGAAAGAACACACATAGCAAGCTATACCATTAGGGAGAGAGACATATATAAAACAAAAGAAAGTCACAGCAAGAAACAAAGGCAAACAGAGATGAGAGAGACAGACAGAGATGAAGACAGAATTTTAGAAAGCTACAGAGTGAGAGACATATACAGAGAGATATAGACAGAAAGAGGGAAGGAGGAAGGTAGAAAGGGTGTTGAATTAGTCATGTGCTGTGTTCATATAGAGGCGTCAGGTCCAGCATGCTAACTGTAGCTTCCAATCTCTAAATTGTCTAGTGTATCCTCTAATCTTTACTTCTACGAGAGCAAATCAAAACCATTGAGTTTTTTAAGTGGAGAAAAAGACAAATTTACCTGCCAATGAATTGTTCCATCAATGCTTATGGAGCTGACCCGGCCTAAACCACCAAAAGTGATGATGTCATACGTGTTTTCTTCAAATAGCCTGCGACCCAGAAAGTGATGCAGGACACCAGACTTTCTAGCAATACTGAAAATATGATTTATTGCACAACTGTTATAATGAGCTGGCCATTTTGTACAACCTGTGTCTATTTATCAAAGACATCTAGAAACATAAATGAGTGACCTTTGAGTATGAATTGTGATTCACCCAAATATGATCTCTCTCTCTCTCTCTCTCTCTCTCTCTCTCTCTCTCTCTCTCTCTCTCTCTCTCTCTCTCTCTCTCAACAAACATAAACACCACACATTCAAAACAATATTTTTCCATTGTGAATTTAATTAATGATGACTCAAACAATATATATATTGCAAAACTTATTACTTGGCATGTTTTGTTGTATCTCATCAAGTGTATGCTACATAAAAAAGTTCAACATATATTAAATGATATTTCCATCTTTCCATTGCATTCTGGGTAATATGATAGTTTTCTTGCAACTACCGAACTGACAGTGAAACACAAGTGTTTTGTGTATTTCAGTTAATGGGATTCATTATATACAAAACAAAAAAACTTTCCATTGCATGCTGGGTAATATGATAGTTTCCTTGTAACTACCGAACTGACAGTAAAACAAGTGTTTTGTGTATTTCAGTTAATGGGATTCATTATATACCAAACAAAAACACTTTGTCCCAAATCAGTTTCCTGCTATGGGTCTGCAGGGCCATCACAATTTGTAAGATTGAATGGACGGAGGAACAGGTGGCCAATGTGCCCCTCACTTAGCAGGCATCGAACCCTCATCCAATCAGGCTTTTGACAACATCAGTGCAGTTGCTTATCAACTTCGTTAATGTTAAAGTTAGTTGCATATCCTTTACAGGATGTTGCAATCAACACCAGCATTTTTTGCTGTTGTGATCTCTTGGCAAGTTTACGTTCAGTAGCTTGCCATTGCTTTTTTAACGACCGGCACCCATACTATTTTGTAAAAAACCAACGCTAGGCAGTTACTAATAAAGCTGCTAAAATGTGTCCTGAAGCAGTGGCCTATGATGAGATAGCAGCATCACACTTTATAGTTCTAATAACGCGGAGGAATAGGTGGCCAATCTTTCCCTCACCTTTGCAGGCAATGAGCCAATGGCTGAACCTGCACCCGACCACGCTCATTACATTATCATTACAGTTCCCTATCAACCTGCCAATGCGCCCATTTTCTTTAGCACTAAAACAATCCACCAAGTTAAAAACACTGCCACCGCTTCACACTAACTGCATGTGATAAACCTCACCTTTTGACGACCTTTGGTGAGATTTTCTTGTAGACATCTTCTTCCAGGCTCCAGGATCGGGTCCAGAAAAGCCGTTTACTGGAGCACAATGCAATCTGCTGTAGCCTCTCCTGCACAGGATTGATTCGCCACACGTCCAGGTAACATGGACTGTAATGCTGTCATATAGATCATGTCAAAAAAAGATAGTCGTGGTTCCAACTTAACAGCAAAGGGTTGTCCCCATAACGCTCTGTTCCTGTGCCAGTGAATATCACACAAAATGCTCCTCACTGCCCCATGTGAAAAGTGGAACAGACAGGAGTCTTGACAAACCAAAAGCCCGCACAGGTATACTGTGTATAATACTGCTGCCTGAATGCCAACATAAAAGTCCACCACGAAAAATACAGTTCATTGTCAATGGAAGTGGTAGACACTAGAAAACTGGCAGCCACACATTACTGCATAAGGCAAACCCAGTTAGTTCAGCAACCAGCTGGCCGCCATTTTTCTGAACATGAGGTTCACAACACAAACAAATGCAAACACATAGTGTACACAATTAGGCTAATTGAATAACACGTCATCATCATCAAGTGCTCTGCCTGCTGGCATAGTCGTTCATATCTTTCCACAGATTTTGGTCTTTGGTGTTCTGGATCAACTCTGCTGATGATGTTTCTCCATGCCACTCTTGGTCTGCCAGAACCTCTTTTCCCATTGATCTTTCCAACTGTCATGATGTTCTTCAATGCCTCTCTTCTTATTACATGACCACATCTGTTATCACCACAGTAATTTTCAAATTTAACACAAACTCTTTCTGCCTGCATAAAAGTGGTTGAAATCGCCTAACATGGGGATAACAGATGCACCACATTTGAACAATACCTGTGATTATGTGTTTTAATTGTTTCAGCTGAAGTATTGTTCATTTATTCACTTCATATCAAGTATAACTCTACAGCATGCACCTGAGATGTGGTGAAATATGCCAGGCAATAAATCATGCAACATATTGTTTGTGGCTTCTATGTTTTTTGTTTGTTGGTTTTATTGTTTTTATTTGTTGGCTTGTTTGTTTTTGTTTGTTGACTTGCTTATTTTTGTTTGTTGGCTTGTTTGATTTTGTTTGTTGGCTTGTTTGATTTTGTTTGTTGGCTTGTTTGATTTTGTTTGTTGGCTTGTTTGATTTTGTTTGTTGGCTTGTTTGATTTTATTTGTTGGCTTGTTTGTTTTTGTTTGTTGGCGTGTTTGATTTTGATTGTTGGCTTGTTTGATATTGTTTGTTGGCTTGTTTGTTTTTGTTTGTTGGCTTGTTTGATATTGTTTGCTGGCTTGCTTATTTTTGTTTGTTGGCTTGTTTGATTTTGTTTGTTGGCTTGTTTGATTTTGTTTGTTGGCTTGATTGTTTTTGTTTGCTCGCTTTGAAACCAAGCGTTTTCCAAGTTGTTTCAAAACAATGTTTTGGTCATGTTATGAGAAGAAACACATTGGAGAACTTGGTGACACCCGGCACGATCGAGGGGAAGAGAACAAGGGGAGGGGGGAGAAGTAAATACCTGGATGTCTTGACCACGCTGTATGTTCGAGACAAGAACACTGAGCTGATCCACGATTCTGGAGATCAAGTGAGATGGCAAAACATGACCGCCCACGCTTACCGGCATGGCACATGATGATGATACACATGCTACTACTTTTTAAGTGCACTGGACTGATTTTTTGCATGTGGATTACCAGTGTCCCTCGCCATCAGGCGAACCCACTCCGACTTCAGAGGTACTTGTAATTTACATTCTCAAGTCAAGGGCGAGATGTCAACATTTTAGTCCAAGTGTCTAGTGTAGGAGTTGAACCCACTACCTTGGCATCAGCACACCGGATTTTGAAGAGCAAGTGCTCTTATCGATTCAGCCATGCTGGCCCCCACCTCTGTGTTTAAAAGAAGCCAGGTTTGTCAACAGGTTTGTTGATTAGACAGAGATTAGAATCTATTTTGCAGTCCTCCATTTTATCTCCTCTGTTTTCAGTATACAAGTATCCCCATCTTTCTGAGTGGCTATTAAAGTATTTAACTTTGAAGTTTGTGTCATGTACATCCATGATTGAAAACGTCAGATCTTTATTTGCTGGGCTGTGCAAATCATAAATCAATACACAGGTCAGATGAAACAGCATGCAAACAGAACAGACAAATTGATATACACTGCTCAAACAAACTGAAAAAAAATGTGTCCGGAAGAAAACACAAAATATCTGGGTGTCACCTTTGACCATCGCCCAACATGGAAAATACAGGTTGAGACAAATCGAACAAGAGCAAGACAACGAATGGTGATCATGACAATCTTGCTGGTACAACAAGGGGAGCAGATGAGAAAGTTCTCAAGAAGCTTTACATTGGACGAGTGAGGCCAGTCCTTGAATAGGTATTGCAGCTTGGGCAACAGCAGCTAAGTCTCACCTTAACAAAATAATCAAAGTCCAAAATTAAGGAATGCAGATCATAACTAAAGGCATAAAAACAACAAGTATTAATATATTGGAAAAGATCACATGTCTACAACCTATGTAAGACAGAGGAAATAGCAGAGCCCAGCAACAAGCAGAAACATTTAAAAGATTGACAGACTAGTGTCTTAATAGTCTTGAAAGGGGAAAATTAAAGTGAAACAACTTCGTAGAATCTACAGAAAGACACATTAGGACAGATTCAGTGCTCAGAATTTCAACTAAACTAATTAATAATGGAAATAGACTTCCAGTTTGAAGACAACAGCACTTGCCCGAGATGATAGAAAACATTCCTGGTATGAGAAAAAGAACATTGAAAATGAATTAGAAGAAAAACAACAATGAAATACACAGAAGAACATTATCCAAGCTGCACCTGGTCTCATGAATCTACAAATGAATCAGCAAAAAACAGAAAATGGAGGTGACATTGCAAATAAACCTGGACATGAAGAAGCTAACCAATAATTACCAAAGGAGGGTGGGAGACTACTCAGCTTGATACAGACACAATCTATGATGAGGCAAGAAATCATAGCATCCAGCTCACCAGAAAGATAAAGATAGGAGATACTGATGAATATAACTGTGGAATTGGTAAAATGACGGCTACACATTTGTTACAAGAGCGTCCAACATATACAGAACAGAGAACAGTATTTTGGCCTACACTAGCTCAGTTTGAGAACAAACTCAATGGGGATATCAACAAGCCTAAGTTGACTGCCGCTTTCTTTGCATTGATTCATATTGACGTTTGAAGGTGAACGAAGAAGAATAAGAAATGAACTGATAGACACAGATCAGACAAAATGTAATTGCAAAGAGATCAGACAAACCAATAGATATGTATCAAACAAAATGACGCTGCGAACAAAATAGACAAATAGATAAATATAGATCACAGACAGCAACAGGCAATATAAAAATAATGCAATAACATAACTGAGTTATTTAGAACAAAGAATTGTAGGTAAGAAGATGGCCGCTTCACAGAAATCTAACTTAGAAAACATGAAATAATATTAATGTTGTTGTTTGCTCTTTGAGCTCAAGCGTACTCCATACATGTGCACTAGACTGATTTTTGCATGTGGATTAGCTTTCTCTATTGCCAGTATTCTTTGCCATTAGGCGAACCCACTCTGACTTCAGAGGTACTTGTAATTTATGTCCCCAAGTCAAGAACGAGAAGTCAACATTCAGTCCAATTGGCTGGTGTATGAGTTGTGAATCTGCTACCTCAGCTTCATCACACCGGATGTTTAAGAACAAGCACTCTTTTCCATTCGGCCATGCTGACCTAAATTAAATATTAAATCTGTATTGTTTCATATTCTTGCAGCAGTTAATGCTAAAAGAAAACCACTTGTAGCACTATACATAACCAGACATGATCAAGTACATCTCTATCTAACTGAAAGACCCACCTGGCCCAGGTCCCACACAAGCTTCTCAAGATGACCATCACCGTCCATATCCAAATACACTGAACGGTCAGGAGGAAACTGTAAGGTAGCCTTTGGTTCACCCGTTACAAGTGACAACACCTGCATACCTTCTGGAGACCTCACCATGAGGCTATTAATGATGGTTAAATGATACTGAATCTAACTATTTGAACAAATCATAAATCCATACACAATTTCTAACTCTTCTAAAGTATAAATCTATACAGTTTCTAACTGTTCTAAAATATCATAATCTATTTTTCTAACTTCCAAAATATCATAAATCTATATAAAATGTCTAAAAAACAAATTGCATTACAATGTTGCGAATTCCTTGGACTGCCAGAGTAACTAACAACGATTGCCTGAATGAGGCTAATGAAACTAGAATACTGTATACAACAATAAGGAAGAGACAAACAGCTTTCTTTGGTCATGTGATGAGAAGAGAGGCATTGGAGAATATTGTGACAACTGGAAAGATCGAGGTGAAGAGAGGCAGAGGCAGACCAAGAGAAATTATGCTGGATGGATTGAGACGGTGGCATAGAGGAATATTATCATCAGCAGAGTTGATCCAGATCACCAAAAAACGAGCTTGCAGGGCACTTGATGATGATGGTTACAATTTCTAACTGTTCTAAAATATAATAAATCTATATAACGTGTGTATAAAAGACCTTTGCAAGACATTGCAGTCAACACCAGCTCTGACTGGCTTTTTGTGATTTACTAGACAATTGTATATTCTGTGGTTTTCTATTGCTTTCTGGGCAAGAAGTCAACATTTAACTCCAACTGATGAATGTGTGGAACCAACCCATTAAGCCAAGGGCACAGAAGAGAAAGTTGTCTAATCTAAACCAAGCTCACCTCCCAAATGTCTAACTCTTCTAAAATGTCATCAGTCAATACCCAATTTCTGTTCTAAAATATCATAAATGTATAAACAATTTCAGTGCTAAAATGTAAATGTATACACAATTTCTAATGCTTTTAACGTATGATAAATCCATACACAATCTCCATCTGTTCTATATACAATCTATCTCCAACTGTTCTATACACAATCTTTAACTGTTGTATACACAATCTCTAACTGTTCTATACACAACATCAAATATCATGCAGCACAAGTCAGGAGCATGGGTTGTGACAAAAAAGTATCACATCCAAAGCATGGATGATTCTTGTGAGATGTCTGCATTCAACTAGAAGTGATAAGAAATACAGAAGTACAAAAGATGTGATAACAATCTGTGAAGTACAGCAGGTATCTTGAGATTTAGAGAAGATGTAATACAGAAATAAACATTGACAACAAATTCTGAAATAGAAAACGTAGCACGTAAAGGATTAGAGAAGCAGTGATAAAAAATAGAGACCTAAAGTAGATGTAATAATATACACAAACTTAAAGATGTAATGACAAATACATGATTAAGGAAATGATAACTACGAGTACTTAAGATGTGATAACAAAAAGAAAAATACAAAAAATCAAACATAGAAAAAATAGAAGTGTTAACTAAAGAATTAGAAAAATGATAACTTTAGATATCTTTTTACTTCTTTATGTGCCTAATCTGGAACAGCCATCATGATTATGTCCACGTAACTATATAGTTATCCCCCATTAGGAGCATAGACTGACTCCAAGCCCATCTTATCTTTTACAATCTCATGTAGCTCCCTTCATGTCCTCCCCACTCCCCATATTATTCATCTCTGTCTCTAATTCTTTTCTCTGTGAGTTTTTTTGGTGTCCCTCTATTTTGTTTGCCCTGTGGGTTACAAACAAAGAACTTTCTAATTATACTCTTCTCAGGTTTTCTCAGTGTATATCCTATCCAGTTCCAGTGTCTTTTCCTAATTGTGACTCACTGGAATTTGTCTAGTTCCCTCCATGAACTCCATACTGATGATCTAGTCTAGTCTAGTCTTTCCTTTTGAGCCAAGGCAGCGCATAGGGCAGACGTCGTGGCTCTCCATGTCTGGCGACCCGCCGCTACCCATTGCAGCCCCTGGATGTTAGCCAGGCCGCCGAATGGGCCTTCCAAGGAATTCAACAAGTTTGTGCGAACGCGTCCAACATTTGGAGCTAGAAATCTGATTCTGTGACAACAGAGTTATGATGATTTTTATGATGAGTTTTATACTGATGATGCTGTCATAAAATTTTAGTAACTCTATTCTGCTCAGAGGGAAGGGTTTATGGGAGCAATTTGTAATCCTGGATACCGAAACACAACTGCAGGCGATTTGGATGCAGACCGTCTTGTGTTGGTTTCCATACAATAGAATGAGTGCTGGTCGTTCAGAAAGCAATAGCAATCTACTGAACATAAACTTATCCAGGAATCACAAACAGCCAAAACATGCTGGAGTTGACTGCGATGTCCTGTAAAGGATATGCAACTAACTTTTTTTATTCTGCGCAGGACCAATTCATGAACGTTTGCAGTTTTTTTTTAGTAAGTATAATAGTTAATCTTCATGTTTCTGATCCAAACATCTTTTCTGTACACACTCATAAATAACTACAAAACAAATGGATACCTATTTGGGTTATTCACGTGCTCATGGTCACTGTGTGGTCTCTGTCCTCCATACGAGAAACCAATCAAATGCTCAGGTAACAAGGCTGAGGGATTCTGGGAAGTGCTTGCCTCTTGTGAGTCCTGGGCTTCGTTGATGCCGGTATCAAACTGCTTGTTGATTCTTGCCATGACTATCTCTGTATCCGAGTTGTCTGCCCACATATGAGGCTGAAAATATTTACAATTAACGCATACGTTATGTCAATGTTTTCTTTACTCCACATAATTCAAAGTGCCCAGACAATTAAAGCAACATGTCTGTAGTTACCAGCTTAAAGCCAAGTCACTGCTTCTCTTTAATACACAGTTATTCATCATACCAGTCTTCTTCTTTTAGTTCACATTTTGTTTGCATGTTTCACATACATATAGCAGCATAGGATCTATATAAGGCTTTAACACTTTTGTCTTATTGCAATTGACAGCCTGCTATTGGTCAGTATGTTTCCCATCCTACAAAAGGCTAATTTTGTCATAGGGATTCTGGTTCTAACCCCTACAGGGCACCTTCTGTGAGATGTTATGACTGTTCCAAGATAGCTGTACCAAATCACCCATTTAAGAATTTTACCATTTACTTGGGTGTTTGAATCCTTAGTAAAGTGTGGATTTTTTTCTAGTTAGTTTAGTTTAGTTTAGTCGACGGATCAACATCACCGCACACGGGTGTAACCCATAAGTGCTCCGTTCTACCCCTAACTCAAGCCTAGTCTGGAGAATCTCAGCTCAGTGCATGAACTCCGTAGCACCAGCGAGGATCCTGAAATATTTTGGGTAGATTTTTAACTCAAACTTTTGCCCAGGCAGCGTCGTTAGGCTACCATTTTTCGATTTCCAACTGCCAAGGGATTTTTTATGTGCGCAATAATACACAAAGGCGTCCGATCTCACTACCCAGAGACCAGGAGAAATTTTTTACTAGAAGTCCACGTGAAAAAATCTCGGCCCTCACCGGAGCTTGAACCCTGAACCCCCAGCACTTGAGGCAGACACAATACCTCGAGACCACTCAGCCCCTTAATTTTTCTGTCGGGGTGCAAAAGAAATCCCTAACCTGCACAGTTCACGGTAACTGCACTAGCCAGGCAGCCTTCCTTAATTCCTCAGGCTGAAGTACAAGCGTTGATTTTCGAGAATTCCCTAGACGGTTATGCTGTCATTTACACAGATGGGTCGGTCATCAGACATGAGAGAAGCTCATGGGCTTTTACGGCTCAGGCCGGAGGGAGAATTGTGAAGGAGGACACTGGTGCTTTTGCTGAGGCCACAAGTAGCCTGACTATGGAAGTCATGGCAGTAAGTAAAGCAATAACATGGCTCGAGACACAGACATTCACTAGGGCATTTTTCCTTAGCGACTCAATGAACATGCTCAAGAGGATAGAGATGGGGGAGATCCAAAGAGACTGGTTGCTGTCCCTGGAGCAGTCTCGGCTGGCAAAGATTAGTTTCATCTTCGTGCCAGGGCATGCGGGAGTACAAGGGAATGAGCAAGCTGACAAGCTCGCAGGTAACGCTTCTGTGGAGGGCGGACGCGCCATGGACCAGGCTGACATTCTGAATGCTCTACGAGAAGTAAGACTTTTGCGAGAACCATGTGATGACTGTGAATCTACAACCATGGCCAGACTGCGAGAACAGCAAATTAAAAGAGGCCAAACAAGAACACTACGCAGGAAGCCAAAGAAGACTGATAAACCAACACAGAACTGGTGTCGTTAGCCGCTACACGCTGCAGGATTTGCTGAAGAGGAGATCCGAGCACTTATGGACTGAATGGTTCGATGTGCAATGAGGATGATCTGTCGACTAACTAACTAACTAATTCACATTTTTCATATATTCATCTCATCAAAAAAGAAATATGTCACTTTCAGACACTATCAATGACGTTATGTGTACAATTCCTCAGTAGTCAGGAACCAGCTTGAAAGGTTGGAGCGCATACAAAATGCTGCCACGTGGGTAATCCTGGGGTGCACAAAGGACACACCAATTATATGCATGAGGCATATCCTGGCGCTACCAACAATGACGGATAGGCATAGGGCCCTTCAGGCCAAATGGTATCTGAGAGTTGCTGCAGATAGACATTACCCGCTGCATGCAGCCATGGATATAGTCAAGAGTTGTAGACTAAGACGAGGCAGGTCCTGGATGGCACAGACCGAACTTTCTATATGTCAGGTGTGTGATCTAGAGACCATAAATCGTGAAAAAGAGTGGGTTGAAGTTCCGGGAGACATGACGGACTGGCACAAGGTAATAATAACACTGGGCCGTGAGTGCAGGGAATGGGCAGCGGGCCGCACTGAGTTTGAAGTGCAACAGCTGATCCAGAGTAACACACATCAAGGCAACATAGTCATCTACACCGTTGGGTCAGTGGTGAGAAACAGACGTAGTGGCTGGGGCTTTATTGCAAAGGCTCATGGACGAGTCGTGAAAAAGGAGAGTCTGGCAAATGAGACTACGACCTCCAGCATGAGAATCGAGGTGGAGGCAGTAACAGCGGCATTCCGCTGGAGGAGACTACTGCAACACATGTTGTATTCAGTACGGATTAAACGAGTATGCTTAGTAAGGTGGAGAAAGGAATGTTTCGTGTGGAATGGCTATCGTCGCTTCAGAGGTCATAGATTGTGAGAATTGTATGGATATTTTGCCCTGGCCATGCGGGGGTGTGGGGAATGAACAGGCTGATAGGCTAGCAGGGAATGCACATCTTGGTGGTAGATTGCCTATGGACAAGGGGGAGGTGGTCGTGTGCTTGTGGGACCAGGTGGAGAAGGCGGAGGAACAGATTGAGAACCCATATGTGGAAAGAATGAGATTGCGGGGGTTCTGGAAGAATCTCAAAACTGAGAGGGAAGACCAGGAGAACTTTTAATCAGATAGCGGTAGGAACGATTAGAAGTATGACTCTTCGCTGGCTGTTGAACGAGGGGATGGAGCACGTATTGGAATGTCTTTAGTGCAGTGACGTCGGTTCTTAACTCAACTCAACTTCCTCAGTAGATTCTTCAATGTTTGATACAGTTGTATCTGCTTTTCCCATGTTTCCACTGTAGGCTTGGGTTCCAGTTAAAGAAAGCAACAAGTCTAGCCAGTTTAACATTAGTGGGCCCGTTATTCAAATCGCTAGGAAGCTATACTGATAATATCACAAATGCGGTGGGATGAGGGTTTCTTCTTCTTCTGCATTCATCCAGAGTTTTTTTTTCTGGACGTGATTGCGTTGTGCCTGTTTACAGCAGAGCTGCATTCTTGCGCCGTTAGCCCGACACATCCGACTTCTGCGCGCATTTGTTAACTGGGTTAACCTTCCCGGGGGATGAGGGTTTGACGTCTGCTTTTGTCATCCACTAAGAGAGGGAAAGACTGGCTGCTTATCCCTCCATGAACTCAGGCCTACCAAATGTGATGGCCCTAGCATATCACTGGCCCATAGCATATTCCTGCTTCAGAAGTTTATTTTTCATTGTTTTGTTTAAGATTACTTGCTTACATACACATTTTTTCAGTCTCAAGCAAAGTGTGTTATGTTTGGTTCTTCTCCTTAGATTCCAACCAACATATAATGTATTCTCTTACTCAAGCATTTGGCTAGCATATGAAATAAATCTGGCTTCCAGGTAACCGCTTGCACTATGTATTTAGCTTATTGGAAATTACTACACTCGTGAGTTGTAATCTTTTTCTTCACCTTCTGCGATCAACATTTGCTATGCATGGCGCACAGCATCCATTGTAGTACATAGATGTCCACTTTCTACTCCCATGGCACTTGGCCAACATCTTCCAAGGTCGACAGCTAAGGTTTATATTCTTGATTCTTCCTCCCATCATCATCATGTGCCATACCAGTAAGCATGGGCAGTCATGTTTTGTCATCTTACACAATCACCAGTCATGGATCAGGTCTGTGTTCTTGTCTTGACCATACCATGTGGTCAAGCTATCCAGATATTTACTTCTCTGCGTTCCTTTTGTTCTTTTCCTCTCTATCTTGCCAGTTGTCACCAAGTTCTCTAATCTGTTTCTTCTCATAACATGCCCAAAAAATGTTGACTGTCTATATCTAATGTCTCTAATCAGTTTGCAGTTTTCATTTGCCTCTTGAAGGACTTGCTCATTTGGTTTTCTGTCTTTCCATGGTATTCTTTGCATTCTCCTCAGAAACCACATTTCCACAGCCATTAGATGTTAATCAACTTGTCTGCTCACTCGTCCATGTTTCACATCCATACAAAAATACGGGTTCTATGTACCTGCCTCCTCTCCTAGACAGATTGATTTCCCGGGTTTGTGGGCTCTACTTGCCCACATTTTCTGTAGGGCTTTTTTGCCCTAGCTTTTGTTCTTACAAGAACTTCCACCAGGCTGTGGTGGTTTGGCATTCAGCATTTCTTTCATGTAAATGGATTTTCTTCCAGGTTAGTGAACTTCATTAACCCATTTTGGGTTGTCATGATGATTATCTATCTCTTTTGGCCATTGCAGCAATACCTTGTGGAAATGAACAAGCTCATGTTGCGCTTTCTCCCACGATAGACAGATGAAGTGAGCTGCACTAGTACAGTGGATAGCATGCTGTCTGCCACATTGATTCAGATTTGTTAAAATATGACCTAGCCCCCCCCCCCCCCCCAGGTCAACCCAGCCTGAAATGGTTACAAGGTCAACCCAACCTAGAATAGTTACAAGGTCAGCCCAACCTAGAATAGTTACAAGGTCAGCCCAACCTAGAATAGTTACAAGGTCAACCCAACCTTGAATAGTTACAAGGTCAACCCAACCTTGAATAGTTACAAGGTCAGCCCAACCTAGAATGGTTACAAGGTCAGCCCAACCTAGAATAGTTACAAGGTCAGCCCAACCTAGAATAGTTACAAGGTCAACCCAACCTTGAATAGTTACAAGGTCAACCCAACCTTGAATAGTTACAAGGTCAGCCCAACCTAGAATGGTTACAAGGTCAGCCCAACCTAGAATAGTTACAAGGTCAGCCCAACCTAGAATAGTTACAAGGTCAGCCCAACCTAGAATGGTTACAAGGTCAGCCCAACCTAGAATAGTTACAAGGAAACGACTTGGTAGGTAAAGGTAGTTGGCGGTATATGGATCACATCACCCCTCGAGTGCCAATTGATCTATAATAAATACAGGGCTAGCATGTGGACATGCGTCAAGGCATGTAAAAAGAGTCCTTTACTTGCACACATATGAACAGGTGTTTCAGGTCTCAAGAACAAAAGCGGTTTATGGAAGGAGCTCAAATGAGTTGCTTGAAAGACATGAAAGAGCAAACAAAAACACCCATTATCTGAAATAATAAACACAAACAAAGACCTCCTTTTACGTGTCTTGATGAGTGTTGTGTATATGTGCCAGCCCCATATTTAATAGATCAATTAGCACTCGAGGAGCAATATTATGCCAGCCACTTTTACTTCCAAAAACATTTTCTGGTACTTATTTTAGGCTCAGAGCCACCACATGTTAGCCACCGCATTACTGTGTCTCCCATCTGAAATAATAATAGACACTATATATCTCAATTGTAATCTAGAATCACTGAGCAGGGTGTTAACTGTTTAGATTAGTTTTTTTAAAATATGATTTTAAAAAAGAACTTTATTGTAAATACTGTCTACAAGTTGATCAGCATACCAAAAATACATCCATCTGTCTGCCATAGTCCGACCATGGAGACTCTCCTTTGTGAGCTTTCTTATGACACAGGCCTAACTTCCAGTGTATGTCACTTCTGCTAGAGTTCTTCTGAAATGGAAAGCAGTATTTTCATTAATTATCTGAAAGCACAAAAATTCTGAGAATATTGTGGGTAGAGAAAAAAGCAGACATTGAAGATCTGAAAGCTGCAGATATTACTAGGTCACTCATCAAAGCAATGAAGAAAATTCAAAACAATGTATTTCCCTAGTAAATTTAAGCACAGAAGTCACAAACAATATGTTCTACGATTTATTGCCTGGCATATTTTGCTGCATCTCATCAGGTGCATGCTGCAGGGTGAGTTATATATCATGTGGAGTGAATAATACTTACGCTAAAACAATTAAAACACACAGTCACAGGTGTTGTTCAAATGTGGAACATCGGTTATCTCTACGGTAATTTTACATTTAGAACAAACTCTTTCTGTTTACACAGAACTGGCTGGAACCACTAACTCCTCGCTATATTTGAGCAATCATTTATTGTTCGTTGAATACAGTATCAATCAATCAATCATGTGCCATGCCGGAAAGCGTGGGCGGTCATGACTCGCCATTTCATTCGATCACCAGAGTCGTGAATCAGCTCAGTGTTCCTGTCTCGGCCATGCCATGTGGCCAATCCATCCAGGTATTTACTTCTCGGTCTTCCCCTTGGTCTCTTCCCTTCGATCTTGCCAGTTGTAACCAGGTTCTCCAATTTATTTATTCTCATAAAATGCCCAAAAAATTGTGACTACATCTAATTTCTCTAATCAATTTACGATTTTTATTTGTTTCCTGTAGTACTTGGTCATTGGTGTTGCTGTCTGTCCATGGTATTCTTTGCATTTTCCTCAGAAACCACATTTCTGCAGCCATCAGATGTTTTTCAGCTTGACTGCTCATTGTCCAAGCTTCACATCCATATAAAAGAACAGGCTCTATGTAGCACCTCAACGCTCTTTTTCTCATTTCAACTGACATCTTTTTATTGGTCAGTATGTTTTTTATCTTACTAAAAGTTATTGGCGATTCTTGTTCTAATCTCTTCAAGGCATCTCCCATCAGATGTTATGACTGTTCCGAGATAATTGTACAGATTCACTTGTTGGAGAATATTCCCATTTACTTGTATATTACATTGTGGTATTTCGTCCTTCCTAGTGACGACCATAATCTGTGTCTTTTTACAATTTAATTCTAACCCCAGTTGTTCACTGTGTGCAACAATCACATCTAATAATTGTTGCAGATCCTGCTCATTGTCTGCAATCAATAATGTATCATCTGCATATCTAATGTTATTGATGTTTCATCCTCCAATGCTGATTCTATTTACATCTTCTACATTTCTGAAAATATTTTCACTGTAAAGGGAAAAAAAGATCTGGAGACATTACACATCCCTGCCTAACACCTCTCTTAATAGGCAGATACTGTCCCACTTCATTATCAATCCTTATGGCAGCATGTTGTTTCCAATATATGTTTCGAATGCAGTATACAAGACGCTTTTTCTTTGTTCACGCTATGACCATATTTAATTAGGTGTTGACAAATTGACATTGACGGTGTCTTATATATAGCCTTTTGCCTGCACAGGAGTTCTTGATGACTGATTAACTATCTTTTCCACCCAACTGGTATATGTTCGACTACTCGAATTGCCAATTGTCTTTTTGTTCTACTTAAGTAAGTTGCTTGGCACTCACACTGGAATTGATAAACGCAGTTTGATTTGGTGAATTGATGGTGTCTTATATATAGCCTTTTGCCTGCACAGGAGTTCTTGAAGACTGATTAACTATCTTTTCCACCCAACTGGTATATGTTCGACTACTCGATTTGCCAATTGTCTTTTTGTTCTACTTAAGTAAGCTGCTTGGCACTCACACTGGAATTGATAAACGCAGTTTGATTTGGTGAACAGAGACAAGAATGTTTTTTTTTTTAAACAAATGGAGTAGGTTTAGTTTTCATTAGTCAGGTCTATCATCCACCTGAACCTAAAACTATGGAATATGGACAGAATTTGAACCCAGCCAGTACGATAGAACACTAGGTCTCAGAAATGTACATTCACCATGCATAGGTAAAATAACCCACAAACACATCAGACCATTATGCTGGGTTATTGGGTTGGAATCTGTTAACAAAACACCTAAAACCCATGAAGAAAACACACAAAAAACCCTGAGAAGCAAAGATTTAGCAGTTTATTTTTCGGGGTGCTCACTCGCTTTGAATTCAAGCAAAGTTCATTCACACTACTTTCTAGTAGCACTGGACTGAATTTTGCATTAGCTTTCCCTATTACCAGTGTCCCTCGCCATCAGCGAACCCGCTCCGACTTCAGAGGTACTTGTAATTTACATTCCCAAGTCAAGGATGAGAAATGTAAGTCCAACTGCCAAGTGTAGGAATTAAACCCTTATCTCGGCATCAACATACCGGATGTTTAAGAACATGCATTCCCAACCATTTGCCCATGCTGACCTCCTTAGCACAGTTAGTCTCTGCATACTGTCAGATTTGCTGTGGAAGAGATGAATCACCCATGGACATATCCAGAGTGCAATAATCATAATTCACACAGAAATGAGATGAAAGACAATTCACACAGAAATGAGATGAATGATAATTCACACAGAAATGAGATGAATTATAATTCACACAGAAATGAGATGAATGATAATTCACACAGAAATGAGATGAATGATAATTCACACAGAAATGAGATGAATGATAACACATAAATGAGATAAATGATAATTCACACAGAAATGAGATGAATGATAGTTCACACAGACATGAGATGAATAACTCACACAGAAATGAGATAAATTATTATTTTAAAATCTGAATACCTTCTCTTCTTGTTTTGGCTTTTCAAAATCGCCAGATGTGTGTTTCCACAAAAACGAACCATCTTCTGCACTGAGTGCAAATGTTGAAAAGTGGGTCAGGGTCTCATTTTCATATTCAGAGTTGAACACAATGGTTCGATTCCTGGATGGTTCTTCTATCTGTCTGAATCTGAAAATATTGATACACACATCTGTCAGTTGATAAATCTTTGTTGTCTTTATTTTTGACATCCCACAAGAAACATGTGATTTTGTCTCCATTATGTTCAAATAACTACTAGTATCACTGGAAAAGTGCTATAAAGAAACTATGCAGTAAATGGCAAATATCATCACTATTAAATGATGGTCAGTATACCTAAATGGATAAAAGTGCTCACTCTTAAACATCTGGTGTGCTGATGCTGAGGTAGCGGGTTTAACCTCCTGCACCAGTCAATTGAACTAACATTGTGACTTCTTGTTCTTGAATGTAAATTACAAGTATTTCAGAAGTGGGAGTAAGTTCGCCTGATAGCGAGGGGCACTGGTAATAGGGAAAGCTAATCCACACACAAAAATCAGTCCAATGCACTTGAAGCAGTAGCATGTGTGTGGATTACACTTTAGTTCAAAGTGAGTGGGAAAAAAAAACAACACACACACACACACATCCACCCACCCACCCACACACACACACACAAATCACTATTAAACCAAAGTTCATGCAGTGGTTTGTCCTGTACAGAACCTTGCCACCATAACAATGTTGGGAAATTTGTTGGTTTAAATTTTAACATCCCACAAGAAACATGTGATTTTGTCTCCATTATTTCATTTTTAATTTTTTTTTGGGGGGGGGGGGGGGGAGAGGGGGGCGCATGCTCGCTCGCTTTGAACTCAAGTGTAGACTATACACAATACTTCTAGTAGTACTGGATTGAGTTTTGCATGTGGATTAGCTTTTCCTATTAATAATGTCCCTCGCCATCAGGCGAACCCACTCCGACTTAAGAGGTACTTGTAAATTTACGTCCCCAAGTCTAGGACGAGAAGACAACATTTTAGTCCAACTGTCCAGTGCAGGGGTTGAACCTCTTACCTGGGCATCAGCACACTAGATGTTTAAGAACATGTATTCTTATCCATGCTTACCTACAGTCTCCATTATAAATATTCAAGTGTTATAAAGAAACTATTCAGCAAACAGCACATATCACCACTATCAACAAACAGCACATTTCACCACTATTAAACAAAGTTCATCCAGTGGCTTGTCTTGCACAGAATCTTGCCCACTTAACAGTGCTGTGAAATGTCTGTCTTTCATATGCCAGATGTTCTACCACTGTTGCTTTCATGTATAAATTATCTATTACATCCTGAATCTATCTATGTTGTAGTCTTCCTTGGCCTCTCCAGGACATTCCATCCATAAATATCTTTTCTAGGCTTTTACATCTTTTTTACATGTCCAATATTTTATTTCCTCATTTTCCTTTTTAATAAAGCATATATACATACACAAAACTTACTCTGCAAGTAGATCTGGCTTATGGGTTTTATGTCGGAAACTGCCAGATACTACAACAAGTCCTTTGTGCTTCTTCTCAATAGAAAATGGAGACACAAGAACGGCTAAAGCCTTGACCTCAACTGAGGTGAAGTCAGACACTGGCAGAGGTAGTTGCTGATACCACAGAAGTTTCAGGTCATGGGCGTAACAGAGCACCTGCCAATCATCTGTGACCACAACAATAACCTGGTGAATATATTATTGTTATTATTAATAATATTACTATTGTCAAACAAATTCGCAAGAAATAAAAGACCATTACAGACAACGCTCTTATCTGTGTAAGTGTGAGTGTGTGTGTGTGCGCGCGCGTGCATGCATGTGTGTGCATGTCTTTGTGTGTGGAGGCATGCACACATGCACAGCATGCAAATACAGTGCATATACTATACACTGTAAGTGCTTTCTATCATTGGTCATGACCGTAACATCTACTTTTGTGTCGTTTAGTTTTTGTCCTTTCTTTTCACTTCCTGTGGTTACACTGTCTAATAGTTCTAGCCATTTATTTTAATTTCTTGCTACTCTCTACAACCATTGAGAAGGTGTGGTGCCCACAGACTTTCATCTCAGGTTAGTTGGTCCAGAGACCAATATGAAGTTGTGACATGTGACTTCACCCTAACCAAACTTAGAATATTTAACTAACATTAAATCAATATAAAATAACATGATGTAATGCAGCTTTACAGAACACAATTACGGAGAACATAGGTCACTGCAGTGACTAGCCTTTACCAGCAAACAAATACACAAAACGTAACATATAACCATGGGGAAGACACTAAAGTGACAACATTAAGGCTTAACAAATGAATGATAAGAATAGAAAGATGAAAAAAAATTAGAACAATGAAAGGACAATTTAAAAAAATGTGCTACTTATTTCAGAACCCCAGGCTGTGATACTCATTAAATCAATACTGCTGAATGGATCAAGAACTCGGAGAATGACTAAAACAATTATTAATAAACTATAAACATTCATTAACCAGTGTCTACACAGAACAGAAGGACTAGCATTGTATGGAAATAATCACTAAGTTCTTCTTAATTTGGAACGTAAGTGAACAAATTATGAAGAATTTAGAAGCAACAGAGATGAGGTTCTGAAGACGAATGTTGCAAATTCCTTGGACTGCCAGAGTAACTAACAATGATTGCCTGAAAGAGGCTAATGAAACTAGAACATTATATACAACAATAAGAAAGAGACAAACAGCTTTCTTTGGTTATGTGATGAGAAGAGAGGCTTGGAGAACATTGTGATAACTGGAAAGATCGAGGAGAAGAGAGGCAGAGGTAGACCAAGAGAAATGATGCTGGACGGATTGGGATGGTGGTATGGAGAAATATCATCAGCAGAGTTGATCCAGAACACCAAAGACCGAGATCTTGGGGAGCCATGAATGCCTGCGCCAACTGGCAGGGCACTTGATGATGATGATGAGGCTACCATTATTTGCACCAACAGCTGCTACTCTTAAATATTTACCAGTAGGTCAGCATGGCCGAATGGATGGGAACATGTGTTCTTAAAACATCCGATCAGCTGATGCCGAGGTAAGGGGTTCAACCCCTACACCGGACAGTTGGACTAAAATGTTGACCTATCATCCTTGACTTGGGGACGTAAATTACAAGTACCTCTGAAGTTGGAGTGGGTTTGCTTGATGGCGAGGGACACTGTTAATAGGGAAAGCTAATCCACACACAAAATTCAGTCCAGCACTACTAGAAGTACTGTGTACTGACTACGCTTGAGTTCAAAACGAGCGAGCGCAAAAAGAAATACTGACCTGTTTTCTGATCTGCATCATTGACGTGTAGGGCACTGTGAAGCCGACACCCACCACACTGGGTCTGGATGTGTGACCTTTGACCCTCTCCACCAGCGACAGTTCAGTCTTATCCTTGACAACCACATGGGCCAGGGTTTTACTTTGCTCCTCACTCGGAGGTGGCATGGCCAGGACATTCAGATGCTGCAGGTCATTGGAGATGAGAACAATCTCATTGACACCATCGCCTTCTAGATCGGTCACAACAGGCAGTGGACACCGGTCAACATCTGTCATGAACTTTCCATTTGCAAACTTGGACATCTCACTGCGCTTTCGCCACATAGGGTAGAGTGAGTAGGAATCCTGGACTCTGAGTAGATAGCCCAGAACTATGCACAGACTCACATAGAAGAGTTCTTGCAGGCCAAACCTCAACTTATAACCAGTCTCTGCAGTCATCTTTTTAGTCGATCAGTAGCAGGTGCTGGTATAGACAGCCTGATGCATCACTGTGGCCTGGTTGGCATTTTAGGGCTTATCTTGTAACAGATTTAGAAAATTAGATGGTGAGTCACTATCTGTAAAATCAATCATACTAAGCCTAATTAGATCTATTTGCTTTAATAAACAAGAAAGCAACTAGTCAATTTAAATATCAGTTTTCAAAGCAGGAAAGGTGTTTTCTGCCTAAATAAATGTTTTTCCATTTCTTGCTACATGTCTATTATCAGTTTAAAGTAGTTTATGGCAAAGGTCAGTGTCACTGATTTAATTGAGTGATTTACTGATGAGACGGCTCTGTGGCGAAGGTGTTATGGATGCAGTTCATAATCCCACATACCACATTCAAAGCATAGCTGTGGGCGATTTGGCAGCAGACCGTCTTGTGCTGTTTTTTTATAAAATGGTATGAGTGCCAGTCGTTCAGAAAAGCAATGGCAAACTACTGAATGGAAACTTGCAAAGAAATCATAAAAAATCAAAAAGTGCTGGGGTTGACTGAGATGTCCTGTAAAGGAAATGCAACTAACTTATTTTTTACTGATGCGTCTTCTTCTTCTTCAGGTGCCTAGTATGGGGCAGACATCATCAACGATGATTCTCTAATCCTCCCTGTCATCTGATTAAGCTAGTGTTGCATATGCATGTGCATAACCAGAGCCCAAAATGAAAGCAAAGAATAGCGGTAACACTGTAGCATGCATGTTGTAAGAGACCACAAAGGACTCATCATCATCATCAAGTGCCCTGCCATTTACATTCCAAGATTCACTGCCATACAGCAAAACTGGTTCTACATAGCATTTCAGCACTCTCTTTCTTACACTGAGTGATAGTGACCTATTGCACAAGATACTCTTCATTATATGAAATGCGGCCTTTGCCTGCCCTATTCTGCTCTTAATCTCTGTTGTACATCTTCCATCTGATGTTATAAATGTCGTTAGGTATCTAAGGTTAAGAATTTTTCCTTCTATTTCTATGTCACATTAGGTCTCCAGAGGATTTGGCTTGAGTTGCTTGAGGGCCTATGCTCCAATAAAAGATGACAAGTAGGAGAAGTGTTGCATATATTGTATTATCTGTTGCCCAACTGTTTAAACTTCCCAAATACATCTGTCTGTCTGTCTGTCTCTCTGCCTTCCTCTGCCTCTTTTGCATAGTATTTTCCCTCAAAAGGAAAATTGCTCTATTCCATCTCTTCTGTTAGTAAGTCCCACAAATTTCATGTGTCTTTTCTGTGAGGTTTCCATGAGTGATCTTCTACCACCTGCAATTTTGTTTTTTGAGTTTGCTCGCTTTGAACTCAAGCATAGTCCATACCTGTGCTACTACTTCTAGTGCGCTGGACTGGTTTTTGCAAGGGAATTAGCTTTCCCTAATACCAGTGTCCCTCACCATCAGGTGAACCCACTCTGACTTCTGAGGTACTTGTAATTTACATCCCAAGTGAAGGACAAGAAGTCAACATTTTAGTCCAACTGACCAGTGCAGGGGTTGAACATCAGCACACCGGAAGTCTAAGAGCAAGCGCTCTTATCTATTCAGCCATGGTGACCTCCGCCTGCAGCTCTAATTCTGTGGATGGCACACGCGGAACTTTCTACATATCACGTATGTGATCTAGAGACCATCAATCGTGAAAAAGAGTGGGTTGAAGTTCCGGAAGACATGATGGACTGGCACACTATGCAAAAGAGGCAGAGGAAGGCAGAGAGAGAGAGAGAGAGAGAGACAGAGAGAGAGAGAGAGAGAGAGAGAGAGAGAGAGAGAGAGAGAGAGAGAGAGAGAGAGAGAGAGAGAGAGAGAGAGAGAGAGAGAGAGATACGAGGGTGAGTCAATAAGTCAGTCACACAGTTCTGTGGGCTGGCAAGTAAATGTAGTTGGTGTTTTCTATAGGTGTCATTATGCGACAGCAACATCAAACTTTATATTCCCGTTCGTCAGGTGGCGCTACGTGTCTCATGCGCATGCGCAGCACATAAACAAAATGACGACTTTACTCACGGAGTGTACAACCAAAGAGCAACGTGCTGTTGTGAATTTTTGGGGGGCAAAAGGACTGCCTGCAAAGGACATTCATAAGGAAATGCTTCCTGTTTATGCTGAAAAATGTTTGTCCCGTAAAGCAGTGCATAGCTGGGTAGAAAAATTTTCTCAAGGACATTCTAAAATTGTTGATGAAATCCGATCTGGTCATCCTGTTAAGACTGTAACAGAAGCATCCCTGCAGCGGGTGGAGGAGATTATTAGAGGTTACAGGCGAGTAATGATAGACTCTGTAGCATCTGCAATAGGGTGCTCACATGGTTCAGCATACAGTATAATGCATGATTGGTTGAAATTTAAGAAAGTGTGCTCATGGTGGGTACCCAGACAATTGAAGGAGGAACATGCGGCTCGATTAACTCAAGAGAAAATTAACCAACTAAGGTGGGAAGTTCTGGAACATCCACCTTATAGCCCCAACTTAGCCCCTAGCGATTTCCACCATTTTGGTTCACTGAAAACCCACCTTGGTGGGAGACATTTTGCGAATGACGCCAAAGTTGAATGTGAAGTGAAAACGTGGTTTAGAAAACAGAGCACGCAGTTCTTCTTCTTCTTCTTCTTCTGCGTTCATCCGGATTTTTTTTTCCGGATGTGACTGCATTGTGCCTGTTTACAGCAGAGCTGCGTTCTTGCGCCATTAGGCCGACACATCTGACTTCTGTGGGCATTTGTTGACAGGGTTAACCTTCCCGGTCACGCAGTTTATGCAGCCGGTTAGGGAGGACTGATAAAACTATTAAAACGATGGGATGATAAGTGCATCAATGTTGGTGGAAATTAAGTTGAGAAATAAAGGGACAATGTATGTATAAATATAAAGAATAAACTGGTTTCAAGTTGTTATCAATATTAATTTTATTATCATATTTAGTTATTTTTCTACAGCCATTTGTGACTTATATTGACTTCCCCGCGTATTTGGAAAGGAAAGTTTAACAGTTGGTCATTGGTGGGCAACAGATAATTAATAATATTTATTAATAAATTATCATAATTATTATAATATAATACTATATAAATTTTTATACATTATATGCAACACTTCTCCTACTTTTCATCTTCATGCCGCTAGCGCACCACTTAATTATAATGCTAACATCCTGTAATCTTGTACCCACCAAACTATTAAACTATTTTAAACTATTAATCAGCACTAGTAGAGCATTCTCTGATGCCGCAGAATTGATACTTATAGCAAATATTTATTTACGCCATGGGCGCGGCCATCTTGCACGGAAATTTCGATTTTATTTCAGAAGAGTTCATTATCATTTAAATTGATTTTTAGTGATCATGGTTCGCCATCTCTCACGATAACTGGAGCCTTGTTCCGATTATAACATATGGCCAAGCCATTCAGGAATTTATCTCTTTGCCTTCCACTTACTCATTTCCAATCAAATTGCCACTTGTCACTAAGTTGTCGAGTGTATTTCTCATAACAGCAGGCGCCAAAAAATCTATACAGTTTACTGTCATCTCATCTACTATAGTACTACTACTAGTACTATAGTACTGCTAGGGCCGCTCTCCGTGGCTAAGAGCTTGCGGAAGCGATTCATAAGCCCGGTTACTCGCGTTCGAAACACAGCTGCGACCAATTTGGCGATGTCCTGTACATAGGATATGCCCAAAATAAAAATAAAATAAAAAAAAACTGTCAGTAGTAAGTACCTTGCGGTGTAGGACAAGGAAGTCTTGAGCCTGAGGAATTAAGTGAACTTCTCTAATCAATTTACCGTTTTCATGTTTCTTGAAGGACTGCCACGTTCGATTTTCTGTCCGTTCATGGTATTCTTTTAAATTTCATCAGAAACCATACTTCTGCTGCCATTAGATGTTTCTCGATCTGTCTACTGTTTCACGGGCATGCAAGAGTATAAGTTCTATACAGAGAGTTTTTATCAGTGAAATATGATCAGTCAATCCGGAGAGACGGATTGACGATCTGGAAAGACAGTTTGACACAACTGACCCCACTGGTGAAATAGTAGAGACGACAGCAGACCTGGCTGACAACCCCTGACGCTATACAATGTCCATATGGCGTTTATGAATAAAAAGCTTATATGTGTGAGGACACGAAGCACCTGGTGAACGATCCTCTCCTCCCCTAGGGAGGGGTGGCTTGAGAGCAGGCACAATTCGCAGTTGTGGGACAAGCATGAAGACAACGCAAAGTCTCGATACAGGGTACGAACCCACGCCACGAGAAATACACCCGGAGTCATGACCCGGGTGGACCCGCCCCCAGAGAATGTCAAGAAGATAAAGGGGCGAAACATTCCGGGAAGAGCGACTATTTATGACGATCATAAGCTCTCGATATATAAAGCCAATAAATGGGCACCCTCCCGCTGTTTATACATCACCTAGACACCGCAAGGTACAAGAGGAACAAGATGAGATTAGATGAGATGAGAAGCATCATGTCGTGCCTTTTCCTCGGTGGACAGCACTCTTTTAAACGCTACAGTACAGTCGATCGATTGCGCTAACATGACCACTTTTGCAGTTTGTTACATGTAATGGATTTCAAAATCGTTTGTCGAAGAGGATGCAATCAATATCCCCCCCCCCCCCCAATTTGATTGTCAGGACTCTTCCACTGTACAATCTCATTGGACTTGCATATTGCTGATACCAGGTGTTTCCAGCAATGATATTATTATTATTATCTTTTGTCCCGTCTACAAGTCTGTCATTTCTTTCTTCTTTTGTTGTTGTTATTGCATATCATCCCTTTACTTACAGTACGTTGGAGTCAACGCCAGCATCTTTCAGCTTCTATTAATTTACTAGGCAAGATTACGCTCAGTAGTTTGCTATTGCTTTCTGAGCGACCTGCTCACATACCCCCGTAAGTTACCAACATGGCTAGAACCGCTACCGATTCTCTGGAAGCTTACATTCCTCACAAGAATATTTGGGATTACGGAGAAAGACGTTAATCCCTAAGGCTCTCCCAATCCATAATCACCTGCTGCACGTGACGATTAAACGAAGAGAAGCTAGTTAGTTAGTTAGTTATCAGTTGGGGTATCCTCATTGCACTCCGGACAGGTCCATAGGTGCTCAGATCCTCCCCCAGCAAATGCATCAGCGTCCGGTGGCTAATAGTGCCAGTTCTGTGTTGGTTGACGAGGCACCTCGTTTTCCCGATGTACCTCTCGTGTCTGGCCGTGCCGATTCTTACTCCCAAGTCTTTCATCCTGGACAGCGATGTGGATTCACTGAAGTCAAAGTTCTCTGTTCTCGCCATATCTTTGAGGACGTTAATAACATCGGCACGATCCATGGGCTGGCCATCTACAGAGGGTGCAGAGCCAGCCAGTTTATCAGCTCGTTCATTTTCCTCGACTCCCGCATGTCCCGGGACGAAGATGAAGGTGACTACAGATCCAGCTTCGACCTTCTGAATCATGCTCATTGAGTCACTTAGTACACACACGTTGGTATAATGCTGTGATTCAAGCCATATAAAAGTCTGTGTAACTGCCATCACCTCCATCGTCATGCTGCTCGTGGTCATAGAGTGGGCACCACTGGATTCTTGAACGGTTCGGCCCCCTGAACGGGCTGCTTTACAACAGATCCATCTGTGTAGATGAGCACTTCGGGGCTATCTGAGTGTTCATAGATGAGCGCGTTGACTTCTGCAGCGACAGGGTTCTGCTCTCTGCACCGTCTGTCGAGTGTGATAATGCAGGAGAAAGTGCACTTAACTGAAGGCACCGGCACCCATTCCTTGCCGGGGTTGATACTGGTAGGACTGCAGACCTGTCTGACGACATCTTCCGCCCGACCCATCCATGATTTGCCCCTCTTTAGCCTGTCACCCTTTTCTCTGAATATAGATGCATGCAGAGGGTGCTGCTCATCTGCACTTATTTTTAAGTATACACGAGCTCTCCAGATCTTGATCCTGTGTTCCATTGTCGGGAAGTCAAGTAGGTATCTAATTGCTACACAGCTGGTGTCTCTCGTGCAGCCCAAAATGATGCGCATGGCTTCGTTTTGTACCTTTTCAACTCTTCCAATCTGTGTAGGGCTGACAGTGAGGATGGCCAGGGCATACTCGATGCGTGAAAACACTAGTCCTTGGAACAGAAGTATTAGCAGTCTTTGCTCCCATGAAGCACCAATTTAAGTCGTGTATCTGAAACTGTTTCCATACCATGTTTTATAGATGTGCGCCGATGGTCTCCCCTTGTGCCCCAACTTACCCCCCCCCCCCCCCGGCTCTGTAGCTAAGAGGTTACGAACACATTTCATATTCAAATCACAGCTGCGGGCGATTTTGATGCAGACCGCCTTGCGCTGGTTTTCATACCATGGTATCAGCGCCAATAGTTCAGAAACCAATGGCAACCTACTGAACGTAAACTTGCCAAGGAATTCCAGACATTAAAAACATTCGGGAGTTTTTACTGCGGCGTGCTGCAAAGGATATGCGAATGATTTCAACCCCAATAGCCTTTGTCTAAATAGACCAACCATGCAAGAAAACAGTGGAGAGAGAGAGAGAGAGAGAGAGAGAGAGAGAGAGAGAGAGAGAGAGAGAGAGAGAGAGAGAGAGAGAGAGAGAGAGAGAGAGACCCACCGATGGTCTTGTTACAGTTTTGGGGTATGTTATACATGTATCTACACACCAACTATCTCCCTCCCTGTCAGTGAACACCCCAAGTGTTGGTCCTCGGTAGTTTAGTCAATATATTTGTGACTACTGACGAGCTCAAGCCGGCTTCGTGGCTTAGAGGTTATGACTTTTCTCCGTAATCTCGTATACTCTCGTCGGTAACGTGATGGCGGTGAGAATCAGCAGTTGTTGGAATCGCATCGGTAACTTACGGGGTATGTGAGCCGGCCGCTCAGAAAGCAATGGCAAACTACTGAGCGTAATCTTGCCAAGAAATCAACATACAGTTGAAAGATGCTGGTGTTGACAGCGATGTCCTGTAAAGGATATGCAAAAAAAAAAAAAAAAAAAAAAGACGAGCTCAAACGAGGGCGAAACTCGAGTATAGTGCTTCCATATTGACGTGGATAGGCCTTAGGCTCATACCAGAATACGATCAGCGTTACCAGTAGTGGGTTGTGCTCAATATTTAAAATTAAAATCCCGAAATAACCAAATTAATCAATTTGATTATTGCTCATTGGATTTAGGAGGCCTGGTGTTCCTTGCCAGTGAGATGTCCTGATCGTTTCGGGTCCACATCGATTGACGGACGTCAGTCGCGGCGATTGGGCAATCTTGAGCATAGCCTACGATGGGTGACGTTGTAATATTCTGTTATGATAATTTGGCTGTATGTCCAACGTGTGCCGCGTGGTTACACACCCACTAGTGATCCGAGGCTTGTTTCCGGATCCGGTCAGGGATATGCACTACTGACGAGCTTAAACGAGGGCGAAACTCGAGTATATGCTTCCATATTGACGTGGATAGGTCTTAGGTTCATACCAGAATACGATCAGCGTTGCCAGTAGTGGGTTGTGCTCAATACTTAAAATTCAAATCCCGAAATAACCAAATTAATCAATTTATTTATAGTTTATAGGGTTATAGTACTTTAGATGTATAGTGCCCGTCTTTTATCTGTGAAGATCGAAGTTTATAGGGGTAGAGTACTTTAGATGTATAGCCTTTTATCTGCGGAGACCTAGTTTATAGGGTTATAGTACTTTAGATGTATAGTGCCCGCCTTTTATCTGTGGAGACCTAGTTTATAGGGTTATAGTACTTTAGATGTATAGTGCCCGCCTTTTATCTGTGAAGACCAAAGTTTATAGGGTTATAGTACTTTAGATGTATAGTGCCCGCCTTTTATCTGCAGACACCTAGTTTATAAGGTTAGAGTTCCTTAATATGTATAGTACCCGCCTTTTATCTGTGAACACCAAAGTTTATAGGGTTAAAGTACTTTAGATGTGTAGTGCCCGCCTTTTATCTGCGGAGACCTAGTTTAAAGGGTTAGAGTACTTTAGATGTATAGTGCCCGCCTTTTATCTGTGAAGACCGAAGTTTATAGGGTTAGAGTACTTTAGATGTATAGTTCCGCCAAGACCTAAGTTTATAGAGTCCGCCTTTTATCTGTGAAGACCAAAGTTTATAGGGTTAGAGTACTCTAGATGTATAGAGTCTGCCTTTTATCTGCAGAGACCTAGTTTATAAGGTTAGAGTACTTTAGATGTATAGAGTCCACCTTTTATCTGTGAAGACCTCAGTAAAAGCAAAGGGCCCGTTAACACGTCTTAAAGTGTATTGGGTGTATAGTGCTAGGCCCATGTTTCTATACGTCAATTGGCAACGGGTGAGTGAAGTGGTCAGTATCAGATAGCACCACACCCGTCACCTTTCCTGATATATGACTAAAGAACATTGTCTTCTTCTGTATAAACGAGGTCTGTTCAAAAAGTATCAGACCTTGGGTCGAGAAGAATACATTAAGTGACATGGGGACTTAAAACCTCAGTCGCCTTCAAGGTACTCTAATTGGGATTGCACACACGTTTCCCAGCCATACCTCATTTCTGGAAACATTTCAGGCACGTCTTTTTGGAAATTTGTACAGCGTGACCGTTGCGTTCCACATGCCTTCTCGTCACTCCAACCAGGCATGTTAGGCTTGGAGAAAAGCCAAAAATCACAAGCAGCCAGGTTGGGAGAACAGGCAGCTGGCAAATTTTGTTTGGCCAAAGTCTGAATCATATGTGAAATAATGGGCCAAGAGCACGGCTAAAGATGGAAAATAATAACTCAGCCCACCAAGATGATGGAAGGCTCTGTTACCAGAAGTCATTATGCAGAGAAAACAGTAAAGAGCCTGTATCGCTGACATAGGAAATCGCTGTATCCTTTCACATAGGAAAATTTACTGAATTAGCACCTGGAATGTTAGAACTATATATAAACTGGGAAAGATCGCACAGCTGACAGAAGAAACAAATTGGAGAGAACCAGTAAATCAAGAGGTGAGAAAAGGACTCTATAGCTGCATAGAACACAGTCCCCTTCTCAGAAGTCTATATGTCAATATTTACGACTTGTAACTGGACCAACACCAGCAGTCTTTCTACTGTACATCTGTTCTTTTTCAATTATTGCAAGCTACTTGCACCTTTTATATTTGTAGTTAAAGCTGTTAAATATCACCGGACATCCATACATTCTTAATTTTCTAGTCTCCAAACTGTCTTAGGTTGAGCTCCACCAGGCTTTGCAATCACCCACGATACACAATCTCTGTGGGAGGTTAATGTCCTGATGAATTTCTATGTTACAGAATAAGTCAGCCAGTCAACGAACTATAATAATCTTTACATTAAAAGCCTGCCTCTTTCTCTTTATACATAATACCAAACAACAAACAATTTTGTATATCAAATTGTTGAAACCTACCTAGCACATCACAACCACACGTCCTCTTTTGTACATTTTTAACAGTAAATAAACACACATGTCACGTTAATGTTCTTTAATGATGAAAAAACATGAATGGTCTTTGAGAAATATAATAACACCCGGGAAGGTTAACCCGGTCAACAAATGCCCGCAGAAGTCGGTTGTGTCGGCCTAACGGCGCAAGAACGCAGCTCTGCTGTAAACAGGCACAATGCAGTCACATCCGGAAAAAAAAAATCCGGATGAACACAGAAGAAGAAGAAATATAACAACACAATGAATTCATGAATCAGTCACCACTATCAATACATTAAATGAAAATGACCACAAGCAACCAAATAAAAGTTTCAGTCTGTTAGCAAATCAGTACACCATTGGGATATCGCCAATTTTAGATTTGCACTCTTCAAAATCACTCTCATAGGCGCTGTGTTTTTTAATCAAAACCATACAGGCCTGTCTCTTTGAGCCGTATGCCTCGCCAAGATCACTCTTGGAGGGTGTGTAGCAGTAAGGAATATCACCCTCCTCACAAACAATCGGTATGTGTGTTATGATGTCAATTGGGCTCACATCACCAGCCAATACAAGAATGCCCTTTTCTCCTTTCCGCAGGCATTTCTGGACTTCTTTAATGCCTTTCTTCAGAGAATTGTTTACCTTTGCTTTGTTGATAATTTTGTAAAGTTTCTTGGTGAGTTTTTTACTCGCTAGAGGACAAGCAATTGGACTTAAGTATTTCACTTTATCCTCCCAGCTCAATTTCGATTTCCCTCCAGTAGTTTCAGTGTCGACATCATCAGCATCAACGGCCTCTTGAACATCTGACTTCCTGCTTTTGCCCATTTTGAACTGTAATGTATGCAATAAAAACATGTCACAAACATATGAAATTCCAAATAATGACATAATCTCATTGAAGGAATAAGTAAACTTTAATTCACAAGGTAAACTGGTAGCTAGATGCTCACTTAATGAAGCGGTTTTAGGTTTGAATCGAGTTATGGCAGTTTCTAATTTTTTTTAAATTAATCTGAGCACCCAGTCAACCAGGCCGAAAATGGGTACTAAAAAATGTCTTGGGAAGTAAAGGCAGCTGGTGTTATACCGACCACATCACTCACTCAGTGCCATCCATCCGTTATGTGCCATACCGGTAAGCGTGGGCGGTCATGTTTTGCCATCTCACTCGATCACCAGAGTCGTGGATCAACTCAGTGCCATGTGATCTTTAAAAATATAGGTCTAACCCAGAGGTTCCCAAACCACGGCCCGCGGGCCACTTGTGGCCCGCCAGATGTTAGTAAGTGGCACGCAAGGCCTCGTTATTTAAAATAATATATTTTAATAATTTCAAAAAATGCACTCGGAGCTTCCTGTCCGCGTGCAATAATTTACTCTGCTCGTGGTTGTTATGTTCAGATATTATCGAATGCGTCTGTTCAGTTCGCAACCTTCAGCTGATCATACGATTTCATTCTGGCGACTATTGTCTGTCGAACAATTTGAACACTTGTGTTCATTAGCTCAGAGATACATTTGTCGTTTTGGTTCGACTTACAGATGCGAGCAGTCATTTTCCGCAATGGCTGTTATAAAAAAACAAGCTACGTTCCAGACTCACCGAAAGTAACCTAGCTGTGCTTATGACTTTGGGCACAACAGATGTGTACCCATACATTGATAAACTGGCATCTTAACTTAAGTAACTGATTATGAAGAATAGTTACACTTGTAAATTAATTATATTATTAGCGATTTTCAAAACTGATTTAAAATTTATGGTTAAACTAACTTTTGATTTTAAACCAATAAATGACCGCAGAGTAGTACTGACACTGACTGTCTTTAAAGTTTTAGAATTTTGTTGACGAAAGTTAAGAATGATACTGCACAAATTTTATAACGTTGTGGCCCGCTTAACTACCGAAAATAGTAGAAATGGCCCTCTGCTTGAAAAGCTTGGGAACCACTGGTCTAACCAATTGCTCAAGGTGTGTAAAGGTATCTTTACTTTTGCTTACTAAAGTACTGGCAGGTTTCAGAGTAACTAGGGACCATATCTTTGACATAAGTATCATCTTAGAGAAAAGCAGAAAGCACAATGTAGATCTTCATACTTGTTTTATGGTCTACAGTAAGGCCTCAAACTGTTGGTAGGTCAGCATGGCCGAATAGATAAGAATGCGTGTTCTTAAACATCTGGTGTGCTGATGCCGAGGTAAGGGGGTTAAAAAAATAATATGCTGACCTATTGCCTTTAGCTTGGGGACGTAAATTACAAGTACCTCTGAAGTCAGAGTGGGTTCGTATGATGGTGAAGAACACTTGATAGGGAAAGCTAATCCACGTGCAACATTCAGTCCAAACAATATAAAATAACACAAAATAATGCAGCTTTACAAAACAATTACGAAACATACAGCATGTTGCAGCGACCAGCCTTCATCAGCAAACAAATACATACACATCGCACAACATAGTCACCGGAGGGTTTTCTCCATGACTGTTGTGTTTGGTGTATGTATTTGTTTGCTGATGAAGGCTAGTCGCTGCAACATGCTGTATGTTTCATTATTCTGTTCTGTAAAGCTGTTATTTTATATTGTTTGCACTTCCACAGCTTTGTCACAGTTCCACCAAAATTTATTCAACATTCAGTCCAGCACTACTAGAAGTTGTGTTATGGACTACTCTTGAGTTCAAAACGAACGATCGCCAAAAATAACAACAATAACAAAAAACTGCTGAACATCAGAAATTGTGGAACATGAATATGAGGTTATGATGATATGAGCACAGCTGATTCACTTAATTGAAAAGTTGCTGGTGAAATACAAAATTGTAATAAAATTTAAAAAAAAAGAGTAAAAAAGAGCTGCATCTTGGTCTCCCTCTCCTCCAATTGATCTTTCCAGTCGTCACAATGTTTCGCAATGCCTCTCTTCTCATTGCATTATCAAAGTATGCTGTTGGTCTCTTTCTTATATCATGTTCTACTTCCATTAGCCTCTTCCTGGCAATCATTAATCCTGTTAGTTCATTAACACTTTCTGAACTTGGCTGCCATCATAAGGTCACCATGCAGTGGATAACATCTCATTGTGGAGTACCAGGAAACGAGAAAGCTGATCGATTAGCTGAGGAGCAATAGAAGAACAGCCTGATGTGCCCGTTACATACCACCAAAAGAAAAGAATGATCAAATCAGTCAGAAAGTCACCAAAACCTGCTCAAAACATCTACCACCTTGTGGACAGAAGAGAACAAATCATTATTCTGCGCCTCAGAACAGGATACAATAGAGTATGCAAAATTCAAGAATGGCGACTCAGCAAAGTGCACATGTGGATTGGCGATGCAGATAGCAGATCACATACTCCAAGACTGCCCAAAATACAACATATCTTGGCAACCCTTCAGGCCTAGGGAAACAAAAATGAAAGATAAAACTCTATGGACCACTGAATGAACTAAAAAAAAGACAGTTTAATTAATGCAAGAGACAACATTGCAGTTATAGACACATTTCAAGCGAATGGAAGAAGAAGAGGTACACGTTCATTTACATTCCATGATTCACGGTTATACAACAAAACAGTTTTCATATAATAGTTCAGTTCTCTCTTTCTTAAATTCAATGATAGTGACTTACTGTATAAGATAATTTTTTAAACAGCACCCGTCCCTTCCATAACCCCTGTCTTGTATCTTCCACCAGATGTCATAATTACCTCTTACCCCTAGGTATTTAAACTTATCAACTTTATTAATCATTTTCCATTCTACAGTTATATCAAATTTTTGCGTTATCTTTTTCTTTGATATAACTTGTTTGTTTTCCTGATAATGAAGTGAAGACATTTTATGTACTTTTTGTAACTACAATCCTGATAATGAAGCGATTTTATGTACTTTTTGTAACTACAATCCTGATAATGAAGTGAAGACATTTTATGTACTTTGTGTAACTTCAATCCTGATAATGAAGCGAAGACATTTTATGTACTTTTTGTAACTATAATGCCAAAAATGTGTAGATCTTTTGCACTGTCAGTAAATGAATACTGTGTCATCTGCATTTACATACTATTGTATTTAACATTCCATGTTCATCTACCTGATCTGTCTAGATAGTAGATTAGTGCTACTATTCCCTTATGGGCATCTGCAATACATGAATAACTAAACTGTGTAGCGTGTTTGTCTTTTTTTTTACACGGCAGAATCAGTAACATACCTGTTGTTAGATTGTGTTATCTTGAAATCTGTGAGATGTTACTGCCGCAACTACTTATTGCCTCTGGAAAAAAAAAAGATAAAGAAAGAGTTATAACATCAGACAAGGCTACTCAAGACACAAAATCGTTAAGAAGACTACTGCTAACACCTCTTTTTCTGCATAACAAAATGCATGCCATCAGCAACATCAAGATTATTGACCATTTTAGTATGTTTTCAGCTGCAGATTAGTGTCAATATATGTATAACTATATCTTCCTTCTTCGAACACCTTTAGATGCCAACCTGAATATATACAAGGAAAGCAGCCAATCCCCTTGAGCTCATTATCGCCACAAATTTTGATGTAGTGGGTGCATTCCAGAATAACTTTCTGTTCTGAATATGTTGGACACTTGTGCAGCAAATGTTTATCCATCATTTGACCAGTTTCACAGTTACATTCACCACTATGTATAACCATATAAAGGCATGTACTGCCGTTAGGTCTGAGGTCTTGATATTTATAGAAGTCCTTCCTTACAGTCATTCCTTCGCAGAGTACAAAAATCTGAAAATTATCCAGTATTCATTATTTTAGAGGCTGTGTCGACCTCATAACTATTTAAGGGTAGGACAGATGTCACAGGGATTAAAACAAAACCACTATCATGGTAAAAATAAACACAAACCACTATACCGCTTCAACCACTCTGTTGTTTGTCCATCAAGAATGATGACCATTCATTTCATCCAGTGGGGTTGAAGGTATGGAGCTGTGGGTTCTAAGATGGCTGATAACTCTTGCAGTCCTGGTTGCCTCACATATGACTGCACCCTTGCGTAATGATGCGCGCCACAAATTTTGGTCTCTGGCTGCAGCCTCCCAGGTGTCATGATGAATTCCAAAAGCATTCAGATATGCTTTTGGAATGCAACCACTCTACATTATTTATTTAAAACCTTCTGTGTCCCTGTGGAACATGTGGGTGCAAAACTTGGACATTTAACAAATCACCTGGACAGCAGTTACCTGCCTTGCCTTTGAATATAAGTGGTATGGAAGGTATTACATTTTCATTGGACAGAATAGAGGTATCCATCAAGAACTCAATATGGAAGATTTTTTTTTTCAAGACAAATACAACTTAGGTGAAGGGAAGTATCTTTTTTTTCTTTTTTAATGTTGTTTGTCCATCAAGAATGATGATGACCATTCATTTCATCCAGTGGAGTTGAAAGTATGGAGCCGTAAGTTCTAAGATGGCTAATAAGGCCTATTTTGGCTCAAAATGTTCTTTGACAATGTGGACAAAGAATGCTTGACGTCTCTGGAGGAGGATTTCCTGCAGTGGATTTTCTGTTCTGTCTTTTCTCCACAGCTCTTGCAGTCCTGGTTGCCTCACAAGTGACTGCACCCTTGCATAATGATGCACGCCATTTTGGCCTCTGGCTGCAGTCTCCCATGTGTCATGATGAAATCCAAAAGCATTCAGTGAGATTTTCAGTGTCTTTAAAGCGTTTCCTCTGGCCGCCTTGGGAGCGTTTACCACACCGCAATTCGTCGTAAAAAATTTGTTTACGGAGCCTGTGATCTGGCATGCGAGTCAAGTGACCAGCCCAGCGAATCTGATTCTTCATTAGTAGAGTGTGGATACTGGGCATGGACGCTCTCTCTAGGACTTCAGTGTCTGGGATCTTGTCTTGCCAGTTAATCTTCGTTAACTTCTAAGGCAGAAGGGAAGTATCTGGGATATGTCAAAAGACATGAACATCTGGGAAAGATAATTATGGAGGGAGGCTGCTTAATTTATGCAGCAGTTACAAACTTATTTGCTTACATTATAGCATATTTAATCAACAAATGAAAGCTGTCATAATACAGTGGGTACATAAAAACTTTCATGAATTGTTCTTTGACTTACGATTAACATTTCACAAGACATTTAATTAATATAAATGGCCGTCTATTTGTAATCGTTAATTAGATCACAGCACATCCTATTGAAACAAGAACATAGCCGTGACTTTCCTTTTACCATTCCGCATAATAAAACATACACCATGCCAGGTTTGTTTGCCAATAATTAGCAATGCACATGATATTTAATTTTGCGGCTATTTTTAATTATTAATTAGGTCATGGCACATCCTATCGAAACAGGAATGTGGCCATGAATTTCTTTTTACCAGTTCACGTAATAAAATATACATCTTGACATGTTTGTTTGCCAATAATTAGTGCAATGCACATATTTAATGAATATTAATTAATTTGTGGCTATTTTTAATTATTAATTAGGTCACGACACATCCTATCAAAGAACAGATAATATGTCAAGTTAGGTCTCTCCACCCTGGACACAATAATATATTATATGGTACTACGTTGTCCGTTTAAAAATAAACAAGCCACAGTAATAGAAGGCAGAATTTCTCAGCTTCCAATTTATTGAGCCGCAATCAGAACAGCCTCATTTACTCAGATTCCTTTGCACTTCCTGGTTGTAGATAACGACACAAAAATATTAATAACTCCACTTAGAATTGACGTACAGTCTTCATTGAGATACTGAGTTGCCAATGCATTCATCTTGCCAAGCTCAAAGCTGTATCCAACTGTGGTGGGTTCATAAATAAAAATCCAATTTTTAAAAATTCTCTATGCATGCCACAGTAGATAGTCCTGTAATATGTTTTATACAGCTAGAATGATGTTAACTTAAGCTTAATTGAATTCTGTTCATTTTAAAGACTATTTTGGAAGTTTTGACCAGTAAAAAGTAAAAGTATTTTTTAAGTTCATCACCAGAGAAATTTCCCAAAACACTACATAGCGAGTTCCATTGTGCCGCGACCGGAAATGAAAACCGAAATCATGTACGGAATCATAATGCCATGATTCACCGTGTCTCCCAGTTCGCTAGTTACGACCATGCATTGTTTCGACGTCATTCGTTCATTCAAATCTCATGTGACAATAACACACTTCATCCTGGGTTTTCCAGGAATGGTTTGCCTAATATTCCGTGCACAGCGATTGGTTTAAATCATCGTGACCTTTTATATAAATAAGAATATATTTCATACTTACCGTAATTATTTTTTTTGGGCGCTGTATATAGCTCAATATATATATAAATTATACATATTACCTCAATTATATATGTATTTTTGAATTGTGCATACAATTTTAAATATATCTGGAAAGTTTCATCTCTGTAATTGCTTTCGATGTGTATGAAAAACATTTTCTGCGAAGCGTGTCTTTGTGAATGGGGAAACGCAAGGCCATGTGCCACGGCGACTGCGCATACCGATCGGCATGGCATGTACACTTTCACTTTTCAACACTCAAAATGTGCAATTTGACCTACTAAAGTTAAAGAGAACACAAGTTTAAAGATTATTAATAATTTATTTGTATACTTGTACTATTTTGTAATCATTTAGCATGACGGAACATATTTTTGAAGTCAGTTTTCATATGGCTGTTTGAGAAAATCTCGCACCTCACAGGGTGAGGGTAATCGGACACACTGGAGAGCTCCACTTATGGGTGAATAGCATGAGAAATCGCAACTCGTCTCACCTTCACAAACATGTGAATATATTCACTTAGAAGTGACATACAGGTATCACTGAGGTACCATTAGATTTTGAATTTCAAGGCCTATCTACTGTGGTGGTCTCATTTGTAAATACTAGCGTGTTCGATCGTGCCATTACCCGAAGTAAAAACAAAAATCATGTACTGAGTCGTCCCGCCATTGAAAATCTTGTCCCGGAAAACGCTGTCTAATTTACCATACATTCTTTCGACGTCATTCATTCAAATCTCACGTGACAATAACACACGTCATCCTGGGTTTTCCAGGAAAGGTAGGCTTAATATTCCGTGCACTGTGATTGGTTGAAATCATGGTGAACTTTTATGTAAATACGAATATATTTCATACTTACCGTAATTAATTTTTTTTTGGGGTGTTGTTGATAGAATTGCATCAATTATAGATGTATTTTTGAATTCTGCACACAATTTTAAATATATCTAGAAAGTTTCATCGCTGTACTAGCTTCAATTGTGGAGAAAAACATTTTCTGCGGAGGCGTGTTTTTGTTCTTTGTGCATATCGATCCGACTGGCATGTGCACTTTGTAACAATATTCTGGCATTGTTGATAGAATTGCATCAATTATAAATGTATTTTGAACTTTGCCTACAATTTTAAATAAATCTGGAAAGTTTCATCGCTGCACTAGCTCTTTTGTGGATGAAAAAGAACATTCTCGACGAAGCATGTTTTTGTGAATGGGTAAACGCATGGCATGATAATGGCCATGTGCCATGGTGACTGCGCATGCACGTATCGATCGAATTGGCATGTACACTTTCAGTTTTCACCACTCAAAACGTGCAATTTGACCTACAACAGTTAAAGAGAACACAAGTTTAAAGATTATTAATAATTTATTTGCATACCTGTACTATCTTTTAATCAATTAACATGACGGAACATATTTTTGAAGTCAAGTTGTCATAATCCGTCTATGACCCGTGTTGATTGAGATTCTCCGCGCGCGGAGAAAAATGTCAACAAAAAAACGGCAACCTGAACCACAAATAATTTTTTTCTGGCGCTTTCAATAGACAACCATCAATTGTAGATGAATCTTTGAATTCTGTATTCAATTTTACAGAAGTTGGAAAGTTTCATCGCTAGACTTGCTTTAATTGTGGTTAAAAAACAGGTGAAAATATTACGATCATGTAACCCAAACCAGCAACTTGACTATGACTATATAAATATTTTTGGAGAGAAAGGATTGTGTTCTCGCTAGCGTTATAAGCAGTACGCCTGTCACGCGGGAGGCCGGGGTTCTGTTCCCGGCTGGGCACATTTTTTTTTTTTTACATTTTTCACAAAATTATTAGGTGATATAATAGAAACTATTAAACATTACGAACTAAAATATTATACAGAACTAAGAAACTGGAAGTTTGTAAATACAGTGTGCTCTATGGATCTGTGCAAGATGCCGACTGCCAGGGAGCGCATCCCAGAGGCAGCCGAATGATCGCAATCGATGAATCCAATAGATGTCTTTGTTTAATGTGCATTTTAATTGCCATATAAAATATTGCCCCTGAATCAGCATAGTTTCATCGCTAAACTTGCTCAAATTGTGGTTGAAAAACAGATTTTCTGCGAAAATTTGACTTTGTGAATGGGTCATGATGGCCGCTGCATATCGATTGCGCTACACTTTTCAACACACAAAACGTGCGATTTGACCTACCAAAGTTAAAGAGAACACAAGTTTAAAGATTATTAATAATTTATTTGTATACTTGTACTATTTTGTAATCATTAACATGACGGAACATATTTTTTAAGTCAATTTTCATACGAGCATCTGAGACAATCTCGCACACACACACACGCACACCCGCTGGGAGAGGTAATGGACACACAAGAGAGTTCCACACGGGTGAATAGCATGAAAAATCGCAACTCGTCTCACCTTCACAAAAATGTGAATATCTTCATTATAAGTGACATACTACAGGCATCATTGAGGTACCATTAGATTTTGAATTTCAAGGCCTATCTTCTGTGGCCGTCTCATTAGTAAATACTCAAATTAAAATTGTCATAGGACTTGCTATTAAAAATAAATATTCAAATTTAAAATCGTGAACTGAAAGAGTCTTTCTTAGTCTACCTACGAGAATGAACTTCAATGAAAGAAAGAATATTAAATACTTGGTTGCTCTATAAGCGTTAATCAATATATAAAAATGAATTAATAATATTACTGTTATGGTTTCCAGTGAGTTTGAGAGAAATACAAAACAAATAATAACTTACGTAAAGCTACCGTCTTCCAGACAAATCACAACGTGGATACTCGCACGCCGGCTCTGTTGTTTTGCACGCAACAAAATGGCCAGGTATTTCATACACAGCACGGCTGAACACACCCCTCACATATCTTATTTAATTGCATGTTATCTACAGTCTTGAGGAAGAACACAAAATATAACTTCACATACAGTAATTATTACAGACAAAAATATGCTAGACATTTGTTTTACATTGAAATATTTTAATAAAGAAATAAGTTAGTATTGGCCGAGGCATATATAGTTCAGACAGTCTGGCATACTGGACATAATTTCAAAGAATAAGTTAAGCAGACGATGGCAATGTTGATGAGCGATTCAAGGAAGAAAACATATTAAATAATACACTAAAGCAATTAATTAAAAACCTTTATGGATTGGAATAGATAGAATAACACAATTAAGAATACTTCTTCATTCGTTCGCTTGAAATTTCCTATATCTACAACGCTTTCTCCTGTATAAATAAATGTCACTCTTAATTCTTATTCACGTCTTCTTCGTCGTAAGTAAGGGGTTACGGCCGCGGTTCCTGATCCCGCATACCCGCGTTCGAAACACAAATGCGCGAAATTTGGCAGCAGGCCGCGTTGCGTTAGTTATTTGCGTAAGTGGTATGGTTGCTGGTCTAATTTCCCTAATCAAGTTACAGTTTTGGTTTGCTTCTTGTAGAAGTTATTGTTTTTTTTCTCTCCTTGGTATACTTTGCATTGAACTCAGAAACCACATCTCCATTGACATTAGATGTTTTTCAGCTTGTCTGCTCATTGTCCACGTTTCCCACAGCATGGACTATAAGAAGAAGAATTCCATAGCTTTAATGCCCGGTTCATTCATTCATTCATTCATTCATTCATTCATTCAGTAGCATGTCCTTTGCAAAACCTCGCTCCCATAACAATCTTCTGGAAAACTTCTCTGTCATAAGCAAGATGTCCCGCGCCCGATAGACCCATCTGAAGATAATCTGCCATATCCTTCACCCATCTTCTCTTTGGCCTTCATTCATTCATTCAATCATTCAGTAGCATGTCCTTTGCAAAACCTCGCTCCCATAACAATCTTCTGGAAAACTTCTCTGTCATAAGCAAGATGTCCCGCGCCCGATAGACCCATCTGAAGATAATCTGCCATATCCTTCACCCATCTTCTCTTTGGCCTTCTCCTCTCTCTCTCTCTCTCTCTCTCTCTCTCTCTCTCTCTCTCTCTCTCTCTCTCCGGGCATAGACCCCTCCATTATTGTTCTCTCCAAACTTTCAATTACATAAATAAACACACATAGTATTATTTGGCGCTCACAGAAGGAGGAGAAGGAAGTACTACTTCCTTTTTATGTTTTATTTTTCATATAATTTTATGTTGTCTAGTGTGTCCTCTAGTCTCTACTTCAAGTAGAGACTAGAGGACACACTAGACAACATAAAATTTTAAAGCTATAGTTACCGACCGGGATCGAACCTGTCGCCTCCAAATGACGACGGCGCCTCGCTGCAGGAACAAGTGTATTTCGACAAACTTTCATGACGTTTAATTTTTTTTTTTCAGTTTTCTTTGTTTTATCGCCTTTAGTAGCCAACCTTCTTCAATATTCAGCTGTTGTCGTATGGTATGGTTGAATTTCTTCTTTTCTGTATTCAAGATATTCTTAGAACCCGTCAATTACATTTATAATCAAAGACACTTTGCGCTGTTCAGTTTGTGTAATAAGTGTCCAGGTCTCACAGGCGTATGTTGCAATGGGAAAGATGCTTGCTCTTAAACATCTTATTTTCGTAGTTCTATCAGTCCCACTCCAAAATTTACTCAGTTGTTTTAGTATTTGACGAGCAATATGATATTCGTCTTTTAATTTCTTTCATGGTGCCCAGTTAAACTATTACATTTCTCAACATTGCTTCTGTACGGGGAATCAATCAATCATGTGCCATGCCGGAAAGCGTGGGCGGTCATGATTCGCCATTTCACTCGATCACCAGAGTCGTGGATCAGCTCAGTGTTCCTGTCTCGTCCATGCCATGTGGCCAAGCCATCCAGGTATTTTCCTCTCGGTCTTCCTCTTGGTCTGTTCCCCTCGATCTTGCCAGCTGTCACCAAGTTCTCCAGTCCATTTCTTCTCATAACATGTCCAAAAAATTTTGACTGTCTACGTCTAATTTCTCTAATCAATCTACGATTTTCATTTGTCTCTTGTAGTACTTGGTCATTGGTTTTTCTATCTGTCCATGGTATTCTTTGCATTTTCCTCAGAAACCACATTTCTGCAGCCATCAGATGTTTTTCAGCTTGACTGCACATTGTCCAAGTTTCACATCCATACAAAAGAACAGGCTCTATGTATCCCCTCAACACTCTTTTTCTCGTTTCAATTGACATCAATTTATTGGTCAGAATGTTTTTCATCTTGCTAAAGGCTACTTTCGCAATGGCGATTCTTGTTCTAATCTCTTCAAGGCATCTGCCATCAGATGTTATGACTGTTCCGAGATAATTGAACCGATTCACTTGTTACGGGGAATACCCAGACGCAATCTAAACTATTGTGCACATGACGCTACATCTGAGAATACAATGAACACAAGATGTCCTCGTTTGAATGGAATGAACAGCTTGTGGTATAGCTTGCCTCGAACTCTGCAGATGCAAGACAAGTTGTCAATATAACACAAACTTACGTTACCC
>OY992889.1:38960821-39043321 GCA_963921405.1 Cepaea hortensis
TGATGCAGCTGAATGCGCTGGCAAGGATACCACTAAAGTAAGCCCGACTTTTGTGAAATGACTTGTCAAGTAACAATGTCTTTTTGTTTTTGTGTGCCAGCGAAGACTTTCTAGGTGCAACATCCGTTCTGTCCTTGTGATTATCTCATCTCATCTCATCTCATCATGTTCCTCTTGTACCTTGCAGTGTCGAGGTGAAGTATAAACATCGTGAGAGTGCCCGATTATGGGTTTCATATATCGATATTCCCATGGACTCTGCTATTCCCTCCGTCCAACGTTTACATGGTCGGCCTCTTCCTCTGTTTCCATCTGGTCTGTACATCATTGCTTGTTGTGGTATGCTGCTGTTGACTGGTAACCTACTTGCATGGCCAAACCATTTGACTTGCTGGTTTCTAATAAAATCTAGTGCTGCTTTAACCCATACTTTAGTCCTGATTTCTTCATTTCTGATTTTATCTCTTCTTGATACGTTGAGTATTCTTCTCAGAAACATCATTTCTGTTGTTGTGATTTTTCTTTTCTGATGTGGACGTTTGGGAATGTTCCGAGCGCAATGGTGACGATGATTCTGATTTCATATATTTCATAAAGCTGGGCAATTTCACATCCCGTGTTGTGGTGATTAACTTATTGACTTCTATCATGATGTTATCATTCTTAACCTAATCAATGGGATGCAGAGGGGCTGGTGTTTCAGGGCCCGAGTTTATGATGGTCAAGCCCTCTTATCTCCACGTGGGGTATTTTAGGCAGACATTAGTCTGACTAGCGAAGGGAGAGTGGGCTAGTCTCCGCTGTGATTTGGCCCGCAGAGGTCTTCGCGCGCAGAAAAACCTTAAGACAAGACTCAATTCAATGGGGTTCAACGACAATAACAAAACAACAACAACAACAACAACAACAACAACAACAACGACGACGACGACAACGACATTTTCATGTTGTTTAGTTTAAGTTAGTTTAATTTAGTCGACGTATCAACATCACGGCACACGGGTGTAACCCATAAGTGCTCCATTCTACTCCTAACTCAAGCCTGAGTCCGGAGAATCTCAGCTCAGTGCACGAACTCCGTAGCACCGGCGAGGATCCTAAAATACTTTGGGTAGATTTCTAACTTGAAATTTTGGCCGGGCAACGCCGTTAGGCTACTATTTTACGATTTCCAACTGCCAAGGGATTTTATTTTTACGTGCACAACAATACACACGGGCTTCCGATCTCACTACCCAGAGACCAGGGGAAATTTTGTTACTAGAAGTCCACGTGAAAAAATCCTGACCCTCACCGGGACTTGAACCCGGGACCTTCAGCACTCGAGGCAGACACCATACCTCGAAACCACAATGAATACAGACAAAATATAGCACAATTTATTGTCTGGCATATTTTGCTGTATCTCACCGGGTGTATACTACTGTATTTTTCCGTAGAATACGTCTGACGAGATACAGCGAAATATGCCAGGTAACATATTGTGTAATATAGTGTTTGTTTCATCATTATAAAAGAAAAAATAACAGCTGAATCTATATCAACGCTTATATTGTCAATTGGTCTATAAAAAGTATGGGGCTTGCACCATATACCCACACGTCTCAATGCGTGTAAAAAGGATCATTTAGTTTACCGTTATATGCAGAGAAGGATGTAACGTAATCTCAGTTCCTTTGTTTCACTGGCTGTAGATGCGCATTAGTTTACCGTTATATGCAGAGAAGGATGTAAAATAATCTTAGTTCCCGTGTTTCCCTGGCTGTAGATGCGCGTTAGTTTACCGTTATATGCAGAGAAGGATGTAACGTAATCTCAGTTCCTTTGTTTCACTGGCTGTAGATGCGCATTAGTTTACCGTTATATGCAGAGAAGGATGTAACGTAATCTCAGTTCCTTTGTTTCACTGGCTGTAGATGCGCATTAGTTTACCGTTATATGCAGAGAAGGATGTAAAATAATCTTAGTTTCTTTGTTTTTCTCGCCGTAGATGCGTATTAGTTTACCGTTATATGCAGAGAAGGATGTAAATTAATCTTAGTTCCCGTGTTTCCCTGGCTGTAGATGCGCGTTAGTTTACCGTTATATGCAGAGAAGGATGTAACGTAATCTCAGTTCCTTTGTTTCACTGGCTGTAGATGCGCATTAGTTTACCGTTATATGCAGAGAAGGATGTAAAATAATCTTAGTTTCTTTGTTTTTCTCGCCGTAGATGCGTATTAGTTTACCGTTATATGTAGAGAAGGATGTAAAGTAATCTCAGTTCCTGTGTTTCCCTGGCTGTAGATGCGCGTTAGTTTACCGTTATATGTAGAGAAGGATGTAAAATAATCTCAGTTCCTGTGTTTCCCTGGCTGTAGATGCGCATTCAGCTGCTGGAGGCCTATGTGAAGGATCTGAACGAGCAGAATGAAATGCTGGTCCAGATGGTAGAGGAGGCAACACTGACAAAGGTAGGTTTCACGTGTATGTCGGGAAAAGTGTTGTTAGTTTGTCGCATGTTCTTTATATGACGTTGCGATCAACCCCAGCAATTATTGGCTGTTTGTTTTGTTGGCCTAAGTTGTACGGGACTAGAAAGCGGACATATACGCACTACAATTGATGCTATGCCCTACGTTGATCGCCAGGCTTGGCCATGGGATGGGATTGGACAGCACACATTTGCATTTCCCATGGGACAGTAGCCATGTCATAGCAACTTGATCTACGCCAGCAAAAGCCGGTAGCCATTGTTCCGAACATGCAGACCACTGCACAGGACAGATGTAAAAGCATTCCCTGCGAATTCCACAGCTCAGTGTCGCCCACGAACTCACTCAGTAGCAGGGCGACGGAACCATGTACTACCAGTCCAACATGAGGAAAATGCGATTGCAAACCGCAGCTGCAACCACAGGCCCTGACGGTTCAACTCCTAACCGCCATGTTAGCGACTGAGTTGCCTTTTCGGTTCACGATTGCATTTTTCAGGAGACTCCCGGAAGTCGGCGCTGAAGCTGCGGAGTTCGTGCTTTATGCGACACTTTCGGCGGGTCGCCCTGCGGTAAAAGACAGAGCCACGTGAGAAAACCCGTGTCAGTGAGGTCTTCCTGGTGACTGCCGAGTCCATCGACGATGAACTGTGGTTTTCGTGGATTAATTTTGTGTTGGCATTCAGGCGGCAGCATTATGCACAGTGTACCTGTGCGGGATGTTGGATTACCGAGACCCATGCCTATTCCACTTTTCACATTGGACAGTGGGGAGCATTTTGTGTGATATTCACTGGCACAGGAAGGGAGCATAATGGGGACGACCCGTTGCCGTGAAGTTGGAACCTCTACTAGCTAACTAACTAACTGATCTACGTCAGAGCTACCCTTAATTTTGTTTATTTGTTACCTCTTTAAAAGCCTTTTATCCTTCTTTTTTCTTTATATATTTGTATTTATTCTTTATCTTGTGGTGGGACACCATAAATAAATACACATAGCCTTTTATTATATAAGATTACATATTGGTGCGTCACCAGCAAAAATAGAAGACATGGTTAAGTCAGTTGTTACTAACTAAGAAGAAAGGGAATGTGGACACCAATAAATGAGCCAATGATTTAATCGCTTTTTTTTTAAAAGCCTGTTGTTCCAGCTGGTATTTCATTCAGCAAGGATTTAAATCTTTCTTCTGAATCATCTGCTTTATGTGAAGTAGCAGGAATTGTAGAACAAAAGCCGAAAAGTGATTTTGACTTATTTTTTGATCCTCCACCAAACAAAGCACTTACGTTTGATGACCACAGAAACAAATGCCTTGAGATGAAGTCACCATGTTTGAAAAAATTACGGTAACCAATTCACAACCATTAAATTATTGGGAAAATTAACATAGGTTTCCACTGCTAAAAGCAAGTGCGAAAATTGTTTTGGCCATACCTATTGGTTACTTATGGGAGTATGTGAGCTGGTCGCTCAGAAAGCAATGGCAAACTACTGGGCGTAATCTTGCCAAGATATCAACAACAGAGGTAAAATACTGGTGTTGACAGAGATGTCCCATAAACAGGATATGCGAAAAAAATAAAATAAAAATAAAAAAAGTGTCATCAGCAGCAGTAGAGCGCTTATTTAGTGCAATTGGATTGCTGTTGAGTAAGTTACGAAAACGGATGTTACCAGCTCTCGTTATAAACTCTGTGTATATCAGATTTGCATGTAAGATGAGAATTGTGGAAATGGTTTAGGGATTACCTGGTTTAATTGAATTATTAGAAACAGTCGATCAGCAGGAAATCGATAATGTGCTGAATGAGCATAGTGACTCAGAAACATAATGAGTGTCAGTCAGAATGACACTGAATTGCCATATTTAGTTTAAACTTTAAAAAAAAAATACTCTTGAATATTAAAATTAATAAATTCTGTCGTTTTAAATGTCTCTTTGTACACATAGTCCTATTTAGTAGACATTAAACCTAAACTTTCATAAATTTCATAATTTCATTTGAACTGTATTCCATATTAATATTATAATGGGAATCCTATGGGATGGGATGGGTTCGGTCAGGCATAAATTACCATGGGATGGGATGGGATGGGACAGAAAAATATGTCCCATGGACAAGCCTGTTGGTCGCAGCAGGAGAAGAATGGGCTGTTTGTGATTTACTCCGTAATTTTAGGTCAGAAGTTTGCCATTGCTTTCTTAACCTATGACTCTCTAACTATGGAAATCAGCGCAAAGCGATTTTTTTCTTCATATTCTCATGCGATTGATTTCGAACAATTGATTTGGTATGTCGGGGAATTGTGAAACTGCACGGCCCATTGTCCTCTCAACCTCATACACCGGTTGGGAACAGTGTAGCACAGGGGTGGCCAACCTTTTCAGCGGGCGGGCAAAATTTCAGAAATTATATTTCCTGCCGGGCCACGCACCTAATTTTGTTGTTGTTGTTGTTAATTAAAGTAAACAGGCAAACGTGCTACAGCTTCGACCACATCGTCGCTTCCCAATAGGTGAGATCGCGGTAAAACGCTTGCCTGGTTTAATATTTAAATAAAAAACAAGAAATAGGTATATGTATTTTTTTAAGAACATAAAACATAACTGAGAATCAAACATATTTATTAGACAATTTAAAAATATTTAAAAGTGAGACATCAGTCTTTGATCTCGATTGATGTTGTCGCTTCACGCAGTTTCCCAAATGAAAATCAGTAATTCGTGTTCTCACTTGTGATTTGATGTGCTTCATGCGACTAAAATGCTGTTCACACGCATAAGTGTTTCCAAATAGCGAAACCATCGACAGAGCATGTTTGTAAAACGCAGGATATCCCAAACGCAGGATTGTCCAAATACTCTTCCAAACCATCTTGATGGAATTTCTCCTTTAACTGTGTATCACAACACATTTCACAATATTCCATTTGTAATCTTTCTGGTAATAAATTTACGTCTACCGCGAATGGCGTTGCAAATGCACAAAAAAGCACATGAGTGCTTTTAAAACTTCTGAAATCGGTTTTCAAATTCGAGGTTTAAGTCTGATATCAAAGAAGCGTATTTATCCGCCGCCTGCTGTGTGATGCCTAGTTGCAAAGACAATGTAGGAAAGTAAGTAAAGTTTTTGGTCCTCAACTGTTGTTCCCAAAGACCAAGTTTCCTTTGAAATGCAGAAATATGATCATACATCTTATTACTTAATTGATCTTTCCCTCGTAGACGAGTATTCACGTCATTAAGGTGGCAAGTTATATCGACCAGAAATGCAATGTCGCAAACCCACTCTTTGTCTCCTAACGCTGGAATACTTTTTGACTTGCTTGCAAAGAATGAGTGTATTTCTTGCGGCAAATCAAACACTCTTTTCAACATTTTGGCACGGGTCAGCCATCTTACTACTACATAAAATATAACGTCATTATAATCTGAGTCCAAAGACTTTAGAAATTCTTGGAACTGACGGTGATTCAACCCGTTCGACTTAATGAAGATCACTATTTTGACGACCACTTTCATGACATGGTCCATTTTTAGGGACTTCAAACATAAATTCTCCCGATGAATAATGCGATGACAATTTAGCATTGAAGTATTACCGGCGTTGGAGGTCTCATTTTCAATCAATTTTATTACACCTTCGTGTTTTCCAACCATTGCTGGAGCACCATCCGACAAGCCCGACAAGTTGTTAAGTTGTAACGAAAAGCGATTCAATGTCGATGTAACTGCCTCTAACAAATCTCGTGTCTTAGTAGTGTCCTTAAGTGGATACAGTGCCGCTAATCCTTCTGTCTTTTTAAAATGGACATCAACACCCCTGGTAAAAACTGCCAGTTGGGCAGTATCTGCCATTTCTGTGCTTTCATCCAATGTTAGAGCATAAAATATAACTTCGGATGCTTGACTTTTCAAATTATCATCAATATGTTTTCCAATGTCGTCTACATGCCCAGTAATAGTCTGACGAGACATACTTATGTTTGAGAAATCCTTCTTCTTTTCTGGACACAGAATTTAAACGACCCTCTCCAAACATTCCTTAACCATTTCACCATCTGAATATGGCTTCAATTTTTTTGCTAGTACCATGGCTACTGCATAACTAGCATGTTGACTCAGAACCCGCTCTAGTAAATATCTTTTGTTGTGCAGAAAATTTTTGTTTTTTTAAAGCCATTTACTTGGTCTTGTCGAAATTGATCTTTGTACTTAGCAAACTTATTTGCATGTTTAGTCTCGCAGTGCCATTTGATGTTATACTCTTTTAAAACAGAAACAGATTCGTTGCATATCAAGCATATGGGCTTTGTTTTAATTTCCACGAAAAAAAATAGTTTATAGTCCACCTGTCTTGAAAACTTCTTAATTCTTCTGTGATTCTTCTCTTCTTTGGTCCAACGTATTTACTAGTTGACGCCATAATAGGTCTTTGTTTTTAACTGAAAACAATAAAACACCATGGGTAACACTAATTAATGATAATTAATGAATTTAAATTACATAAAGAAAACGTTTCAAGGTTTACTTACCTATAGAATCGATACGGTAGACAGGACTTTGTTAAAGTAGTTTGAACTCTTATTATAAATAAGATAAATATATATTTTAACGTCGATCGCAAAATTTCACCAGACGCAGTGTCGATAATAGAACGAAACTACAGAATAACACGGAACTTTGTCAAGCTGGACTGAAAGTAGTTATGAGTATGAGCCCGATAGCGTTGCTAGCTTCCCGAAGACGCCGAAGATCACATAACATATATATCAGAAGTTGAAGTCTCATATTAAATTTTATCAACACCTAGCGTCGGACAAACATTCCTTACCCATTTCACCATCTGAATATGGCTTCGGTTGAGTTGTAAATAGTGGGATATTTGAAATAGCTAAAATCTATGAATTTCCCCGAAAATGCGGGATATTTAAAATAGCTCAAAACCAATGAATTTTTCAAAAAAAAAAAAAAAAAATGCGAGATATTTCAAATTTCTCATAACCATAATTAAAAATATATGATGCGAACGACTCAAAATGTAATGTTCTTTTGGTGGTATGTATAATAATGTTAACATTTATGTTCATTTGCTTTAGCTCCGCGGGCCGCAACATGACTCCCAGCGGGCCGCAACATGACTCCCAGCGGGCCGCATGCGGCCCGCGGGCCTCATTGTGGCCACCCCTGGTGTAGCATATACTTTTTGCAGAGCACAAGAGATTGTCAACCTTTATTTGCCAAAATATGGTATTAAAATGTAAATTAATTACACAAGCTAAGCAAAATACGTTTTTATAGCATTTAAATCGCTTATATAAACCGGCTGACTAACGGACCGACAGATAGTTAGAGAGATAGACATACTGATAGACAGATAAATATTAGACGGACGGACGGACTGATGAGTGAATGGATGAATAAATGGAAAATGGTATGAACGTCATCGGATGAGGGATTTATTCTCACTTTCGATGTTCGCTATAGGGGGTGAAAGACAGTCCGCATTTTCCTCCATGCACACAGGCCTACAAAATATAATGATCCTAACACTTCAAATAACTACACCATGTTCCTGCTACAGGAATTATTTTCCTTTTTGTTTTAAAAATTATCATCATACAAAGAATTACAGTGTATATCGTTCTCAGAGATGTATTCAATTATCGGTTTGTTTTCGTTTTTATTATTCTCAAACTAAGAATTACAATGTCTAACGTTCTCAACGATGCATTTCCATCATTCCAGGATGAACTCTGTGAGAGAGACAAACAAAAAACCCAGCAGTTAAACAGGACAAAAGAGACTCTGTGTCAGGTCCAAGAAGAGCTGGACTGCCAGCGGGAATCCAACGCCACCCTGTCATGTAAAATATCTGCTCTGAAAACCGAGAACTGTACTTTAACCAGAAAGCTTGATGAAGCTCAGAATGAGGTGTGTAGGTGGTGTTCAGTAGACGCTTAACGTTTCTTGCTAGTGTTTACAGTTGACGTGCCGTTTAGCGAATTTCCTGTTGTGTTCTTGATTGGCTGGTTGGCTAATTGGCTGGTTGGCTGATATGCAGATTGACTGGTTGGCTGGTTGGCTGGTATGTGATATGTTTGTTGCACGTCCTTTGCGATCAACCCAAGGTTGATTTCCTATGATACAGTGTACGGTCAGTAGTTTGTCATTGATTTCTGAACGGGAAGTCAACGTTTAACTCCAACTTAACGCCGGTGTTGGGTTTGAACCACATACCTCGCCATCAGCTCACAGGAAAAGTGATGGGTGAACGTTCGTATCCTTTAAACCTCGTTGATCATGAAGCTGGGTGGTGACTGGTTAGTTATGAATCCTCTATAACAATGGTTCTCAACAGGTGGGGAATATCCCCCCCCCCCGGGGGGGGGGAGGGAAGGGAGTTAGGGTTTCCGCGGGGGGGGGGGGGATCAAGACCACAGATTGGCAGACACAAAATGGCTTCAGGCACAATATCCTATTAAATGACAATTCTTTGACGTTTTAACTGTTTGTTTATTGTAGTATAATTAATTTCATCTCATCTCATCATGTTCTTCCTGTACCTTGCGGTGTCGAGGTGAAGTATAAACAGCGGGAGATTGCCCGCTTATGGGCTTCATGTATCGATATTCCCATGGACTCTGTTATCCCCTGCGTCCATCGTTTATGTGGTCGGCCTCTGGTATGTTAATAAAGTATTGTGAATATAAAAAATGCATCTTTTGAGGTTGACAATTTTGGAAAGAGGGGAATTCCTCTTTCGTTCGCTGGAAAGGGGGGAATGACATTCTGACATATGGTGAATAGGTGCATGGGCCAAAAAAGATTGAGAACCACTGCTCTAGAAGACTGAGTTTCAGCTGTGAGGTCAAAGGTGCAGACCATCATGACATATGAGTCCTGAATATGAATAAAATTTGTGGAACTGTGGTAAAGCCGGGGGAATGTAAACAATATAAAATAACACAAAGTAATGCAGATTTACAGGACAGAATTACGAAACATACACGACGTTGCGGTGATTGGCCTAGAGCAGCAAACAAATACATACACAGAACGCAAAATATAATCACTGAGAAGACCCTCCAGTGACAACATTAAGGCATAATAACGGGATGAGAAGAATAAAATGATGAAAAAATTAAGAGAAAATGAAAATTAAAAAAAAAAATGTGTTGCTACTTATCTCAGAATCCTAGGCCGTGATACTAACAAGAATGTCACCTTGATCCTCTTATATAGACAGCCGTGAGAGTCCGTGGGTCATGGGGACCGGGATAGGGGATGGTAATGGTTAAGTGAAGATCCCAGGTAAATGAATGGAAGTGGTACATGGAAAAAGGAGCAGGAAGGTTAGGCGGGAAACTGGCAGCAATGAAGTGAATATTGTGATGGTTATCCAAGAGTAGAAACTAAGAAGGAGTCCCGGTGGATGTGCGTACAATGCATGAGTGGGTATTAGTGAATTGGTTGGCTATAGTGGACGAAAATTAAAGAGCAATGATGTGTGCATCTAAGTATAATGTGATAATAATGAAACTCATTGTCTGTGCTCCTTTATGTGTGTACCAAGAGAATCCTAAAGTGGACTGATATGTGTGAGCGCACATTAAACACATCAACTACACACATAAACAAACATTAATACAATCTTATACGTACATATGTGCATGGTATATATGAGAAAGGAAGAGAGAGAGAGAGAGAGAGAGAGAGAGAGAGAGAGAGAGAGAGAGAGAGAGAGAGAGAGAGAGGTGGGGTTGGTATAGTACCTGTGATATGCCACAAGGGGTATGCGGAATGGGAAGATCTAAAGATACGAGGCTTCACTCACCCTATGAAATATGGCCAGCAGGCTTGATTGTTATAATAATTGGTAGACAAGGGACATAATTTATTCCACAGATCTCCATACTCAACCAGACAATCTGCGAGCAAGAGTGCATGATCAAGAAGACACACAAAAAGCTGTGTGACCTAGAGGAGCAGGTCAACATGGCCAATGATGAGATCGACCAGCTGGAAGAAAAGTAAGCATTGAGACATGAATGTAGTTATAGACGAATGTAAGTTAATGCTGGGCGAACACTGGAGGCACTTTTACAATACACATTTTGAGGAAGAAACACCACCCATCCATTAACCATCATCATGTGCCATGTCGACAAGCGTGGGCGGTCATGTTTTGTCATTTCACTCGATCACCAGAGTCGTGGATAAGCTCCGTGTTACTGTCTCTACCATGCCACGCTGCCAAGCCATCCAGGTATTTACTTCTCGGTCTTCCACTCGGTCTCTTCCCTTCGATCTTGCCAGTTGTCACCAAATTATTTCACTTGTCTACCAATTATTATAAGAATCAAGCCTACTGGCGATTGACTCTTCATTTCTGTCATTTTTTCAAGTCATTTCTCCCATAACATGCCAAAAACATTTTGACTGTCTTCGTCAATGTCTCTAATCAGTTTACGATCTTCATTTGTTTCTTGAAGGACTTGTTCATTGGTATTTCTGCCTGTCTATGGTATTCTTTGCATTTTCCTCAGAAACCACATTTCCACAGCCATCAGATGTTTTTTCAGCATGTCTGCTCATTGTCCACGGTTCACATCCATACAAAAGTACAGGTTCTATGTAGCACTTCAACACTCTTTTTCTCGTTTCAATGGATATCTTCTTATTGGTAAGCATGTTTTTCATCTTGCAAAAGGCTTCCTTCGCAATGGCAATTCTTGTTCTAATCTCTTCAAGGCATCTCCCATCAGATGTTATGACTGTTCCGAGATAACTGTACCGATTCACTTGTTTACGTGTTTATCACATTGTGGAATTTCCTTCTTCCCAGTGACGACCATAATCTGTGTCTTCTTACTATTCAATTCTAACCCTAGTTGTTCACTGTGTGGGACAACCACATCTACTAAATTTTTCAGGCTCTGTTCATTGTCTGCAATCAAGACTGTATCATATGCATATCTAATGTTATTGATGCATCGTCCCCCAATGTTTATCCCTTCCATATCTTCTATATTTCTGAAAATATTTTCACTGTACAGGTAATAAACATCTGGAGACATTACACACATCCCTGTCTGACACCTCTTTTATTAGGCTGATATTGACCTACTTCAATATCAATTTTGATGGCAGCTTGTTGTTTCCGATATATGTCTTTTACAAGACTAATGTCTTTTCTATCAATTTGTAGATCTTCAAGCATCCTTAACATGTCGAAATGTCTCACTTTATCGAAAACCTTTCTGTAGTCAATAAAGCAAAGGTGTAGATCTTTGTTTACTTCTATAGAACGTTCAAATACCGTTCTTAGTATATACACAGCATTTACTGTACCCTTTCCTTCTACAAACTCACATTGTTCTTCTCCTATTTCAGGTTGTATTTTCTTCCTAACTCTTTGCATGATAATTCTCAGCAAGAAATACAAAGACTGTAAATTACTCTGAGCAGCTAAGCCATATCCATATAAATCCATATAAATGAGTAAACGAGAATCCATATAATTCCATATATCCATTTAAATGAGTAAAAAGTGAGGCCCCTTTCACACACTTTAATGGGTATAGGGCATATGGTGCTAGATTAAGATGTTATGGCCAATCGGCATTCGGTGGATGGTTAGTCAATATCACACCGGCTGCTTTTACGTTCCAAGACATTTCCTGGTACCCGTTTTAGGCTAGATCCACCTGAAAGCCCTGAACTAGAACATTGAGGGGTGAAATTATAACCGACTGAGACAGACATGAAGAACGCTGTTCTGCTGATCACTTCGTTTTCTTAAGGTATTTGGTTAGGAGGAGATACTGGCGATTGACTCTTCATTTCTCTCTGCCAGCTGATATTTTAGTGAAGCCGATGCAGCCTATGTTATGATTATTTGTTGCACAGTTGTGTAACAAACTTATCCACCGCGATAAGTGCATATCTCTGGGGTGTCAATTTACTGGTAGCGAAAGTATTACAAAATAGGCCACTCACTCACTTTGGCAACGTAACCGGTTGGTAAGGACTGAGGACATAGTCTAAAGCCGTGTAGATGTGGAAAGCAAGGGAAGACTACCACATTATTCATCTTAATGCATGCATTTCCTAATATAAACGGGTTTCAAAAGCAAGAGGATCGGCTTCATTGCACCAGGTTTTATTCCACGTGGCTCGGTCTCTTTCGGCAGGAAGTCCAGTCTAAAGCGTCGCAAAAAAGCACGCCGTAATTGCAACGACGACCCCCAGGAGCCTCCGAAAACATTACACCCGTGAACCGAACGACGTGGCCTAGAATCGAGCCTATAACCTTCGGAGCGCAAGGCAGACGGGGCAAGCACATCACCACGGTGACTCTCACTCATTTTCTAATACCATGGGAAACGAAAATGAACAGGAAAAGCTGATGGCGAGGCTCTGAGGCCTGTGTGTATTTTTAATGACTGTGCAGTGTTTGAAAATATTGACGGTCCAAGTTTTGTATTCACCCTCTGTAAAGTTAATGCAACGTAATAGGTAAATACAAAATGTGGACCGGCAATATTTTCAAACACTGCACAGTCATTAAAAATACACCCTACAGCAGTGGTTCTCAACCTTTTTGGGCCCGCCCCCCCTCCCCCGTCACCATATTTTCAGAACGTCATTCACCCCTTTCGTATTTCCTACCTAAAAATCCCTCCTCCCGCCCCTACACAGTATACGTAGTAATGGAAGCACATACTAAAACAAGTCTAGACGTCCACATAAAACGTGATTTGTGGGTCTACTTACTTTATAAAATGAATTTTAGAAGGGTGAGACATACAGAACCGTACAGTATGAAGGGAAAAACAAGATCAAGTAATGGGTTTTTGTATTAACGCGAGCTTTAAATAACCTTCACCCCCCCCCCCCTGGAAACCCCAAAATTCCACCCTGGGGGGCGGGGGGGGGGAATTCCACACTGGTTGAGAACCACTGCCCTACAGATAACTTTAGCGAAATGCGGAGAATTGCAATGTTTGAGCAACTATGAGTAGCTGACGGCCGTAAACCGGACAGTACTGCAGTGGGAACTTCTGCCATCGAACTAAACAAGAAAATAAGGATGGGGGCAGGGAGCACTTACCATGGTCAGTAGCAAGCTAAAAAATAAACAAGTAACATAAGGACCCATATGAAACAAGGAAGAGTATTGGGTTAAGGTGCCAGTCCCAAATACTTATACAAATCTGGCACTCGATGGTTCACGCGGTTAATATTATGCCGGTAGCTTTTGCTTCTCAGGAATACGGGTGGTATCCAGTATAGGCTGGGTCGACATCAGCGCCCACTTAGTGAAAATAATTCTCATCAAGAAGAGGTATCAAACACTTGACATCAGTTACCGCGGCTTCCCAGCAAAGAACTAGCAGGAAATAAAGATATATAATGGACATTTTAGAACAGATGTGCGGAACAAGATCACCTCGTGATCCAAACACGATATTTATATATTCAGGAAATAATGGACACAACGGGGTTAGTTTCATTGTGACAAAGAAACTCCGAAAAGGACGAGAAGTTAAAATTTTAGTCCAACATAACAGTGTAGGGGTTGAACCCGACACATTGCCATCAGTGTACTGGACATATCGAAGCGAGCGCTCTTATTGATTGGCCATATTGACCTCCGTTTTGATCTGATCAGTAACAAAGTAATTAGTTATTAGTCATTAGTTGTGGTTTCAACTTCACTGCAACGGGTCGTCCCCATTATGCTCCGTTCCTGTGCCAGTGAATATCACACATAATGCTCCTCGCTGCCCCATGCGAAAAGTGGAACAGGCAGAAGTCTCGACAAACCAACAGCTCGCACAGGTACACTGTGCATATTGCCGCCGTTAGAATGCCAGCACAAAAGTCCTCCACGGAAAACAGTTTATCAGCGATGGAAGCGGCAGTCACTAGAAAACCAGAAGCCACACATTAATGCATTAGAAGTCGAGAGAATCGACTTCATTGCCCCAGGTTTTATCTCATATGGCTCGGCCCCTTTCGACACGGCGGCCCACTGAAAGCGTCGCACAAAGCACGAACACCGTAGCTCCAGCGACGACCCCAGGAGTCTCCGAGCAAAATGCACTCGTGAACCGAAAAGGCAATCCAGTCAATCCAGCGACAGGCCGACCGCCATAGTTCCGAACATGCAGTTCACGTTACAACCGCGGACAGATGTAAAAACATTCCAAACAAAATCCACAGTTCACAGTGTCGCGCCACGCACTCAACTCAGTAGCAGGGCGACGGAACCATGCACTACCAGTCCAACATGAGGAAAATGTGGCTACAAACCGTAGCCACAAGCATAAACATTTCATAGGATTAACGGTTGAAATGCCTATCCACCATGTTGGGGACCGGAAGTAACAAAGTAACTGCTGCATGGTTCTGTCTCGAAGAACTCTGACTCTGTTTGCGCCCGGTCTCTCCCTTGCTTATACACAAGACATCATCTGCAAATCCACGGTGCTTTAATGCTTTGCATTTCTTGCTTGTGTAAACATTGAATAGCACAAGTGAGATTGCAGATCCTTGTGATTACTCCTGGGTAATAATGCACGCTTCAGAGGTCCACGAAGCTAGGCTGAAAGCGACCCTATGAGAGTTCAGGGTAGCTGCTTTCTTAGCGTGAGCTTTCTTCTCTGTCCACGTTACGAACAAATTCTCCTAATGATCACGTATTCTTGGTTATATTGCCTGATGAATGATACTGGTCTGTCAACAGATTACGTGCCTCCAGGGCAGAGATAGAAGTGCTGAATAAACGCATCAATAACCACGAATGTACCATTCAGGATTTAAGAGAGGATCTATGCAAGACCAAAGACTGTGTAAATCAATTACGCGTTTAGTCTGTTCATGTATAGTACACTGCTTTAATTACTGATTTTTGTACGCATGTGATTAGTTCATTACGCTTAGTGTACGTGTTCAAAAACTGCAATTTTTCACTCTCATATTTGCAAGCTGAATTAAGTTGAGTTGAATCAAAAACCAATGTAGCAGTCGGGACATTCCAATGCTTGCTCCGTCCTAATCTTCAACAGCCAGCGAAGAGTCCCATTACTAATGGTACCTGTTAGCAGTCTCATTATGTGTCCGTCTTGCCTTTCCTCGAAGTTTTGAGTGTCGGTCAGATCTTCTGATCACTTCCTGCAGCACAATTCTCTCCCAACCGTGACGATCTATCTACCTGGTTCTTCAGCAATATACACACGATTTTAAAGGACCCGACCAGATCTGCCTTATCATGCACCAGTACACCACATAACTGTGCAGACCCAGCCAATCTGTCCGCCTGCTCGTTTCCCACCACACCAGCATGTCCTGGGGAATAATTCAACAGCTACTCTCTACTTTCGATAGTTGAATGCTGTTTGGGAGTCAATGTCATGTCATGTCATGGTTGGTTACAGGAATGTGAAGGTCAACTTTTTTTGGCGTTCGCTCGCTTTGAAATCAAGCATAGTACATACATGTGCTACTTCTTCTGGTAGCACTGGACATATTTTTGTGTGTGGATTAGCTTTCCCTATTACCAGTGTCCCTCGCCATCAGGCGAACCACCTTCGACTTCTGAGGTAATTTACGTTCCAAAGTCAAGGATGAGAAGTCAAATTCTAATCCAACTGACCGGTGTAGGAGCTGATATTGCTACTTCAGCATCAGCACACAGGACGTTTAAGAACAGGAGCTCTAATCCATTCGGAAATGTTAACCTCTAGTTCGTTACCTTGACCGACGTAATCAGAGCATACAGGCCACCAACAATTGATGTACATTACCAGCTCCACCGAAGTGAACAAGTAGTTGACAACCGATATGTTCAGTATACCAGAGATAGGACACACTGATGAATGAAACAGGGGCTTTGGTAAAATGACAGCTTAACATTTTCTGCAGGAGTGTCTAACTAACATGCGAGGTAACAAAGAAAATTACTTTGGTCTTCACCCAGTTGAGGACACGCTCTGCTGCTTCCTTTAACTGATTCAGTGTCGAAGGATAGTATATCTCCAAATGTGACTTCCCATTTGGACAAAAGAACGATATATCCCCATATTAGGGTCATCGTGTTGTTTGTTTTCTTTCATGGTATCATCCGCAATGTTAAAGCTCAGTGAACGTAAATTGGCATTACAATACTTGTTCATTTGATTGTGCACCATGTTTGGTCCAAACCTACCTTTTGTTTGGCACGGAACCAGTTAAATATGTTCTCGTTGACGTCTGAAGGCTGGCCCGTTAGTGCAGTCGACAGGGAGCAGCGTTGGTCATGCCATGAGCGCGGTCGGAATAGAGTTCAACGCCTGTTTTCGCCGTCGTCCGCTAACATAGGCAAAGACTGGCAGTACAACATGTGATGGCCATAGCAGAATGCTCCTTGCACTACACCATGTGTTGTTTGTCCATCAAGAATGATGATGACCATTCATTTCATCCAGTGGGGTTGACGTTGGATGAAGAATGACTTGCGCGATGAATTGGATTAAAGTGAGGAAGAGTTGCGCAATTCGTCGACCTCACTCTCTCGCCTGAGTCCATCTAAATCCAGTGGCAGGACAAGTCAAGACAGACGAATACAGGTGCAGTGGATGACCAGGGCGCTCTACGTGCCTTGCCGTGCTCATTACGTCCCACAACGCTTTGCTGGTAAACGCCGTCTTGCCCGATGAATCAGAAATGATTTCTTCCGCGTAGCCTGCCGGATCCTCTCTTCACATGCTGGGTAGGCATACCCTAGTTCACCGCTTGGTTTGACACCAAATCGGCTACCCGCGCCTGGTTTAGCCAGGCTCTCACAGCTGTTGCCCGGGGGTTGGCCGCTGTCGGTTGCTGACAGCTACTAGGAGCCACAGGCGTAAGCTGGGTGTCATGCTTGGACCAGTGGGGGATGGGTCCTGAAAAGGACATGAGAGTCATCCTTACCAAAGTGCTACCAATGCCTGATACCCCGTACCCCCCTAGATAGTATCCCCCCCCCTCCCAAGCACTACAACATATGATGGCCATAACAGATCCCTCCGCGCACTACATCATGTGATGGCCATAGCAGATCCTTCCGCACACTACAACATGTGGTGGCTTTAGCAGATCCCTCCGCGCACTACAACATGTGATGGCCATAGCAGATCCCTCCGCGTACTACAACATGTGATGGCCATAGCAGATCCCTCCGCGCACTATAACATGTGATGGCCATAGCAGATCCCTCCGCGCACTACAACATGTGATGGCCATATCAAATCACAGACCAATGTGCATGCAGCAGGCGTCTGCTTCGGGAATTTTTTGTTGTTGTTCTTGACGTTTGAAGATGTTCGAAGAAGAAGAAAAAGAAGACGATGTCGATGTATAATTAATTGAACATTCCATCACATTGACACAGATTACCAGCAGTGACTTGCACGAATACTGATAAGGACTACGAGACATACGTTGTACTTAATCCGGGATTATAAAGTATTAAATACCGGAGTCTCACAGCATCTGTGGCTTATGAGCCGAGAAAGCAGTTCCGAACTTCCCTGAAATACCGAGCCGAGGGTTCGAAATTAGCCACAGGCGAATAGGAAGCACACCCACTTACTTTGATATCGGTGGTCCAGAAAGCAACGGCAAAATACTAAACGTAAAAATAAATTGCCTGGTAAATCACAAATTCACAGCTGGCCTCTGTGGCCAAAGGCTTGCGAACGCGGTTCGTGAGCCGGGTAACAGGCGTTCGAAACTCAGCTGCGATCGATTTGGGCAGCAGACCGTGTCGCGTTGTGTTATAACGTGCTGGTATGAGAGCCGGTCGTTCAGAAAGCAATGGCAAACTACTGAACGTAAAAACTTGCCTAGTACATCAACAGCTGCTGAAAAATACTGGTGTTGACTGCAACGTCCTGCAAGGGATATTTTTTTCCCGCGTTTCCATCCTGTTTCAGGATATTGCGGTCAACACCAGCATCTTTCAGCTGTATGTTGATTCCTAGGCTAGATTACGCTCACCAGCACTCCACGACTTTCTGAGCGACCGGCTCCATACTCTCATAGGTCACTAGCGCGACTCGAACCACTTCTAATTCTCGTGCGCTCACGTCAACCACGAGAGTATTCGGGGTTAACGGAGAAAGCTGCTAAATCCTCGGCCAGGGAGCCGGCTGCAAGGGATATGCAATATAAAAAAAAAAAAAAAATCACAAATGGCCAATAGAGTGCGACATCCTGTAAAAGACATGCACTTAACTTCAACTGAAGTCGCTCTAAGTTGAGTCTGGCACATTTGGGGGCTGTGGTGACCCACCTGAAGTGGTGAGCAGTTTATGAAGAGTTAACAAAGCCGTTGCTTGTATGTTCTATATAAGAAACGGGTAGAAGTGTGTATTAGAAGTTAAAGACAAGGGTGTTTATGCTATGTGGTATATGGGAGTTATGATGCCAGGCTCACATTGTGAAACTCATCACCTCTTGATAGTGATGTGGTCTGCGTCACGCCGGCAGTCTTCACTTTCCATGTCATTTCCTGGTACCTATTTTAGGCTGGGTCGAAATGAGACGCCATTAAAAAAAATATCATCATCCTAATGGGGATTCGAACACATGGCCTAAAAGCCAGTATGCTAACCACTGCACACATGGCGGCTGCCTGATGTACCTTTAAGTAAGTCATTAAAGGACCATGTACCAGGCCTTGAGATATATTAGGCGCATCTATCTTGCCAACCCCACATGTTTATAGACCAATCGGTTGGGGAAGAGCAGTTATGTAAGGCATATTCTGGAAGAAGAGGCAGAGGTCAACAAGCACGAAGAAGGAAACAGGACATGGGACATTACAAACACCTTGAATATTAGGACGCACGAGGCAGGACAATTGGCAAGGAATCAAACACTTCTCAGCGTATAAGAATGTATAACGTATAAGAATGTCCCGAGTACTATGATGTCAGTTCTCGACACAACTCAACTCAATTCTTTACAAGCACTTCCTCATCAGACGACAGGCCCCTTACAGAACATAGCGACCAGCATGGCCCGCCGAAAAGTGTTTGATTCCTTGCCAATTGTCCTGCCTCGTGCGTCCAAATATTCAAGGTGTTTGTAATGTCCCATGTCCTGTTTCCTTCTTCGTGCTTGTTGACCTCTGCCTCTTCTTCCAGAATATGCCTTACATAACTGCCCTTCCCCAACCGATTGGTCTATAAAATGTGGGGTTGGCAAGATAGATGAGCCTAATATACCTCAAGGCCGTTATCATCTATAACAGCCAGCGAAGAGTCCCAATACTAATGGTACCAGTAGAATTCTGATTATATGCCCGTCTGGCCTTTCTTCGGAATTATTCTAGTAATTGTAGTAAAGAGGATATTAAAATAGTATAACCAGGACAGAAGAATCGAAAACGTTCAATGAGGTATCGCATCAAGCACCCCGTTTAACAGATTCAGTGCCAAGCAAAGAGTAGGCTTAGACCAAACAAACATGGATGACGAAAAATTGGAAGTAGGGGTTTGTCACAGTTGTGACATAAAAGTTGTTAATATGGCAGAAGACATGTATTATATCTCAAATAAAAGGGCTTTATATAGCGAAGGGGTTACGGACGAAGTTCGTATTTCCTCATACCCGCGCTCGAAACACAGCTGTGGGCGATTTGACAGCAGACCGCCTTACGTTGGTTTTTATGAAATTATATGGGTGCCGGTCGTTCAGCAAACAATTCCAAACTATTGAACGTAAACTTGCCCAGGAATCACGAACAGCCAAAAAATGCTGGGGTTGACTGCTACGTCCTGTAAAAGATATGCAACTAAATTTTTTATATAGGAAAAACTACTGCATATAAGCCCATGGCAAATACGGGACGAGTAATCATCCCATGACACTTAATCAGTTAATTTAGACCGCAATTAAAGGTGCCCATTTTAATAATGTTAGAAGAACGCTATTGATATCAAAAGAGCTGCGGACACAGTAATGAGCAATCATGGAATTGAACAGTTTGTTGCTTCAATAAAGGCTAAAAGATTAAATGCAAAGATCGGCTTAATTACACCGAGCTTACCTCGTCTTACTCTCATGTTTTAATGAAGAATAACTAGACTCGGGACACGCTCGTTAGTGCTCCGCCTCTCGCAGGTGAAATCAAAGAGTATTGTCCGTGTAGCGAACTGGTTAGCCACACGTCGGACCTGTCATCGCTTGTTGTCACTAAGGCCAGTTCCATAATTGATCCCCCACGCCAACAGTCCCATAGTTCATTCCACACTCAAACAGCCCCATAGCCGATCCCATGCACAATCAGTCTCATGGTTGATCCCACTACCAAAAACAGCCTCATAGTAGATCCCACACTACAACAGTTCCATACTTGATCCCCTCTCCAACAATTGCATACTCGATCCCCCACTCTAAAAGTTCAAACTCGACATTCACTTCAGCGGTTCTAACTCGACCTTCACTCCAACGGTTCTAACTCTACCTTCACTCCAACGGTTCTAATTTGACCTTCACACCAAAGGTTCTAACTCGACCTTCTCTCCAACGGTTCTAACTCGACATTCACTCCAACAGTTCTAACTCGACCTTCACTCCAACAATTCTAACTCGGCCTTTACCCGAACAATCATAACCCGACCTTCAATTCAACAGTGGTAAACAAGAAGCATCATTAAAAAGTATGTCACCATGCACTGGGAATGGAACAAAAAAGTAACACGGCCATGAATAATATTACACAGCGACAAGGGATATCGTAGGACTTGTTGCACATGTTATAGAGCGCCGTCTTGTTAATTTTGAATTTTTGTTTATATGCACTAACACACCATTAACTAATGTACACTCCATTACTGTCATCCACAGGCAGAATGTTTAGATAATGAGAACAGTAAACTTCAAAATGAAATAGACTGCTTAAGGAAGGAAGTGGAACTTAAAATACACGAGCAATACAAGTTAGTTGTGCTTGTTTCGTGATTTGTAGCCTGACACATCTGGCTTGATAAGATGATCTGATAGATAAAGTGCGGTCAGTAAGCGTAATTTTATATAAGCTTTCTGCTTTCATTGTAGTTATGGAATTTCGGACATCAGAAAATCAATCTGGGGTTGAAATTGATGGTCACGTCCTGCAAAGAACATGCAACATTTAAAACATAGCAGGCCAGATACTGATTACTGGTTACAGGCCCTTAAGTGCTCTATCTTTTTCAGTCGATATCGCGGTGTACGCGGCCTTTGTAGCTTAAGGCTTAAGTACCGAGAAGAGGGTTCGAAATCAGCGGCAGACAATTTGGAAGCAGAAACCTTGTGTTTATCTTCCATGGGATGAGCGTCGGTCGTTCAGAAAGCAATGGTAAATTATTCATCATCATCTTCATCATCATCATTATCTTCCACTTCTGCCGTCAAGCGTCGTGGGGAGGAATAATTTGCGTTCCAGCGCCCAGTGGGAGGCACTGGATAGTGTCATTCCGTGTGGTTGTACAATAGCTTTGATGTTGTCAATCCATTTTCTTCTTGGACGTCCTCTTGGTCTTGTCGCAGATGATCTTTGATGTAAGGCCAGTGATGGTAGTTGATGGTGTTGCATTCTAACGACATGGCCAAACCACTTGAACTTCTGTCTTTCAATAAATGTGGCACAAGGTGTTGATCCCACTGTCTGTCTGATAATAGCATTTCTTACTCGGTCTCGGATTGTTAAGTTGGCAGCTGTTCTCAGGCATCACATCTCGCAGGTGTTGATTTTACGAAAGTGTGATTTGGATAAAGTTCATGTTTGAGATTGGTAGCATAGGGTTGGTGTGAATATATTGCTTATTACCTGTCATTTTGCGGACATGGTAAATTATTGAACGTAAAAATTTCCTTGTAAATACATACAGCAAACCAATGCTGACGTCTATAAAGGACTTGGAACTAACTTATCGGGATATATGGTCGCTGACTACCACTGCCACAGGCCGATATAACACAGATGTCACACACCCGCATATATCAATAGTTCCTGTCGGTATTTGGTATTCCTTTAGTCTGGTCAGCCGAAGCTGTGGCAAAGAGCTTACAAACGCGATTCTTAATCCCGCATATCCCGTTCGAAACACAGCTGCGCGCTATTTGGAGGCAAAACCCTGTGCTGGTTTTCATTCAATAGTATTAGTACTGGTCGTTCAGAAAGCAATGGCAAACTATTGAACGTAAACTTGCCAAGAAATCACAAACAACCAAAAAATGTTGGGGTTTACTGCGACGTCATGTAAAGGCTTTGCAACTAACTTTTTAAAACTTCCAGCTAACATTTCAGTGGATCAACCATATACAAAGAAAGCTGGGAGCTATGATACACCACCCGTCTACATTTGCCCACGATAACTGTATCGTACAGATTATATGATGTTGAACTAACCACCTGGTAATCTTCTAATAGTCCACACCGTGTAGTGTTGGCTACCATGTCTGTCCACATTCTTCTGCCTCGTGCGCTGCCAATAATAAGGCAGCTGATGTTCCACCATGCCGTGATGTCAAGCTTTCCAGCATCTTCTTTCTTGGTCCTTCCCTGTCTCTCTTCCCATCAATTGTGCCTGTTGTCACAGCGTACAATAACTTTCTTCGTCTCATTAAAAAAGGTTGTAAAGGGCAAGTGGATCGACTTCATTGCACCAGATTTTATCCCATATGGTTCGGTCTCTTTCCGCAGGGCCTTCTGCCGAAAGCGTCGCACAGAACATGAACTCCGTAGCTCCAGAGACGACCCTTTGGAGTCTCCGTGAGAATTGCACCCCTGAACCGAATGTTGTGGTCCGGAATCGAACCCTCAACTTTCGGAACGCGAGGATGGCCGCATAATCATTTCATAACGGAGACTTTCTTTCTTCTCCTCATGATGTGCCGATCGAATGTGGATTGCCTTCTTCTGATGCGAGTAACGTGTTTTCTTTGAGAGTTAACTTCTTTCCATATATCTCCATTAAGCTTTTATGGTGTTCTGATAATTCTTCTATACATGAAAATCTTCGCAGCTTCCCACATAATTCCTCACAACTCTACTGATTGTCAATGATTCACTTTCGCAAATAAGAATGACTCGATATAGCTCTTAAGAACTGTCTTTCTCACCTTGATTGGCACATATATTTGGACATACTATTCTTCACCTTGTGAAATGCTTTATTTGCTTGGGCTATTCTACATGCAAATTATTTATTACTGGCGTTCGATCCTACACAATTGTTTAAGTAAGTTACCCCACTATGCAACCATGACACGCCTGCCTCCAGATTTAGCAGGAATATTATCAGTGCTGAGTGTTCAATAGATCAATGGGCATTGATGCCATGTGATAAGAATGGCTTGTGTCGTTATCTGTTGAAGCCGGAATCTGTTGTTTGGACGGAAGCCGTTTGCCATAAGGCCACGTGACCAGAAATTCCAGTGAACTATTATCATTAACCCTTAATATTTGGATATGAACTTAAGACCTTAAATATAATCACCATCCTTATCATCATGGGTCATGCCGATAAGCGCGAGTAGTCATGATTTACCATTTTCACACGATCACCAAAGTCTTGATTCAGGTCTGCGGTTTTGTCCCTATAATGCCATGTGGCCAAACCATCCACCTATTTGTCTCTTTGTCTTCCCCTTCCTCCTTTTCCAGTAAGTATGCCAGCTGCCACTAATTTATTTCTCCTCATTATGTGCCCGAAATTCTTGACTTTCTGCGTCTAGTTTCTCTAATCAACTTAAGGTGTTTGTTTCTTGAAGTACTGTCTCTTTCAGATTTCTTTACGTGCATAGCATTCTTTATATTTTCCGCGGAAAACACAATTTTACTACTTGAGATGTGTCTCAGCTTGCCTGCCTACGTTCCTGTGTCACATGCACACATCTCTATATGTGCCTTATATCAATTTAATACTTCGTTTCTCATTGCAATTGACAGATTTTGTTTTTATTTTTTTCCCCATCTGGAATAAGACTATTTATTCTAATCTCTACTAGTCATTTCCCTTCAAATGTTCTGCCTGTAACATTTCTCATCGTGCAAACGACTACGTATTCTAATCCCCAAAAGGCATTTCCCTTGTAAGGTTATACATGTACTAAGGCAATTGGCCGTGGCCGGTTTACCCTTCTAAGTATTCCTTGTAATATTTCTTCTTAGAGATAATAATTTCTTTGTTCTTACAATTTAATTATAACCCTAGTAGTTACTGTGTAAAATAACAGAATCTTTGCTTATAACGGTATATTTGTTTAACGGCAATCACAAAGTTACCAAGCAAGATGTATTTCGTTTACTGTACTCGACAAACAATAATCGATTGCTCAAATATACTGAAGCTTTATTTATTAGGCGATTCCAGCCGTTACTATGTAAACAGAAGGACTTTATGTTTAGTGTTAGACTTCTGTTGGGTAAACGTTCTCGACATTCGAACAATATCAACGAATATACACTTAGTGTTTCAGCCAAGGTTTATGTGTTTGTCCTCTTCATTTAATATGTAACTTTGCAGTATGCACCAGACTAAATGTAACAAAATATGTCAGGCATGAAATCGTGCAATATTTTCTCTAAGGCAGTGTTTCCCAACCTTTTTTGTACCATGCCCCACTTAAGCCTTTCTAAAATTCATATTGCCCCCCTCCCCCGCCCCATGCCCCCCCCCTCAACATATACATTATTTTTAATATTAAAAAATTGAAATGTTCACTAAAGAAACTTGAATGATAGGTTTTAGGAAGAAATCACTAGGTAATTATTGAGCAAACACAGTAAGTAAATTTTCAAAACATATAATGGAGAACTGAAATTCAAGTATAAAATAATTTTAATGAAAGATTTTTCTATATCATTATAATTATTAGTAATTATTTATTATTTAAATTTAGTGAGATCCTTGCGCTTGATGCTTGCTGCAAAGAGATCTTATGTCAGGTTCCAATTTAGTTAACTTCAGTCTCAAGACTCCCCGTTTTGTTATATTCAGCCGATTTCTTCCATTTTCGAATTGCCCTCCTTAACAGTCAAATTGCCCCCCTGTTTGGCGTGGGCCCCACGTTGGGAAACACTGCTCTAAGGCATCTGTGTTTATATTCACTAAGGCCGACTAAAAAAACTACATTGTTTTGAATTTTAAAATAACAACATCCATTAACAATGAAATGTTAGAATCCTGACTATTTTCTGGCAAACAGACTGGAGGCCAGAATCTCGGATTTGAATAAAGAGATAAACTGCCAGAGTGAGAAACTGAGCAACAGCCAAGAACGTCTGGAAGATCTGACCCGTAAAAACAGCACCCTCGGTGACAGGCTCCAGTCTTCTAATACCAAGGTTGGTAAACATTGATGTTTGGTATGGACTAAACATTGATACTTGGTATGAACTAAACATTGATGTTTGGTATGGACTAAACATTGATACTTGGTATGAACTAAACATTGATGTTTGGTATGGACTAAACATTGATACTTGGTATGAACTAAACATTGATGTTTGGTATGGACTAAACATTTATACTTGGTATGAACTAAACATTGATGTTTGGTATGGACTAAACATTGATTCTTGGTATGAACTAAACATTGATACTTGGTATGGACTAAATATTGATGCTGGTATAAACTAAACATTGATGCCTAGTATGAACAAAATATTGATATGTGGTATAAACAAAATATTGATGTTTGGTATAAACTACACATTAAAAGCTTGGTATGGACTAAACATTGATGCATGATATGAACTAAATATGGATGCCTGGTATGAACTAACCATTGATGATTGGTATGAACTAAAATTGATGATTGGTATGAACTAAACATTGATGCTTGGTATTAACTAAACATTGGTACTTGATATGCACTAAACATTGATGCTTGGTATGAACTAAACATTTATACGTCGGAAAATATTGAATTATTTGAAGCTTTTATAACGCAGGTCTTCCCCGAACTGGACAGATTTTTGACAAACCAACCAACTAGCCAACCAATTAACCAACCAACCAACCAACCAACCAAATAACCAACCAACCAACCAACCAACCAACCAAGCAACCAAACAACTAGCCAACCAACCAGCCAACTAGCCATCAAACCAACCAGCCTGTACATAGTAATTAATTTTCATCTTATACAGTGGTTACCTATGTAGAATGGTCAGTTTATCTATGTTAGTGATAAAGTCTCTACTATTCTCACAGCTTGATCAGCTTGATTCAGCTCATGGGAACTTGATTGAAGATTTTGAAGCCTACCAGGAGTCGCACAGCTACTCCAATGACGATGTAAGATCTGTGTATCATTGTTGCAACACTCCTCTTGTCTCCACTGCATTGATTGTTTTCTGTTTGTTTTTATATGCACCACTGTCTTTCCTTGTGCTGTCTAGACTAACTATAGCCCTCATAAGTAAAGATGGAAGTTGTAATTTGTATCGGTGTCAAAGCTAGCTTTAGCCCGTACAGATAGTGATGTAAGTTAGAGTCTCTCTGCTAAGTTAAGTATTATCCTTACAAGTAATGTTGGATATTGGTGTCTCTGCAGCTAGATATTGTTTTCACAAGCAATGATGAAAGTTGTAGTTGCTGTAGTGTAAAAGCTAGCTATAGTAATGAGAAGTAATGATGAAAGCTGGAGTCTCTCTGCTAAATTACATATTGTCATCAAACGTAATGATACAAGTTGTAGTCGCTGTATTGTCTAAGCTAGCTATAATAATGAGAAGCAATGATGGAAGTTGTAGTTACTGTAGCGTCTAAGCGAGCTATATTAATGATAAGTAATAATGAAAATTGAAGTCAATATGCTAAATTAGTTATTGTCCTCACAAGTAATGGTGACAGTTGTAGTCACTATGGTGTCTAAGTTAGCTATTGTAATGAGAAGTAACGATGAAAACTGGAGTCTGTGATGTCTAAGCTAGCTATTGTAACGAGAAGTAATCATGAAATCTGCAGTCTGTGATGTCTAAGCTAGCTATTGTAATGAGAAGTAACGATGAAAACTGGAGTCTGTGATGTCTAAGCTAGCTATTGTAATGAGAAGTAACGATGAAAACTGGAGTCTGTGATGTCTAAGCTAGCTATTGTAATGAGAAGTAACGATGAAAACTGGAGTCTGTGATGTCTAAGCTAGCTATTGTAATGAGAAGTAATAATGAAAACTGGAGTCTGTGATGTCTAAGCTAGCTATTGTAATGAGAAGTAATAATGAAAACTGGAGTCTGTGATGTCTAAGCTAGCTATTGTAATGAGAAGTAATAATGAAATCTGGAGTCTGTGATGTCTAAGTTAGCTATTGTAATGAGAAGTAATAATTAAAACTGGAGTCTGTGATGTCTAAGCTAGCTATTGTAATGAGAAGTAACGATGAAAACTGGAGTCTGTGATGTCTAAGCTAGCTATTGTAATGAGAAGTAATAATGAAATCTGCAGTCTGTGATGTCTAAGCTAGCTATAGTAATGAGAAGTAATAATGAAAACTGGAGTCTGTGATGTCTAAGCTAGCTATTGTAATGAGAAGTAATGATGAAAACTGGAGTCTGTGATGTCTAAGCTAGCTATAGTAATGAGAAGTAATAATGAAATCTGGAGTCTGTGATGTCTAAGCTAGCTATTGTAATGAGAAGTAATGATGAAATCTGGAGTCTGTGATGTCTAAGCTAGCTATGGTAATGAGAAGTAATGATGAAAACTGGAGTCTGTGATGTCTAAGCTAGCTATGGTAATGAGAAGTAATGATGAAAGCTGGAGTCTCTGTGGTGCCTTAGCTAGCTATAGTAATGAGAAGTAATGATGAAAACTGGAGTCTCTGTGGTGCCTTAGCTAGCTATTGTAATGAGAAGTAATGATGAAAGCTGGAGTCTCTGTGGTGCCTTAGCTAGCTATAGTAATGAGAAGTAATGATGAAAACTGGAGTCTGTGATGTCTAAGCTAGCTATTGTAATGAGAAGTAATAATGAAATCTGGAGTCTGTGATGTCTAAGCTAGCTATAGTAATGAGAAGTAATGATGAAAGCTGGAGTCTGTGATGTCTAAGCTAGCTATTGTAATGAGAAGTAATGATGAAAGCTGGAATCTCTGTGGTGCCTTAGCTAGCTATAAACCTCACAAGTAAAGTAATGGTGTCAGTTGCAGTCGCTGTTGGGTCTAACCTGGCTATAGCCACGTCACGTCACGTCACGTCAAGTCACGTAATGATATCAGCTGTAGTATTTCTGCCGCATAAGCTAGTTATATAGTCCTTAGAAGTAATGATCACAGTTGATGTGATATCTGTTGCATAACAGGATGGTACTGTTACACAGATAACGGCAAACCTGTCAACAAACTATTTTCTTCTGTATAATTTGTAAAACTATCAATGTATAGTTACTTATACATAGATTAAAACGAGCGAGCGAGAGCGAGTGAAGAGAGAGAGAGAGAGAGAGAGAGAGAGAGAGAGAGAGAGAGAGAGAGAGAGAGAGAGAGAGAGAGAGAGACGTATAGGAGTCAATGCATCGTATTGTTTAGAGCGCTTTCATACCAAGCCAATGGTTCGGGGTCGAACCTTAGCAAGTGAGTAGTAAATGCAAAGGGCCCCATTTACACGCATGGAGGCACATTACGTATATGTTGCTGGGAACATATTTACATATATTTGTATACACCAACTGGCACTCGATGAGTGACGTGGTCAATATCACTCTAGCCGCATTTACTTCCAATAAAGTTTCTAGTACCCATTTTAGAGAATCCTCCTGGGATTCTAGATAAATTAGAAATAATCCGTTTCGATAGGACTTCAAATAAATGACCAAAAACCATCAGGTAGGCGTGCCAGCCACTGCGTTGCCATGCCTCCCTCAATCCTTAATAATGATAGTATTTTATTATCGACATTTGCGGGTCCATGATCGAATCTATCTTGCAAAATTAATGCTGGGTGGGATATTGGTGCATGGCAAGATGCTCTTTGGAATCGTGTGTGTAGTACAGAAGAACGGGTCGATCATCACGGCTATGGTGCTGATGGGAGTGACCAGAGGATCTGTCCGACACTCAGGACTCCGAGGAAAGGCCAGACGGACACATAATCAGACGGCTACTGGTACCATTCGTTAGATGTTGCAGATGAGGACGGACCACGTATGGGAATGACCCGAGTGTTGTGATGATGTCGGTTCTTGTCTCAACTCAGCTCAACTCAACAACTCAAATGAATGCTGGGTAATTTTCAGAATTTTCTTTAATTTGTGTAGTAATAAAGTGTAGCCGGTTTGTCTGGCCGAGGGGTTACAACACTTTCTCCGTAATCCCGTTTATCACGCAGAGTCTCGTAGCAGGGCGAGAGCTGGGAGCGGTTCGACCCCCGCTGGTGACTTGCGGGATAACTGAGCCGGCCGCTCAGAAAGCAATGGCAAACTACTGAGCGTAATCTTGCCAAGAAATCAACATACAGCTGAAAGATGCGATGTCCTGTAAAGGATATGCAAAACATTTAATAAAGTGTAACGAGAAAGGAAAATAGTCAAAAAAACCGGTTGGGTCATATAGTCTATATTGTCTATATTATATAGTCTATATGAAGACCGAACATATCACGATCCCACGGCTGTATGCCCCATGCGATTCACGTGCTCTTTTAACTCATCCAGACATTATTAGGTTGCTGTAACGGTTTGGACTTTACAATGACAATGGCACGAGGGCGGTCGGAAGTGGGTTCGAAGTCAGCTCTTGTCATTTGCTACTGGAGGGGAAGACCGGCCACCTATACTTTCATGCATTCAGGCCCACACAAATTTAATGGTCATCTAAAAAAAAGATAGTGAAGCTTATACACGAGACACAATTGCAGATTATCATCATCATCAAGTGCCATGCCAGGTGCCGTATACGTGCATGTCTCTCCACAAATCTCGGTCTTTGGTGTTCTGGATCAATTCTGCTGATGATATTCCTTCATGCCACCGTCTCAATTCATCCAGCATCAAATAGCTGGATGACGGTCTGGTGTCACCTCTGGCTCATGACTGTCCCTACCGGACGAGGGTGTCCTAATTCAGCCATTAACGTCGTTCACTACCCCTAAAATGTGGTTAGTCATGAAATCTTGGGAAGATAATGTTGTGGTTTCCCCTTGACTTCCACGTTCACAGGGAGAGGGGGGGGGGGGTCTTTTACCTCCGCCTTTGACAGCCATTCCCGACTGTCAGGACAAGTGAGTGCCCTGTTCTGCTCAGCTGCAGAGTTGTCCACTTATCGCAGTAGATACTCTGTCCCCATGGCTGCGTTTGCCACACTATGCTGTGTTTCCTTCCTCTACCACTTCCCAAAGTTATGGTATTTTATGGCCAGAACTCTCCTGTACTTTTAGAGGACACATTGCATATGTAATACATTTCGCAGGTCAGCATGGTCTAATGGATAAGAACGCGTGTTCTTAAACATCCGGTGTGCTGACGCCGAGGTTAGTGGTTCAACCCCTACACCGGACAGCTGGACTAAAATGTTGACCTGTCGTCCTTGACTTGGTGACGTAAATTACAAGTACCTCTGAAGTCTGAGTGGGTTCGCCTGATGGCGAGGGACACTGTTAATAGGGAAAGCTAATCCACACGCAAAATTCATTCCATTACTACTATAAATAGTGTGTATGGACTACGCTTGAGTTCAAAGCGTGCGGACGCCAAAAAAAATAAATAAAAATAAAATACGTTTTAAGCGAAAGAAAGTAAAAGAAGTAAGTAATGGTTCTAATCTAACACATACCTTTCACATACAGAAAGTTCCATCCAGCTAATGAACCTTGTATAGTTTGCAGACATTGCTAGGGCAGATAGCAGAAGCAATAAAATCACAGTAATATGCCTTTCTTGTCCTATCAAGTACAAACAGCTGGAGAATCAGTACATCGTGTGCAAGGAGCGGCTTCGGGAGTGCCAGTGTGTGGTCGAAGAGAAAACCCAACACTTGAACGACCTCAATAACGAGCTGTTTTGCGTTAAGGAAGAACTCAGCCAAGCCTGTGACAAGATCAAACAGTTCTCTGACGAGGTCATGTCTGTGCCGGTTGTTTCTTTTTAATAGCATTTTTGTTATACCAGATACGTTGCATTCAACCCTAGGTTGATTTTCTAGATAATTTTATGCCAGCAGCGGGTTGTACTCAATCTTTAAAATTTCAAATTTCGAAACAACAAATAAATCAATTTGATCATTGCTCGCGGGAATTTTGACGCCTTGGGTGCCTTGCCAGATCGAGAAGACCTGATCATTCCGGGCAACATCGATTGACGGATGTCAGTCGCGGCGATCGGGAAAATTTTGTGCTGTAACCTACGATGAAAAAAAAAATTGTTTGCATATCCTTTACGGGATATTGCTGTCAACATCAGCATCTTTCAGCTGATAGTTGATTTTTTGGCAAGATTGCGCTGAGTAGTTTGCCATTGCTTTCTGAGCGGCCGGCTCACATACCCCGTAAGTTACCGACGCTATTCGAACCACTGCTCTCCTCCGATGTGTCTCCACCTTGCCGTGGTGGGGGAGCTTGCGTGTCCCATCGACCCCATGTGCTTGCCGATGGGTGAAAACTACATATCGGACGGCTCGTGGGATAGGGACCAGACTAAGAGAGACACAACCTGCTGCTCTGCAGGTAAGACTGAGGATAGCAGTCAAAATCAGGCAAACGATCCCTAAATCTCAGTCCGGGCATAACCTCTAAGGTTCCCATCCGAGGTGTATGGCTGAACGTCTCTAAGCCATAAACTCTCGGAAGTGAGAGCCTGGCCGACACAAACCTACATCAAAATTGTGATGATGTGCTGACAACGCTACATGCTCAGCGCAGATTCGTTCGATGGCTCTTAGCTGGGGGATATGAGGTATCCCCGGATGAAAGGGCCTGACCGTTACTCGCCCACAGACGCACGGAGGTAAGGTGCTGAGCCGGCAGCACATGTAGCCTACCTCGTGAGTGAGTAAAAAAGGTGGAAAAACACCTCGGTCGCACGTCTCGCAGTCGTCCGATAGTCTGTAACCACACTCATGGAGTGAGTGTAGTCAAAGGTGGAAAATTGTCTCGTTGACACGAAATGGAACGCCTGTCTTGCGAATCCATTACGTGGCAGCCCGAAGCGAAAGCTTGCTGTGTGGAAGCCGAAACAAGAGTCTCGAAACCCGAGGAAGGCTAATCTCATTAAAAAATGCCCGCCGGAAGCCGGAAGTGTCGTTCTACGGGTGGCAAACTAAAAATTGACACTACGCATTTACGTCCGAGTGAAACGTCTCGTCCGAATGTCTCTCGTGCTAGGAACAGCTCTGACTACCTAGTTTCCGAATGCCGCTCTTGTTCGGAACAGCTCTGACTAGGTAGTTTTCCGAATGTCTGTCGTGCCTGGAACAGCTCTGACGGGCGCAACGACAAGCACATGTCCGAAAACTCGCTAAGTGGATACCGTCTGCAAACCTGTCTGGTTTGTGCGGGAATGGCCCGGGGCAAACAAAATGACCAATATATTGAAGTGAGGATTTAAAGCAGCCATGAGCAGGACGTGACGATTCCCTCGGCTAGCCCAGAACCAGGGCGTTATGTGTCGGCCCTGCAACTATGGAAGCAACCTTGGATGGCGGAAAATGCTATGGACTGTCCCTGCCTTCCTTTGAGGGATGACCGTTGTCTTCGACCGTTCTAACTTGGCCAGCATGTTTGTAGATGGCACCACAAAAGTGAGAGTCTCCCAGGAATGCTACCTGGTCAAAAAAGCACGCTAAAGTCGATGTGTTGGCCTACGAGTTTCGGCCCAAGGGCGCATAACAGACACACCGCAATCACATCTGAAAAAAAAACCACTCCGGATGAACGAAAAGAAGAAGAGAAGAAGAACCACTGCTGATTCTCACCGTCGTCACGTTACTTACGAGAGTATACGAGATTACGGAGGAAAGTTGTAGTGATTCATGGTGCAGGCCAGGACGCCGGCAACCTACGATGGGTTATGTGATATTTTAGTGTGATAATTTGGTCGTGTCTAGCGTGAGCCGCGTGGTCAAGTGTTTACACACCCGCCTCACAAGCCAGTGATCTGGGGTTGGATCCCGAGTCCAGTCAGGGATATGCACTACTTACGAGCTCAAATGAGAGCGAAACTCGAGACTAGTACTTCTAATCTGATGTGGACAAGGCCTTAGTTTCGTACCGGAATACGATCAGCATTGCCAGTAGTGGGTTATGCTCAATGTGTACAATTTTATGTTCAGTAGTTTGTCATTGCATTGTGAACGAGAAATCAACGTTTAAGTCCAACTTAAATGCCTGTGTAGGGACTGAACCGTATATCCCACCATAAACGCACCGGCAGTTTTAATAGCCAGTGCTCTTATCCTGTCTGCTATGTCGACGTTAACATTGTAACATCACGTGTCAATATGTTTGCTCAGGTAGCATTGTCAGCTTAGTTATATAGGGTGTACTTTTAATGACTGTGCAGTGTTTGAAAATATTCCCTGTCAAAGTTTTGTATTCATCCTCTGTAAAGTTCATGCAACATGATAGGTAAATACAAAACTTGGACCGGTAATATTTTCATACACTGCACAGTCATAAACAGTACACACTCTATCATCACAGTGACGGAGTTAAGGTAGTTGGATATCCTTTGCAGAACGTCGCAGTCAAACCCAGCATTTATTTGATGTTTGTGATTTCTTGGCAAGTTTACGTTCAGTAGTTTGCCATTGCTTTATGAACGACCAGATCTCATACCATTGTATGAAAACCAACACTGCCAAACAGCCTGCAGCTGTGTTCCGAACGCGGTATGAGGAATAACTAACTGCTTCTGTAACTCCTCCACCACAGAGCCAAGAGCGGAAGTGAAGAAGAGGACCCGTGTATACGTCTGGGGGAGTGTTGATTATATGATATGGTTCCAGTTCCAGTTGTAGAAAAAAACAACAACATTCCACCATCGTTAACTAGCCTCTGTGGCGTTAGTTATATTGTAGTGGTTCATGGTGCAGGTTAAGTTTCTCTCGGTTTCTGCGCCAGTGTTAACTGGCTTATCGGTTTTGAAGGGTTTATGCTTGTGATGTCAGCTGGGGTATTGGCCGGTAAGTTTTCATTTAAGCCCGTCTCCACTGGCGGTATCTTTGATCAGTGTTTTCTTCTGACTCGTCTGTTATGATAGGATGCAGTCCTTATAAGGACTCATCCTTTGGATTGTTTGCTTTTGTACTTTTTTGTGTAGTCCACCCGTGGCAGGTTGGCAGCCCGCCTTCTCATCTTGTTTGAACCCTGTGTGAACATTGAGCAATGTCACTATCTTGATGAGTTTCTGATCTTCCGGTGTGTCGCTGAGTTTGTCGCAAAAAAAATTCGAAATGTTCAAATTCGCCATCCGTTAGGTGTTCTGGACTTTCATGGATTATCCGCGTGAGAGCTTGCATCCCCTTGGATTTAATGTTCGTTGCACGTGAGTTTCTGGCCTCGGCTTGTCGTTCCACATTAGTCTTTTGCGTGGTTTCGGCTGGTTTGTTTTGGATTAGTTTCCTTTCAGCTTTTAGCAGTTCTCTCTCTGATTTAATGGTTTGTAGGATTTCTTCGTTCTCCTTCTTTATTAGTGCCATGCGTTCCACCTTTTGCTTGATGCTTTGCTGTATTTCCTTCATGTCAGCCAGCAGTATTACTTTGTTGCTGGTTGGTGTCGGTGCTTGAAGTAGCTTGACATGTTTCTTTAGCTCGTCAATCTGGCTTTGCAATTGAGATATTTCAGCTTGTGAGATGCACGTCGCTGTCTCGCACCTCCGCATCGCTTCCTTGTATGGTTTCTTTGTAGTAATGGCGATCTTTAAGATGTCGCTGTGTCTTTGGAGGTACGAACAGCCCAGGTATCTTGCTCCATGCTCACCAAGGCAGCTGACACACTTTCTGTTGTCGTTGGGCATTCAGAAGTCCTTGTCCTGTTTGGCCAACGGACATTCCTTGAATGTATGGCGCTTGGACAGTTTCGGCAGATCTCTGTCTTGCTGCGCCATGTTGTTCCGCTGTGGCCAGCCCTCTGGTATCGTGAGCATTGAGTGATTCTTGGAATGCGTCTTTCAGGCTGTTGTACTTTATTGTTTATCGATACATGTCGTTGTATCTCGCTGCATTGTCTTGTCACCACCGCTAAAGTTGTGGGTATCATGGAGTCTGTAAGCAGCCGCTCTGTCTTCAAGATACGGGTATGGAGATTCTCCTGTTGTAGCTGCTTCAGGATCTGTTCATCTGTCAGCTCCACTTGGATACGTTTGACAACCCATCTAATTGTCTGTAGGTTGGTGATTCCGGCTCTGGTGTCTTTCTCCTCACTCTTCTTCTCAGCTGTCTTGGCTCCTGTTTGAGGTGGATTGTCGTCGGTCTTCCTCGTTGTAGCTTCATTTGAGGTTACTGTAGGTTCTGGTTCTTTGGGAATGCCCCGAATGCTGTGATGTTGGTTCCTAAATCAATCAATCAATCAATCAATCAATCAATCTGGTTTTCTGCTGCAGCTCACAGGCAGGTTCTCTCCTCTCGTCATCTGTAAGGTCTTGGCGGCTTCCACGCTGCTCAACTTGTAAGTCGGGTGTCTATCGGTGTTGATCTTGCCACATGCCATTTTCTCCCCCCGTATCATGTTTCTTGAACAGTTTGGGTGACTTGTTCTCGATAGCGATCCGCAAGTATATGGTGCTAGCCGCACAATTTTATGGTCCTACAATCGGCAGACGATAGGTGATGCGGTCAATATCACGCCAGCCGCCTTCACTTTCCATGACCTTTCGCGGGATCCAAGTTAGACTGGGTCGACTTGTGAGTATATGTTCAGTAACAAAATCCATCTGGATGGGAAATTTATCGCATCACCACCGAGCCGACAGGGAAGCGTGCTAGCCACTGCTCTACCTCTGTTCCCACGCCTGATAATGTTGTGACCTAATTATTTTACTTAGTTTAGTATAGGGTGTATATTTGATGACTGTGCAGTGTTTGAAAATATTGCCGGTCCACGTTTTGTATTCACCCTCTGTAAAGTTTATGCAACATAATAGGTAAATACAATACTTGGACCGGCAATATTTTCAAACACTGCACAGTCATTAAAAATACACCCTGTATTAAAAAAAAGAAGTCAGCCTGACTGTGTTCTCAAAAACGAAGTAATCAATTAAGCAGTTCAGGAAATCTTTTCAAGCGTTAAGTTAGGACGAGCCTACATAGTTTGACCATCATCATTATGTGCCCTGTCAAGGTCCGTAGATGTTCATGTCTTTCCGCTGATCTCAGTCCTTGGCGTTCTATGACAATTCTACTGACTATATTCCTGCATGCCATCTTCTTATACCAAGCTATATTTGTCTCTGTTTGCCCTCCCCTCTTCTACTGCTATTATTTCCAGTCGTCACGATGTTCTCCAATTCCTCTTCTCATTGCATGACCACAAAACGATAGTCAGTTTTAAACAAATAATAACAATAACATTTATGGACATTTATGACTCAGTTTGTTGAACAAGTGACTTCTTTGTTATTTCCGGTGTTAAGAATTACAAAGTTGCCGTATGTTTGATGGTGTGCTGCTCCTGATATGCAGCATTTTTTTCTGATAGCCTCGATCCTCTGATTTTCATTTGGTTTTGTAGATGAGATGAGTATGTTTTGATATATTTATGTTGATATGCTTTTTCCTATGTTTGTGTGTATTTCTTGTTTAGTTAGTGAGGAGTTTGTTGCTGCAGCGTCCACCCTGATATTTCTGATCGTCGTAATGTAAATCTGATGTGTACCACTTTCTCTTTTCCCTTGTAAAAATGTTGAATGTACATTGCCGGATATTTGCTGTCAAATCCAGCTAGGCAACTTTACGAGCAGTAATTTGCCACAGCTTTCTTAATGAGACGTCAACGGTTACGTCCAACATAATGGGGTGTAGGGATTGAACAGCCTAGGTCGCCGTCAACGTCCCGGAAGTTTAACAGCGATTGTTATTATCCTTTCGGCCAGGTACCTCTTTTCGTAGTCATTGCCATTTCACGACTTTACGACGTTCCTGTGAATCAATCAGGTGCCGTCTACACAGTGAAGGTTGGCTGCAAAGGATCCCCAAACACTCTCTGTCTCTCGCCCTGACTGTACATTCTGTCAGACTGCTGTTAGTCTATCTCTTGATGTTATTCTCTCACTTGTAGCGTTGGCTATTTCTTACTCCCTTGCCTTCATCCATACCCTCCAGTGTGGCTTGTATAAGAGTGTTATATCTTTTAACATGGCCGAAATATCTCACTTGCCTCTTTGTTTATTTCTTTCATCAACCCTCTTTTCATGCTTAATGTCTGTACAGGTCGGTAACCTTAGTGAGAAACACCGGCAGTCAGAAGCCGATCTTCGAGTCCTGGACCAGGACAACAGTTTCCTCAAGAAGGATCTCATGGACGCCGACAAGAAGCTGCAGGTCTCCGACCATGAGCTGAACATGAAGGAGAGCGAGCTGTCCCGACGTAAGGACGAGGTTAGGAGTACACGACTAATAGATTTCATACACAGACATGTCAGTTGCTGGGGAACTTTTGAAACAACAGAAATAATATAACGTTAGGACGAGGTTAAGAGTACACGACTCATAGATTTAATATACAGACATGTCAAATGCTGGGGAACTTTTTAAACAACAGAAATAATATAACGTAAGGACGAGGTTAGGAGTAGTACACGACTCATAGATTTAATACACAGAAATGTCAGTTGCTGGGGAACTTTTAAAATAAAAGAAATAATATAACGTAAAGACAAGGTTAGGAGTATACAACTCATTGATTTAATGTACAGAAATGTCAGTTGCTGGAGAACTTTTGAAACAACAGAAATAATATTTAAAAAATATACAAACATGTATTGATCGGCTGTCATAGTGATGCATGGAAAGAAGAAGAGATAAGAGGACACACAAGATAATATACAAATTCTAAGTTATGGACACACGGGGATTTGAACCCGCCTCCTCCAAATGACGACATCGGGTGTTAAAGGAACAAGTGTTTTTCGGTGCATGATTAACTGGACACGCGAAATGGTGTCATTAGTCAGGTCTATCATCCATCTGAACCCACAACTACAGCATAGCGATACAAATCCCGCCAGTTTTATAGCGCAATATAAAGTACAAGACTCTTTTCCACGTAATCAGACGTTGTATTGGGTATATGGCTCTAGCCCGATATTTTTATAGACCAGTGCACACACGATGGATGATGTCGTAATTATTTCATCGGCCACCTTAATTTCCAGAACATGTCTTGGTGCCAATGGTAGGCTGTATCAACCTGGGAAACAGGATCAGTGTTTACAGAAGCCTCGCTTCGACTGGCATTCGAAAACACGACCACCGGTACTACTGGCTGCACTGCCGAGGTTGCCGTCGTGCCATACACAAATATAATTAGTTGCATATTCTTTACAGGACGTCGCATTCAACGCAAGCATTTGTTGGCTGTTAGTGATTTACTAGGCAAGTTTACGTTCAGTAGTTTGTGATTTCTTTCTGAACTACTGATGTTCATACCATTTGTGTGAAAACTAACGCAAGGCTGTCTGCTTCCAAACTGCCTGCAACAGTGTTTCGATCGCGGAATGTGGGATAGCCAATCGCTTTTGTAACACATTTGCCACAGCGCTGGTTCATAGCGCAGTAGGAGTCATAAATATATTTTAAGAAATCAAAGGTCAGCTGACAAATACGCAGGGCCGTTATGATGGGATTTACAATGCAATGTTTGCAATTATACAGATCAAAGAAGAAAATTAGATGAATATCTAGTTACGAACGACCTATAAATAAAATAACTTTAATTTAAAAGGATTAAGAATTTGATATGTCTCATTTTCTGCTCATTGATTCCATAATCATACCATACTTACATGCGTGGGCATGAGAAAGAAAACAAGACATGGGAGATGATGTTATGGTGAGAGATACTCAGACATCTGACCTAGAGAAGCAACAGTGGAAGATAAACTCTATGGAGTGAAACACAGTGAGAACTAGTTTCGCAAAGATGTAAAACAGAGTTTGTTTTAACTAGGCTATTGTGTATTGTCTATATATCTGATCGCGTTAGAAAACATGTTCTGTCGAAAGTTGGACGCAGCTACGCTAGATTACTTTGCAGTGTTTGGTATTGTTGCCTTTATAAGACGGGTCTGTAGCGGAGATGTTACGACCCTATAACGAGACAAGACACTTAATTAATTCAGTGCCAAACAAAATGTTGGTTTGGACCAAACAAATTTCGATTTCGATTGTATCCTTACCCCTACCCCGTTCAACCGTAAAGAGAAGTTATATTAGGGTTCATCCCTGGCTTAGATTAATAATAATGTGACTGTGTCAGCATCAGATAGCGGCTGCTCACGGTTTTACCCATGCAGGAAGAAGGGATGTGTCACAGTTATGACTTAACAGTTGTTAATATGGTAGCAGACATGTATTATATATCAAATTAATGATGGTTGATTAAGGAAAACTACTGTACACAAGCCCATGGCAGATACGGGAAGTCGCTTAAGACGATTAATCATCCCACGACACATAATCAGTTAATAGTTAACAATTTGTGCACACGGCACGCTGGCAGCAGATTCATTAAAGTAACGTTGTTTTAGAAGAAATATTTCCCGTGGCCCCCCCCCCCCCCAAAAAAAAAAAAACGGATGCGAACCATGGACTATTTTGCCAGCCACTGAAAAAGAAGATCCAGACTTTGAATTTAAATATTACAGAAACCTTCTTAGAGTATCGTGGACAAAGATGAAGAAAAATACTGACATTCTAGTTAGTCGCTGTTACAACTTTACGGCAAAGAACCCTCATTATGCTCTCTATCACACAAAATGCTCCTCACTGCTCCATGTGAAAAGTGGAACAGACAGGAGTCTCGACAAACCAACAGCCCGCACATGTATACTATGGATAATGTCGCTGCCAGAATGCCAACACGAATGTCCGCCACGAAAAATACAGTTCATCGTCACTATAAAACCAGCATGGCTGGAGCACTGTTTTTTTGATCGTCGAAGGCTGTGCTTCGACGATCAAAAAACAGTGCTCCAGGTCCTGATGGCATAAGATACGACGACATAAATAGGTGTACCGACAATGAGCTAGAGAAACTAACAGACATGTACAACAACAGTATAGGGAGTGCTAGCATCAAGGAGGAATGGTTACACAGCTATCTGATTCCCTTGCCGAAGCCTGACAAAGACCACAAAAAAATTCAGGGATATCGAATTATAACCATGCAGAATACAATAGGCAAGCTGCTGGAGAAGGTAATTGCCAGGAAAATATCAAGCCAACTAGAGAGGCAAGGTGTTTTCCCACCTACCCTGGGTGGGTACCGTCCAAAAAGAGAAACCTGGACCAATGCAGCAGTCTTTGCCCAGGATGTCTATGAAGGTTTCCACTCAGGCACTGAAACCGTTGCTGCAGCGATTGATCTTGAGGACGCATACAACAGAGTACCACTGGATTTTTTAATGTTTCAGCTTCTTGAACTAAACGTAAGTCCATTCCTCCTTAGTTGGATCGCTGCAGCCCTCTTCCAACGGAAAGTAGTTTTTAGATGTGGCAGTTGGACTTCGGAACCAACAACAATATATCCTGGCCTACCACAGGGATCACCATTATCTCCGGTACTGTTCAACGCCTACACAGTGAGAATCACCAGTAAGCAGATCACTGGACCTGGCAGGACATTGTCATATGCCGATGATGTTTTAGTGTATCGTCAGGGTAAGGATAGAGAGGAGGTTGCTGGGGAACTACAAACCGAACTCAATCGCATAAGTACTTGGTGTGATGAAGCTGGGGCAATGGTCAACCCAACAAAGGCAACAGTGACTTGGTTCTCGTTGAATAATCATATTGTCAACAATCCAACACCAACTGTAATGCTGTGTTCAGAGACGGTGGAAAGAACGCAGGCAATGAATTACCTGGGGATACGGTTTGATCGAAGCCTTGCTTATAATGTGCACATAGACCAGGTGATAACAAAGGCCAAGCGGGGTTTGGCAGCGATGCGGGTGATGGCGGCAGCAAACTGTGAGCAGCGCCATCTATGTCTTCTGTACGAGGGGCTGGTCATGTCTGTTTTGGAGTATGCAATGGCAATCTTGACTCTCAGCCATAAGCAGATAGAAAGGATGGAAAGGATACAGAATGAAGCTATGCGCATTATTCTTGGATGTACAAGAGATACAGCATGCAGGGCGATGCGCTACCTTCTTGATTTTCCAACCATTGAAGAGAGAATACAAGTTTGCAGGGCACGCGCCTACCTCAGAATTAACGCAAACACACAACATCCACTGCATAGTGAAATTAGGAAGGTGAAGGGCAGCAGGTTAAAAAGAGGACGGTCGTGGATGGGTCAAGCCGAAGACATTCTTCAACAGGTGTGTTCACTTGAGGACTTAGAACCTGGCGAGGAGTGGGTGCAAGTGCCAACAGACTTCTGCACATCCTTTTCAGTTTGCATCCAACTAGATAGAAAATGCAGACAAGAAAATCCGGCTGCCGTTGAGGCTGAAGTACAAGCGTTGATTTTCGAGAATTCGCTAGACGGTGACGCGGTCATCTACACAGATGGGTCGGTCGTCCGACATGTGAGAAGCTCATGGGCCTTTACAGCTCGGGCCGGAGGGAGAATTGTGAAGGAGGACTCTGGTGCTTTCACTGAAACCACAAGTAGCCTGACCATGGAAGTCATGGCAGTAAGTAAAGCAATAACATGGCTCGAGACACAGACATTCACCAGGGCTTGTTTCCTTAGCGACTCAATGAACATGATCAAGAGGATAGAGGAGGGGTCGATCCGAAGAGAATGGTTGCTGCCTCTGAAGCGGTCTCGGCTGGCAAAGATTAGTTTCATCTTCGTGCCAGGGCATGCGGGAGTACAAGGAAATGAGCGGGCTGACAAGCTCGCAGGTGAGGCTACTGTGGAGGGCGGACGCGCCATGGACCAGGCTGACATTCTGAATGCTCTACGTGATGTGAGACTTTTGCGAGAACCAAGTGATGACTGTGAATCTACAACAATGGCCAGACTGCTAGAGCAGCAAATTAAAAGAGGTGTGGCCAAACAAGAACACTACGCAGGAAGCCAAAGAAGATTGATAAACCAACACAGAACTGGCGTCGTTAGCCGCTACACGCTGCGGGATTTGCTGAGGAGGGGATCCGAGCACTTATGGACTGAATGGTTCGATGTGCAGCGAGGATGATCTGTCGACTAACTAACTAACTAACTATAAAACCAGCAGCCACACATTACTACATAAGGCAAACCCAGTTAGTTCAGCGACCTGCCGGCCGCCATTTTACTGACATTCTATAAGATGTGAACATCCAAAGAAAAGTGGCTCAGACAGTATCATGTCTCGGAAACTAAAATATATTACACACATTAAACATGACTGTGGCTTGGAAATAACAGTGATAGAAAGCATGGTTTCTGGAAGAAGAGGCGGAGGCCTGCTGCACGAAGATGGACACAAGCACAGAGGACGCCATGGTCATGAACATGCATGGGGCTGTGGAATTGGCAAAGGATCGAGAATCTTCTCCGCGGGGCGTGATGAGAGTGACGCAGTTCAAATGACATGTTACATGATGATGACGGCTGAAGCAACAAGTGTGTAACTGGTCTTCACATTTCTACCAGCCATGGGATTTTTAACGTGCACACTTTGCACTCCAGGCATTCTCCCCTTTATCCCGGCTTTCTTTCCTTTACACCGTATTATTTCTTTACCCCAGCATTCTTTCCTTTACCCCAGCATTCTTTCTTTTACCTCAACATTTTTTCTTTTACCCCGGGATTCCTTCTTTTACCCCGGCATTCTTTTTTTTTTTTTTTTTTTTTTTTTTAAACCTAGATATTTTTACATTTACTCTTTCCTTTACCCTGTCAATATTTCCTTTACCCCAGCATTCTTTCCTTTACTCCAGCATTCTTTCTTTTACCCCGACATTCTTTCCTTTACCCCGACATTCTTTCCTTTACCCCGGCATTTTTTCCTTTAAACCGGCATTCTTTCCTTTACCCCGACATTCTTACCTTTACCCCGGCATTCTTTCCTTTATCCCGGCATTCTTTCCTTTACCCTGGCATTCTTTCTTTTACCCCAGCATTCTTTCCTTTACCCCGGCATTCTTTCCTTTACCCTGGCATTCTTTCCTTTACCCCGACATTCTTACCTTTACCCTGGCATTTTTTCCTTTACCCCGGCATTATTTCCTTTACCCCGGCATTCTTTCCTTTACCCCGCAATTCTTTCACACCCCCTCCTCCCCTTTTCCGGCCTGGTCTCCGAGAAATTGTTCTCATGAACCGAATGAAAGAGCCCGGATTCGAACCCACAGCCTTCGGAGCGCGAGGTAGGCGTCTTAACCACTTCAAGACCCCTCTTGTACTTCATATCCCGTGGCAATAGTTTTGCTGATAACGTAAGCGTTAAGACAACAACAACAACAACAACAACAACAACAACAACAACAACAACAACAACAACAACAACAACAACAACAAACCAGATAATTTAACTTTAATGGACTTTCAAAATCGGACAGTATTTCTCCTTGATTTCTATATCTGCAGATCAGATCATTAAAAAGTGATCTACGAAATTCACACACCGAAATATCACACCTCAGTAGCACTTTACAGTCAAGTGAGCAAGTAGTGAGTACATACATTTTGTTTGAATTAGTCCCTACTATTATAGTTTTGCCAGTCTCCTTGGCTTAGGATTTAATGTCTTTCTTCTTAATCCCGCATAATCTCGTGAGTAACGTGACGAGCGCGAGAATCGGTAGCGGTTCTCACCGCGTCGGTAACTTACGGGGTATGTGAGCCGGTCGCTCAAAAATCAATGGCAAACTACTGAGCGTAATCTTGCCAAGAAATCAACATTCAGCTGAAAGACGCTGATGTTGACAGCGATGTCCTGTAAAGGATATGCGAACAAAAACAAAAAAAAATAGTTTTACTCTCAACAACTGTGATTTACTCTCAACAACTAGTTTTATCTCTCAACAACTGTTAACTTGCGGTCATAAAGTTAACAAAGAAAAGGCGTTTCATAGACTGTATTCGACAAGCTATAAATGATTACTCAAATACATCGAGGCCGATGCAATTAGGCATCTAAAACTGGGTTGTACCGACAGAAACATTCCATAGTGACGGCGATTACCATAGGGATACCATTGTTCTACATTAGAACAGTATCAGAACTATCTGCATTATGTATTTCAACCAAAATGTGAGTTGAGTTGAGTTGAGTTAAGAACCGACATCACTGCACTCAGGACATTCCCACACGTGCTCCGTCCCCTCGTTCAACGGCCAGCGAATAGTCATACTACTAATAGTTCCCACCGTTATATGATTAAAAGTACTCCTGGTCTTCCCTCTCAGTTTTGATATTCTTCCAGAACCCTTGCCGATCCCCCGCAATCTCATTGTTTCCACATATGGGTTCTCAATCTGTTCCTCTGCCTTCTCCACCTGGTCCCACAAGCGCACGACCACCTCCCCCTTGTCCATAGGCAAAATATGATTCATCTATTACCATCATGTGATATATAATTCTGCAGTACGTACCTAACGAGATGCAGCGAAACATGCCTGGCATTTCTTCTTCTTCAGCGTTCCGAGCCATTGAGGTTCTTTGCTGCAAATACAATCCGTCTCCATTCGTCTCTCTGGTGGACCTTCTCTTGCCAGTCGTTGATTCCAAGTGCTTGTAGGTCTGTACATGTATTATCTCTCCACCGCCTTCTTGGTCTACCTCGGGGTCTACGGTCATTTATTTCCTGAGTGTAAGTGAGTTTTGTTTCCCTATTATCTTCCATTCTTTCTATATGCCCCAGCCATTGTAGTCTATTAACCTTAATCATACCAGTGATTAGCAGGGACTTAAACAGATCATAAATGTCTTTGTTACTTTCACTCTCCACTTTGTGTATCCCTAATGGGTCCAAAGATGCGTCTTAAAATTTTGTTCTCAAAGGTTTGTAACAAGGCTTCGTCTCCTTTCGTTGTACTCCAGGTTTCAGAGCCATACAGCACAACTGGTCTGATCAGTGTTTTGTATATTGTGATTTTGGTGTTACGAGATAGCGCCTTTGATTTTAGTAGATGTTGTAGTGCATAGTATATCTTATTTCCAGAGTTGATTCTAGTTTGTATTTCTTCCCTTATGATGTTGGAGCAGTTGAAGATTGTACCCAGGTATTTGTATGTTTCCGTTCTTTTAATGGTCATATTATCTATTTGTATGTGGCCAGAGTTTCTAGCCATTCCGTCTCTTGAAATTACCATATATTCTGTCTTATCTTGGTTGATAACCAGCCCCATCTGTTGGGCTTTTCCCTTTAAGTGAGTCAATATTTCCAATGTCTTTTGTTCACTTTGCCCTATAATATCTATATCATCTGCATAACCAAGCAGCTTGGATGTTCCTCCAATATCACATTCCTCCTTTACCTTCCTTACAACTTTCTCTAGAGCCAGATTGAAGAGTAGCGGCGATAGTGCATCACCCTGTTTCAAGCCAGATGTTATTTGGAAGGGGTCTGATTTCCTGCCTTTATATGTTACTATATTATAAGTATCTTCCATGCATAGTCTGGTCATGTTGATTAACTTCCTTGGTATTCCAAATTCCTGCATAGCATTCCATAGACCAGTGGTTCTCAACCGGTGGGGAATTCCCCCCCCCCCCCGGGGGAATTTCAGGGTTTCCAGGGGGGGGGGGGGAATGAAGACCATTTCAAGATCGTGTTAATACAAGAACCGATTACTTGACATAGTTTTTCCCTTCATACTTTACAGTTATGTATGTCTCGTCCTTCTAAACCTCATTTTATAAAGTAAGTAGACCCACAAATCATGTTTTATGTGGATGTCTATACTTGTTTTAGTATATGCTATTACATTTACCTTCCATTTTTACGTATACTGTGTAGGGGTGGGGGGATTTTTTGATAGGAAATATGAAAGGGGGGGAATGACGTTCTGAAAATACGGTGAAGGGGGGGGGGGGAACGGGCCAAATTTTTGATAGGAAGGGGGGGGGGGGAATGGCGTTCTGAAAATATGGTGAAGGGGGGAATGGGCCAAAAAAGGTTGAGAACCACTGCCATAGACTATTCCTATGGACACTATCATAAGCCTTTTTAAAATCCACAAAAATGTTATGGAGATCTCTTTTATATTCCCAATGTTTCTCGGCTATTTGTCGTAAGATAAATATCTGATCTATTGTTGATCTGTTTTGTCTAAAACCCGCCTGGTAGTCACCTAATATGTCTTCTGAATATGGTTTTAGTCTATTTAGTAATACTGCGGATAGTATCTTATAGCTTGTGGACAGTAGTGATATTCCTCTATAATTTCCACATTGGAACTTGTCTCCTTTCTTAAAGATAGGTATCAATAATGACTCTTTCCAGTCATGGGGTAATTCTTCTGTCCTCCAGATTTTTATTATTAGTTCGTATAGCTTTAGATGTAATGCATGGCCACCTGCCTTTATAAATTCAGCATGCCTGGCATTTAAGAAGTATTAATTAAATTCAGTAAGGGAATACCTAGTTTCATATGATTTGCACCTCTTCATGATAAGGCAGACGCGGTTGGTCCCTTTGGGATCGTGTGCATAGTGCAGAATGTGTTATCCCCATGGCAGATTCACTGCTAAGTGTGAAATATATATAATTAGTCTGTAAAATATGAGTCTGGAACTATATGCACAGTACGCCCCCTAAGGTCTGTAAAATGGATCGTTACTTTTTTATATCTAAAACACAATTTGACTAGTCTGTCAGTGTGTAATCTCAAAAGAAAATAATCATCAAATCAATCATAAAATCACCAACCAACACCAGCACAAAACGATGTCCACTTTATGGACAGACAAGAAGAAATCATTATTATAGTTATAGTCTCAGAACGCCAGACAATCCATTACGTAACAACATCTATACAACATTCAAGATTGGCAATTCACCCGAGTGCATATGTGGATTGGCATCACAGACAGAACATCACATACTCCAAGATTACTTGGACAAACCTTCTGGCCTAGAGAAACAACAGTGGAAGATAAACTCTATGGACCACTGAGTGAAATAAAAAAAAAAAAAGACAGTTAAATTCATACAAGAGACAACATTGCAGTTATAGACAAATTTCAAGGGAACGAAAAAAGAACAAAAGACAACAAATATCAATATGAAGCGAACGAATGATGAAAAAGACTCATGCGTGGTTTTATGTAGTTTGTTTGAGTTCCTTCTTCTCAACCAATCCATTCTGTCTTGGCGCTCAGAGACTAGAGGACGCACTAGGCAACATAAACGCTGAAAGTTATGGTTACCGACCGGGATTCGAGCCTGTCACCTCTAAATGACGCAGCGCCTCACTGCAGGAATAGGTGTATTTCTACGCGTGACCAACACTCCTGTCTGTGTGTAATTTGTCTAAAATATTACGGTTACAATGGTTTATCAGTGTGTGTTCTAACTATAACACTATGCTTTGACTAATCTATAAATGTTACCAATTGTTAATTAGTTTCAAGGTTTATTTCTCCCCATAATGTGCCGAAAACAATCCACTGTCTGCATGTAATTTCTGTAATTAATTATTATAAATATATCGCCGTATTGTGAAACATATAAATACAATTAGTTAACTAGTTGCATGTCCTCTACGGAATGTTGCAATCAACCCTTGCATTTTTGGCTGTTTGCGATTTTTTAGGCAAGTTTTACATTCCATTCAGCAGTTTGCCATAGCCTTCTGAAAGATCGCAATCATATCATTGTGAACATCAACGCAAAGCGGCGTGCTTCCAAAACGTAAAAAAAAAAAAATGCTGACTTCAACCCGATATGTCGGGGTTGTGAAACCTCGTTCGCTACTCCTAAGCTACAGACACAGACTAAATACGGTTACAATAATTAATTAATGTGGTATCAACAACACCAACCGTTAAGATATCACAATAATAAGGAGCACAAGCAAATAATGCTCTTACACTATGTCCTAGATTTATCAGCTAAAATTGGACAAGGAGAAGCTGACATCTGATCTCAGTGAAGCCTGTACCATCTACAACACCCTGGTCAAGGTACAGTTATGCTTGTGCGCGCACACACACACACAAACAAACGCACACACACACACACACACACATACACACACACACACACACACACACACACACACACACACATATATATATATATATATATATATATATATATATATATATTCATTGCATTTGTTTGTGCCATCCTGATAGTTGTGTTGCGCCTTCTGCCTGACTGGTTACCTACGTCTTCAACACCTTTGTTTTGGTGTTGGGTAGACTGTGGTCGTACTTGAGTTTAGATATTTATGTATGTAAACACAAATGTATATATCTATGCACGTACATAAGTATCTAGAACACTGGTTTTACGGCGCCAGAGACACGCTGTCACCCCTTCTCCTGTTAGTCAAAACAGTTACGCCACGTCAAGTCCGGGAGTTGGACTTTTGCTGCCAGAGGTTAAGGATGCACACGCCAGGAGTGGGGGGGGGGGGAATACTTTGCATGCCTGAGAGCTCATCTTCAGCCTTCCCACGAGACTGCGACAGCAATTTACAACCCAGGATGATGCTTGCTTGCTTGCTTGTGTTAGCTGGCTGTGAACTCCAGCGCGAAGTCCTGTATGCCGGGTGAAGACATCCTGTTGTCCAACATCAGAATGATGTCATAAGGACCTGAGGTTTGCGTGAGTATCCGTTGTCCCATGTCTGGCTTATTGGTGTGCAGACTGGTGGTTCCTCGCCGTGCAGGCAGACACTCTCCGACTTCGGAGGAATCAACGATCCTACTGACTTTAGCCAGGACCCCAAAAGGGACCTGTTGCCCAGGACGCTCGACGAGGACGCGTCAATAGGTCTCAGCCCTGGTGCCTTGGAAACACCTCTGCGTCCCACCCAGTATGATAAATCATGTACTGTTAATATATGTTTCTGTGTATAAATCTATGCAACAACTGTCGCAGGCTGTTATATATGGAGGCGGAGTTGTTGAAAGATTCATCGGGACTTCCAGGTCGACCCAGTATAAAATTGGGGGGGGGGAAGGGGGGATACCATGGGAAGTAAGGGAGTAAGGACGTCCTGGGTGATATTGATCGCATCTCCCACAGAGCGTCGACTAGTCTATCAGATTTGAGACTAGCACCATATACCCATTACGTCACAATGCGTGTAAAAGAGTCCTTAAACTGTTTACATGTTTTTTTTTTTAAACTGGGAGTCTCCCTGGCGAAGTAGTTACGCCGCCTGCCTCACGCTCCGAAGGCTGTGGGTTCGATTCCGGACCACGCCGTTTGGTTCACGAGTGCAGTTTTCTCAGACTCCTAGGAGTCGTCGCTGAAGCTACGGAGTTCGTGCTATGTGAGAGGCATTAGGCAGGCCGCCCTGCGAAAAGAGACAGAGCCATATGGGATAAAACCCCGTGCAATGAAGTCTATCCTGTTGCCTTTTAAACCTCTTTTGTTTCTTTACATTTACTACCCATGAGGGACAACTGAGAAAATGATGTTTGATGACCACAGTATAACAAACAACATAAGAAGACGACAATGGACTGCAAGACTTCTTGGTTTGCCTTTTATCTTACAATGTAGCGTAGTGGCTCAATCAGGCCACTCCAGTCCCGCCTTTATTTGCTGTCTCCTGCAGTTCCTTTTATGTCATTTGTGTGCCATTATTTTGTTTGTTGTTTGCGTTCAGCCGCTTTGAACTCCTAGCGCACTGGACTGATTTTTGCACCAGCACACGGGGAGTATAAGACCGAACGCTCTTATTCATTCGGCCTTTCTGACCTCTATGTCCTCAACATATACTCACTTACTGTTGAATTTGACACTATCAGGAGGGATCATAGTAGAGGACGGAGTAGATCTGTTCGTAACTGACTGGCCACTGGAACCTTAAGTACACAAACCATCGACATCTTCTAAAGGCGATGGGGCACATCTGGGCATGGTTCGAATACCGTGACGTCAGTGTTTGATGACAAATTCCGAGTCAAAGGCAGAGTCCGGTAACATGACGTCACAAACACATTCCATTTCCAGCGAAGTTTGAAGACAGGGAAGTTCGGAAGCCATTGCTACACCGCCATGACTTCCAAGATTGTTGTGTGGTGTTTAGTGTACATATTTCAATGATAGATACGCACACGGTGTTACACCAGCTACACTTCATAAGACGCCGTGTTAGCGCAGTGGCTAGCACGCTTGCCTTTCGTAGCGAGGGAATGTATTCGAATCCTCATCGAAGCCGATATTTAAACATTGACATTGGCTGCAAATTTGTACCAGAAACATCATGGGAAGTAACTGTGGACGGCGCGATATTGATCACATGACCCATGGCGTCTTGAATTCAAAGTTAAGGTTAGTTGCATATCCTTTTACAGGACATCGCAGTCACCCCCAGCAATTTTGTTTGGTTTGTGATCTTTGGCAAGTTTACGTTTAGGAGTTTGCCACTGATTTCTGAACGACCGCAGCCATATCATTTCGTAAAAAATCAACGCAAGGCGGTCTGCTGTCAAATCGCCCGTAGCTGGGTTTCGAACGAGGTATGCTGGATTACGAACTGCGTCCTGAACCCCTTCGCCAAAGCGTCCCGATTGGTCTATTAAAATATGGGTGTTAACACACATAAAAAATACACACCAATGAATGTAAAAGTTTGACACCCCATTAGTTGGAATGTGTAACATACCCAAGTCCCGCGGAAGAATCATGATCGGTTTAGGTAAAATTTGAGGCCGCCTATGTGTGTTGTAGTCAGTCATGACCTAGGCACGTCCTAATATACCTCTCCGCTAATGTGAAGTTGCAATACCCGTCTACCACACCCAGCTAGTGTCTAGGTTAGGAGAAGGTAATGAGCGCTCTGTAAAACCGCCTTCGTGAAGACAATACTTGGGTACATGGTCAAAAGGAAAATTCCCACACCAACATAATTCCGATAGATATGCATACTTTTCAGAACACATATATTTTGAACATTAACGCACCGAACCCCAGAACTATACATTCAGCCTTCCATATGGTTCACAACCAACCAATCAACCAACCAGCCAGCCACCCAAAAAACCAAGTAACCAACCAAGCTCCCAACCTACTATCCAACAAGCAACAAACCAACAAACCACGCCCCATCAACCATCCAACAAGCAACGAACCAACAACCCCCCCCCCAATCAACCATCCAACAAGCAACAAACCAACAAACCACGCCCCCATCAACCATCCAACAAGCAACGAACCAACAAACCACGCCCCCATCAACCATCCAACAAGCAACAAACCAACAAACCTCTCCCCCATCAACCATCCAACAAGCAACGAACCAACAAAGCCCCCCCCCCCCAATCAACCATCCAACTAGCAACACACCAACAAACCACGCCCCCATCAACCATCCAACAAGCAACGAACCAACAAACCACGCCCCCATCAACCATCCAACAAGCAACAAACCAACAAACCACTCCCCCATCAACCATCCAACAAGCAACGAACCAACAAACTACGCACCCATCAACCATCCAACAAGCAACGAACCAACAAACCACGCCCCCATCAACCATCCAACAAGCAACAAACCAACAAACCACTCCCCCATCAACCATCCAACAAGCAACAAACCAACAAACCACTCCCCCATCAACCATCCAACAAGCAACGAACCAACAAACTACGCACCCATCAACCATCCAACAAGCAACGAACCAACAAACCACGCTCACATCAACCATCCAAAAAGTAACGGACCAACAAACCAAGCCCCGAACCAACCATCCAACAAGCAACGAACCTACAAATCACGCCCCCCTCCCCCAACCAACCATCCAACAAACCACACAACCAACAACTACCCACCCAGCCAGTCAGCCAACCAACAAACCAAGCCCCCATCAACCATCCAACAAGCAACGAACCAACAAACCAAGCAACCACACAACCAACAAACTACCCACCCAGACAGTCAGCCAACCAACAAACCAAGCCCCCATCAACCATCCAACAAGCAACGAACCAATAAACCAAGCAACCACACAACCAACAAACTACTCACCCAGACAGTCAGCCAACCAATAAACAAACCAATGACCCAACAACCCACTCACCTACCCAAGCAACCAACCAAGCACCCAACCAACCATCCAGCAAGCAACGAACCAACAAACCAAGCAACCAATCAACCATTCCAACCAACCATCCAACAAGTAACGAACCAACAAATCAAGCCCCGAACCAACCATCCAACAAGCAACGAACCAACAAACCAAGCCCCCCTACCCCAACCAACCATCCAACAAGCAACGAACCAACAAACCACGCCCCCATCAACCATCCAACAAGCAACGAACCAACAAACCACGCCCCCATCAACCATCCAACAAGCAACAAACCAACAAACCACTCCCCCATCAACCATCCAACAAGCAACGAACCAACAAACTACGCACCCATCAACCATCCAACAAGCAACGAACCAACAAACCACGCTCACATCAACCATCCAAAAAGTAACGGACCAACAAACCAAGCCCCGAACCAACCATCTAACAAGCAACGAACCTACAAATCACGCCCCCCTCCCCCAACCAACCATCCAACAAACCACACAACCAACAACTACCCACCCAGCCAGTCAGCCAACCAACAAACCAAGCCCCCATCAACCATCCAACAAGCAACGAACCAACAAACCAAGCAACCACACAACCAACAAACTACCCACCCAGACAGTCAGCCAACCAACAAACCAAGCCCCCATCAACCATCCAACAAGCAACGAACCAACAAACCAAGCAACAGCACAACCAACCAGCTACCTACCCAGCCAGTTAACCAACCAACAAACAAACCAATCAACCAACAACCCACTCACCTACCCAAGCAACTAACCAAGAAATACCAACTACTTTTGCCAGTTTAAACATGACTTTGTTTTGTATTCTATCCTATACTCTATTCCTATATTCTATTCTATATGCAAGAGAACAGAGTGTATGCAAAAAGAGCTAGCAGACATGCAGTGCAAGTGTGAACAACTCGAGGTATGCCTGTCAAGAAATCAGATCTAATTGTGTGTTCGTTTTCTCCCAGAAATGCAGTTAATTAACACTTCTTATCACTAGTATATCTTCTTATCATTGGTATCGTTATAATAATTCATAATCTTGACTTATGACTGATGTTTTACTATTGTATACATAATCTTGACTTATGACTGATGTTTTACTATTGTATACATAATATTGATTTATGACTGATGTTTTACTATTGTAAAAATAATCTTGACTCATGACTGATGTTTTACTATTGTATACATTATCTTGACTTATGACTGATGTTTTACTAGTGTATAGATAATCGTGACTTATGACTGATGTTTGACGGTCGTATACATAATCTTGACTTATGAGTGACGTTTTACTATTGTATACATAATCTTGACTTATGACTGATGTTTTACTATAGTATACATAATCTTGACTTATGACTGATGTTTTACTATTGTATACATAATCTTGACTTATGACTGATGTTTTACTATTGTATACATAATCTTGACTTATGACTGTTATTGTACTATTGTGACATGTCTATATTAGGAGCCCTGGTATCTCAGTGGGAAACATGCTTGCCTGCCTGTCCAGTGATAATATGTTCTAATCTCCATCGGCGCAAATTGTTTCTTTAATCCACCATGGCTCCAGGGTGGATAAAGCCAAAACTGGGTACCCAGACGTATCGTGGGAAGTAAAGGCGCCAGGTGTGATATTGACCACATCACACACGCAGTACCGAGGCTCTGCAGAAATATGCCGCTAGCACCATATACCCAACACTCCTTAAGGCTTGAAAAGGGTCCTTTTAGAAATGTATTAGGTGTATAGGGTGTATTTTTAATGACTGTGCAGTGTTTGAAAATAATGCCGGTCCAAGTTTTGTATTTAACTATTATGTTGCATGAACTTTGCAGAGGCTGGATACAAAACTTGGACCGCCAATATTTTCAAATACTGCACAGTCATTAAAAAGACACCCTATACAATGAGGCACGATTAAATACGTTGCCTTTTACTCTGTACAGAGCGAGGTCAGGGACGTCACGTGCCAGCTGGAAGCTACGTGCAATGATAAGTCATACGCCTTGCAGCAGATCAACAAACTGGAGCTGGACCTATCGGCTGCCTGCTGCCAGATCAGGGACTTGGATCAGCAGGTTTCTAGTCATCGTCTTCTTGTTGGATTAAGTGTGTTGTTTTGTATTGATGCGACATCATTTGGTGACGTGTCGTCCTTGACTTGGGGGGGGGGGGGGCGTAAATTACAAGTACCTCAGAAGTTGGAGTGGATTCCACTGATGGCGAGGGACACTGGAAATGTTGAAAGCCAATCCACACGCATAATCAATACCTAGACGTCTACATAAAACGTGATGTGTGGGTCTCTACTTACGTTATAAAATGAATTTCAGAAGGGCGAGAAGTATAGAGCCGTAAAATATGGAGGGAAAAACAATATCAAGTAATCAGTTCTTGCAATAACGCTATCTTATAATAATCTTAATTCCCCTTGGAAACCCTAAATCCCCCCCCCCCCCCCCCCCCCGGGGGAGGTATTCCTCACCGGTGGAGAACCACTGTTGTAGACGGTACTATCTGCTTTCTGTTAGCGCCGAATGTTCGGCGGCGCTTACCAAACCCGACACCCCACATTGTGCCAACGGCTTCGGGCGGAAGAGCGCAATTGGGAGGACACAAGCCTATCCTGGTGCGAGCAAATGCAACCTAAAGACAAAATGTCATGGCAGGGCAGACCAAGCCCTAAGCCTTGGTTGGCAGCTGGTCTAGGATCGAAGCTCCGACAGGCGAACAGTTAGAGCATTGCTTTGCTGATCCGGCAGCTTCTCAGCTTGTCTTGTTCCAGATGTTTTGGTGTGCCTTTCCTCTGGAGTGAACTAGGCAGGCCGAGAGAGGGATCATGCTGCAATGCAACACATGGTCTCTATAATATAGCCCAGGCTCTGTGCTATGGAGAGGTATAACTCCATCCATAGTCTAAACCGGTCTCGGAATCAAAGCGAGAGGTAGCAGTTACGTGTTATAAGTCCTTGTCAATTGGCGTAGACATGGGGTGCCACGGGTTGCCTCTGATGGTGGGAGACTCATACAGGTGTCACTGATCAGCTACCGCCCGCCTCAAGCTGGGCAGCCCCCGGCCAATTGGGTGCTGATCCGCCACAGCCCGCCTGCTTCAATGGGTGCTTGGGGCTAGGACAAAATCTGAACCGCAGGTTCTAAAACCAATGCATTAGGTACTAGTAAACAGAAAAATAGAAACCTCAAGCTACGGCTTGCAACCTGGAACGTAAGAACTATGTGTCCAGATTTTCCACTGACCTGACCAATATTGACGATGTGAGAAAAACGGCTGTGATTGATGCCGAACTCTATCGTATTAACATTGATATTGCTGGCCTGCAGGAGACTCGCCTCGCCGAGGAAGGGTCACTCAGGGAAAACAATTACACTTTTTGGGGGGGGGGGGGAAGGGAGGAGGTAGAGGGCAGGCAGAAAAAGGCAACATGGTTTGGGCTTTGCAGTGAAAAATTCGCTACTGGGAATGATTGAAATTCCAGCTGGAGGTAATGAAAGACTATTATCCCTGCTCTTGGCAACCTCTTGTAGTTTTGCTAACATTATCAATGCATATGCACCAACACTCACTGCATCAAATGATGTGAAGGATTTGTTATATGAGGAGTTAGACTTAGTGATCAAGGCATTTCCAAAATCCGACTACATTTGTATGCTCAGTGATTTCAATGCTCGTTTGGGCAAGGACTCGAGTTCATGGCCAATGTGCCTTGGAAAATACAACATCGGTCGCATGAATGAAAATGGGCAAAGGCTGCTGGAGCATTGCACCAGAAATGACCTGTGTATTACAAACTCCTTGTTTTAAAACAAAAGAGCTGCATAATGTCACATGGAAACATCCAAGATCCGGCCACTGGCATCAGCTGGACTTCATCAACACACGGAGACAACATCTGAACCATACATCATTAACTCGAAGTTACCACAGTGCTGACTGTGATACGGATCATTCTTTGGTTGTTGCAAGGGTTAAATTGGGCCCAAAGAGAATCTACACAGCTAAACACAAATCTAGCCCGGGGATTAATGTTACTAAAACCCATGATCCTATTAAGTGCTTTGAGTTCTAACAGCAACTTGAAGACGCTTTCATTGATACACCAGAAATGTTTACAGCAAGTGAAAAGTGGGATAAACTTAAGGAAACTCTTTATAAAACAGCGGTAGGCGTTTACGGCACTGTGGATCATAAGAGGCAGGACTGGTTTGCAGCAAACAGCCAGACACTACAGCCTTTGATTGATAAAAAGAAGATAGCTCTCTTAAGAAACAAGGAAAGAACAACGAGTGACACTCTCAGTGAGCTGAAGCAAGCTAGGACGGATGTGCAAAAGGCTGCCAGGCAGTGTGCAAACGAATATTGGATCAAATTATGTGAGTCCATTCAAAATGCAAGTGATAAGGGAAACATCAGAAACATGTATGAAGGCATAAAGAAAGCCTGTGGTCCAATGATCAAAAGAAGTGCACCACTGAAAGCCTTGACTGTGGAAATCATCACTGATAAGAAACAGCAGATGGATAGATGGGTAGAGCACTATTTGGAGCTTTACTCAAGTGAGACCAAACTAGCGGACGATGCCCTCAACGCCATAAAGGCCCTGCCAACTCTTGACCACTTGGATACACGTCCCACCACGGCAGAAGTTAACTGTGCAATAAATGAACTTGTATCTGGCAAGGCTCCAGGTAAGGATGGGATTCCAATAGAGGTTATCAGGAGTGGGCAAGACACACCCACTCTACAGACCCACCAGCTAATAGAGCTATGCTTATGAGAAGGACAAGTCCCACAGGATTTCAAAGTTTCAAGCATCATAACATTGTACACGAACAAGGGCGATCGGAGCGATTGTAACAACTATAGGAGTATCTCACTTCTGTGTATTGCTTGGGAAAATATTTGCCAGAATTGTTCTGCGCAGACTTCAAGTCATGGGAGATCAAGTCTACCCTGAATCACAGTGTGGCTTCCGACAGAACCGGTATAAAATTGATATGATATTCTCATTGCAACAAATGCAAGAAAAATGCCGTGAACAGAATCAACCACTGTTTATTGCCTTCATCGACCTTACAAAGGCATTTGATTTGGTCAGTCGTGAGGGTTTGTTCAAGGCACTAAAGAAGATTGGCTGCCCACCAACTCTTCTGTCCATTGTGGAATCGTTCCACACAGGCATGAAGGGTATAATCAAGTTTGATGGTGCAACTTCAGAAGAGTTTGAAATCAAGAGTGGAGTTAAGCAAGGTTGTGTACTATAGTCTGTCCAGAAATGAATTCCTTCATTCACGACCAATTATTTTGACAACTATCTGTTGCATCATTATGAAATTTTTCCTGCCATCTTATATTTACCCCCACCCAAGGAATATGACTTTGATAGGTCCAAAAGCAACTTAAATAATTTCTTTGATGTTTTGGTGAAAAACTAGTGATTTCTCACTAACAAACTTGTTTTACAGTAATTTCCAGCCAGTTCGGGTGACGACACAAGGCTCTACGCGAGGCACTTTTCATAAGGCCAATCCCATGTCCCACGAGAACATTAACCATTCAGCGCTAATGTGAAGATGTAATACATTTAATAACATGCACTTCATCTCTGTCCCGTAAATTATATACCGCATATAAACAAACTTTGAAATCTGCTGTACAATCTCCAGAACAAAAACTGTTTTGTTGGGTGGACATAATGGTAAGGTTATATGCTAAATCTCCCCTCTGCTGTGTGTCCACCGTGACGAGGTAGAGGGGCTTGTGCGTCCCAATGACCCCAAGAGCTATGCTGACGGTAGCACAGCTACTGGTAGGGTCACCCATGTCGGACAGGTCAAAGGAGAGGGACCAGACGAAGAGACACACAAACCTGCTGCCTTGTAGGTAGGCTGGGGACAGTTAAAGGCTAGGGAAAGCACCCCGAATACATGCTTGTCGAAATCGGATGTACTGAGCCACAGGCTTGACAAAGCAGTGCAACGTAAAACCAGCTGCCTTGTAGGTAGACTGGGGACAGTCAAAGGCTAGGGAAAGCATCCCGAATAAATGTTTGTCTAAATCGGATGTACTGAGCCACAGGCTTGACAAAGCAACGTAACTTAATTCATGATGTCACAAATCAAAATTAATCGATATGGTGCTAATCCCGTGAAGTCCCATCAGGCGGCGATAGTGCCGGCCCCCTGCCTCGAGGGGGTCCACCCATGACTACTGGTGGTCACCTTCCCCTGTGCTGTGGAGTCAAGGCACAGAGGAGTAGATTAAGAGATATTGACCAAATACCCCGGACACTCAACATACTACAGTGGAATGCCGAAGGAGTTTACAAGAAGAAAGACTCCCTAACACAGCGTCTTCATAAAGATAGAATAGATGTGGCATGCATTCAAGAGACACACCCCAACGCCAATCACAAATTCTCAGTCAGAGGATATCAGGCCACACGTTTCGACCGCGAAGGACACAAAGGAGGAGTTCTAATACTTACACGAAATACAATACCTTGCAGCGAAGTATCTGTGATCTCTGACAACCAAACGGAAATTATAGATGTTGATATAATGATAAAGGACGTGAAAATAAGAATCTACAATCTGTATAGCCCAGCAGATAAGGACCTTACACTCTCAAACATGAAAATAACTGACACAAACTGCATTATTGTCGGAGACTTTAATAGCCGTTCAGAAAGATGGGGATACCCAGATACTGACAAAAGAGAAGATGAATTGGAGGACTGGGAAATAGACTCAAATCTCCATCTACTCAACAAAGCGGATGACACACCGAGCTTCTACTCCAGAAGATGGCTTACCACTTCTACTCCAGACTTAGCTTTCTGCACAGGAGACATCCTCCACAAAATTGATCGCCATGTGCTGGACCAATTAGCAGGTAGTGACCACAGACCAATCAAGCTTGTAATGAATATGGAGTATGTTCCACAGGAGCAAAAGCCCTTGCCCCGCTGGAATTACAAACGAGCAGATTGGGACAGATTTGCCATACTAACAGACAAATATTGTGAAAACATAAATACACGATATGGCAACATAAAGCAAATGGTGGAAAGTCTAAACAGAGCGATAATACAGGCAGCCACTGAGTCCATTCCTAGAGGAGCAAGGAAAAATTACAAACCATACTGGACTGAAGAACTACAAAGTTTGGAGGACAAAGTTGAAGATGCCAGGAAGACAGCAGAGAGAGAACAAACAATTGAAGCGAATATCTCTCTCAAAGCCATCTCAGCAAAATATAAAAGAACAGTAAATCAAACAACAAGAGATTGTTGGAGGGAAAAAACAGAAAACCTGAATTTTGACAGGGATGGAAACAAACTATGGAAACTAGTGAAAGCCATGAACAATGAAGGACCTAGAAACAAACATAACAATTAAACAAGGAAATGCCTTGCTTACAGGAAAAAAGGCTGCAAATGCACTAATGGAACACTATGCAAATGCAAACAACATTGATATTACAACCGAAAAGAAGAAAGCAATCAAAGACAAACAGATACATCATAGAAATACAGAGACAGCAGCAGAATATATGATGGCAAATCCAACAATGGAAGAAATGGAACAGGCAATGAATACCCTAAAAAAAGAAGAAATCACCAGGAAAGGATGGAATCACAAATGAAATGCTAATAGGACTAGGCACCAAGGCAAAGAAGAAATTACTAGCAGTCCTAAATAACAGCTGGAAGAGAGGAATAGTCCCACAGGCATGGAAGGAAGCTATACTAATACCAGTCCCAAAGAAAGGAAAAGACCTGAAAGAACCAAATGGCTATCGACCTATCAGTCTACTTAGCTGTGTAGGAAAATTAATGGAACGCATTATCAATGGCAGGCTAACATGGCATCTGGAAGAAAACAAACTCTTAACACCACACCAAGCAGGATTCAGAAAGTACAGATCCACTGAAGATCAAATAACCTATATAGCTCAGGAAATAGAGGATGCCTTCCAAGAGAAAAAGCACACACTAGCAGTCTGGATAGATTTAGAAAAAGCATTTGATAAAGTATGGAAGGAAGGACTGAAAGTAAAACTGCAAAACATGCATGTTTGTGGAAAAATGTATAAATGGATCAGCCACTACCTTGAGAACAGAACTGTCAGGACAAAAGTACAAGGACAAACAAGCAAAATGATGCTGTTGGAGCAAGGTGTCCCCCAAGGAGGAGTTCTTTCACCAACATTATTCCTAGCATATATAAATGACATCACAGAAAATTTTCCAGCCAGAGTACACACATCCTCCTTTGCAGATGACCTAGCCATATGGACATCTGAAGAATATATTAGTACAGCTAACAGCAGAATACAGCAAGCCTTATTAGCGCTAGAGGACTGGTCAAAATCATGGCTAGTGAAGATAAGTGAGGAGAAAACAACATGCACAGTGTTCTCCCTCTCAAATAAAACTCAGCAACCTAAGCTGGTATTGAATGGAAAAATATTGCGCCATGAAGAAAATCCAAACTATCTAGGAGTCACCTTTGATCGTCGCCTGACATGGAAGACACAGGTTGAGAAAAATCGAACAAGAGCAAGGCAGAGAATGGCAATCATGAAAAAGCTTGCTGGTACAACATGGGGAGCAGATGAGAAAGTTCTCAAGAAGTTGTATACTGGACGGGTGAGGCCAGTACTGGAATATGGCATTGCAGCTTGGGCAACAGCAGCTAAGTCAAACTTTAACAAAATAAGTAGAGTCCAAAACCAAGGAATGCGAATCATAACTGGAAGCCTGAAGACAACGCCTATTAATGAACTAGAAAAGATCACTTGTTTACAACCAATGCAGGATAGAAGAGATAGCAGAGCCCAGCAACAAGCAGAAAAAATTTAGAAGATTGACAGACCACCCTATGTACAACAGATTTAATGGTTTTGGAAAGGGAAGACTGAAGCGTAGCAACTTTGTAGAAACTGCAAAACGAAGGATTAGGGCAGATCCCATACTTAACATATCAACAGTCAAGCCCATTTACAATGCACACAAGTTCCCAGCTTGGAGACAGCAGCAACTGCCTGAGATGATAGAAAACATTCCTGGTATTGAGAAAAAGAACACTCAGCATGACACCGAAAGAAGAGAAATAACCCTAAACTACATAAAAGAACATTACCCAAGCAGGAATTGGACCCATGCATATACAGATGGATCAGCCAAAAATTCAATAGAGAATGGAGGAGGAGGAATTCTCCTAAATTTAAAAAATGGAGTGAAAAAAACACATTCAATGGCAACTGGAAAATTTTCAAGTAACTTCAAAGCGGAGGTAGAGGCTCTGAAAACTGCAACAGAAATGCTCCTGATGGAGGAAAATAAAGAGAAGCAAATAGCTATCTTCACAGATGCAAAGTCAGCTGTCTCAATACTGAAGAGCAATAACAGCACATAACTAGCTGACCTAAGAGCAACACTCCATGGTCTATGCCAGAAATCCAAAAAAGTTGTAATACAGTGGATCCCATCACACTGCAGTATACCTGGAAACGAAGAGGCTGACAGACTGGCAAAAGAGGGCGGACGACTACCACAGCCTGACATAGACATAACCTATAATGAGGCAAAGAGGTTGATAAAAAGCACTTATAGAACCAAATGGGAATCAGAGCATCCAGGCCATCAGAAGGATGATGCATATTACAAACTCGACCGAAGAGAACAAGTAGCAATCTTCAGACTCCGCACAGGACATAACAGGCTGAAATACCACTTGTTCAATAAACTAAAGATAGGAGATACCGATGAATGTAATTGTAGAACTGGAAAAATGACAGCAAAGCATTTGCTGCAGGATTGCCCAACGTATGCAGAACAGAGAAAGATATTTTGGCCCACACCTGCTTCATTTGAGGACAAGCTCTATGGAGATATCAACAAGCTCAAGTTGACCGCAGCTTACTTTAACTACATACAGGTTGACATTTAAAGGTGCATGAAGACCCAGAGGCATGAAATGGAATATTGCTTGGATAGCAAATCCATTATGTGGAAAGTCCAAATCGAAAGCTCGCTGTGTGGGCTTCATAAAAGGTGGAAAAGTGTCCTAGTGGCACGAAATGGAATATTGCTTGGATAGCAAATCCATTACGTGGAAAGTCCGTATCAAAAGCCCATTGTGTGGGCTTCATAAAAGGTGGAAAAGTGTCCTAGTGGCATGAAATGGAATATTGCTTGAATAGCAAATCCATTACGTGGAAAGTCCGAATCGAAAGCTCACTGTGTGGATGTCATCTGCAGACTGCATACTTCTGGTTTCCAGAAGAACAGCCTATGGTGAACGGAAGGCCCAATATACGGAAGTGAGGCTAAGCAGCCATGTGCAGGACGTGACGATTCCTTGGGTGAGCCCAGTACCAGAGCGCTATGTATCGGCTCTGCAAGTATGGAAGCCTCCTTGGATGGCGGGGAATGCTCATGGTCTGCCCCTGCCTTCCCTTGAGGGCTGACCAGGATCTTTGGCTCTTCTATATGGGCCAGCTGGGATGGGGGAATAACACCACAACAGTGAGAGTCAAACGTCCTAAGAAACCACCGGGAAGGTTAACCCGGTCAAAAAATGCCCGCAGAAGTCGGATGTGTCGGCCTAACGGCGCAAGAACGCAGCTCTGCTGTAAACAGGCACAACGCAATCACATCCGGAAAAAAAAACTCCGGATGAACGCAGAAGAAGATGATATGCTAAATCTCATCATTTTCCCTCAGTTGGTTACTGAGATATGGAATTTCATATTGGAGCAGACAAAAGTAAACAGACTATAGCTCCCACCCTCTTTGGAATATACTTTCTACTTCTTCTGAAGTATGCTTTCATGATCAGGATGGTGGTATATACAATCACTCACGCTCAGATGGCGGCCTCTACAATTCCCGAGATTGAAAAGCCAGCAGATAATGCAGAACAGAGATTGAATTCCAAGACCAAAATTAGGAGGGTACTGAACAGAGAGTTGCTTTTTGCAGATGATGCTGCAGTTACGACCCACTCTGAGGAAGAATTACAATATCTACTATGTGCATTCTCCAATGCTTGTTCTGAATTTGGTTTAACAATTATCAAAACAGAAGACTCAGATTATGTTACAAGGTGCACATGGCTTACCATCAATCTTTATTGACGACACCGAACTGGAGATAGTGGACCATTTCACATATCTAGGGTTAGAGGTAAATAGCAAATTATCCCTAGATCAGGAAATCAACATCAAGATTGGTAAGGCAGCAACAACAAATAAACGGGTTTACAAAAAGAGTCTGGGAGAACAAGAAGCTTACTGCCAAGATAAAAGTACTTGTCTATCAAGCCTGTGACCTTAGTATTCTTCTTTATGGCAGTGAAGCCTGGTCAACTTACTCATACCAAGAGAAACGTTTAAACAACTTTCATATGCGGTGTCTGCGAAGAATACTTGGTATTAAGCGTCAAGACAAAATCACAAATACTGAAGTATTGGAAAGATCAGGTTGTGTGACGGTTTGTTCCATGTCCAGTCTTCGTAGACTTAGATGTGATAGGACATGTAAGGAGGATGGATGATGGTAGAATACCAAAGGACATCTTTTTTTGTGAATTACAGATGGGTAAGAGATCTCAGGGTCGGCCTCTACTACGATACAAAGATGTGTGTAAGCGGGACATGATTGATAAAGGCATTGATAATGCACATTGGGAGTAAGTCGCCGCTGAACGTGTTGCATGGAGGGCACATATCAGAAATGGAATAAAGACAAAGGAGAAAGTGATTGCAGATAGGTCACACACTGAGCGTATGAAACGTAATATGGTACGTGATGGTGAAAATAACCATGTGTTCACATGCATCCACTGTGGACGAACATTTACAGCGCGAACTGGCCTTATCAGTAAAGTTCGCTACCACCATGGGTTGTAGTTATTATACCTTTATGAAGCACAATGAAACAAACTATCGTCTGTCAAGACGGCAAGGTGCCAAAGAAGATATATATATATATATATATATATATATATATATATATATATATATATATATATATATATATATATATATATATATATATATATATATTCTCCTTACCCTTATCCTAGTGTTTGTAAATGCAAACTAAAGGCTAAATGATATGGTAGGGCATACCAGACCCTAAGTCTTGGCTTGGTTGGCAACTGATCTAGAATCGAAGCTCCGACAGACGGTCAGTTAGATCAACACTTTGCTGATCCGGAGGCTTCTGCAGTTTGTCTTGTTCCAGATGTATTGGTGTTGCCTTTCCTCTGTAGTAAACAAGATAGACCGAGAAAGGGATCATGCTGCATGGGCAACACATGATCTCTACAATTCAGCCCAGGCCTTGTGCTATGGAGAGGTATAATGCCTTTTTTTTAAAAGCACAAAGTATCAAACTATCGTATGCCAAGACGACAAGGTGCCAGTTCATACAAAGTAGAAGGGAGCCTGAAATAGAGAAGAAAAGACGTTTGTTAAATATTAACATATTATTCTATATCATATGTATCTTTCCAGTTATGCAATTGCAAGGAGAAGCTCTGCAATGCAGACAATGACCTTTGTAAGGATGAAAGTACGATTAAAAAATTGGAAAACTGCATCCATACAATGGAGGGCAAGGTAAGAGAACTGGAAGTTACGAAAAGTTATTGATGACAGATTATCATCATTATTATCATCATCACCATCTTCTTCATTATCGCTTGGGCTAGACATGAAGCTTAATGATCAATCCATGGCGAAATTCGTCTGTCTCGATCCACTCTCTTTGTGCATGCCACGACGGCATTAATAGATCTGTACACGTTTGCTGTATAAATGTTGTTCTTGGTCTAACGCTTTCTCTTGTCCCTTGTATTGTGATCTCCAGTGCTGAGATCTGTTCTGCATTAACTTCAACAGAATAAGCTCAAATCAAAATATGTCCAGGGTTCAGAAAGAATCCAGCAACGAAGCATTAACTGAAAACATCAATGAAAAGGACTCACTCGAAGGCTGGCAATCTAATTGATGAGGCCAAGTTTATTTGCCGACATTCTTGTGCTGAGTCGTCAATCAGACAATTTATGAATTATGATAGGTTTCGACCGGATCTGTAATTTTCAGACGGGACGGTCATAAAAAACATCAATTATAAATACTCAACTGTTGACCAGACTAGCTAGTAAGAACTATCAAGTTTCATATCGCAGTCCTTATGTCATTACAAGGTTGCCAAGATGTCCCTCTGGTGTGACATTCTAAATCTCATTCTTATATTCCGCATCTGTCAAAACTATTCATCTTGATATATAAGATGCTATATTATTATGGTTCTCTTTTCTGATATATGTTGGCCATGAGTACGGTTGTCCTACCAGTAAATATCTGTATATGTCGCAGATAACTTGGACGTGCTGCTTCTCTGGTGGAGCTCTGTGATCCGATTGTTCGTTGTTATTAACAATTCTCCTGACGTGTTATCCGTTCTACGCCAGCTCATTCGATACTGCTAAACATTGGTTTTGCGATTTCGTCGCTACTCTATTTGCGTCATTTTCTCTGTCCTGTTACGAACGAACGAAAATCTTTATTTTCAAAGGGTTAAGAATTGGGCACGCAGGTCCGTCTGACATTCTGCCCTTCTTCTCTATTTCCTCTCATACATTCTTTCATTCAACATCTCTTATGAAGCAATTCTTTAACAACAAAAGAACAATAAGCATTAAAACGCATGAAAAATAATCAATAATACATGACTCGTTGAGACAATGTCTAACATGGGCATCATAAATACGCAAGGTGGGTGTAACGTGCCACACATATGGGAATTTTTTTTTCCTTCTGGCTAGTTGTCGTTCGAGATAATTTAACATTATTATTGTCTTTGTTGCTGTTTTTTAAGGGGTCATGTAGTCTGTCCTGAGATAGTGTTCAAACAGGTTGCGACTGTATGTATAATGATTGGTGGTGTCTTTGATTTCTTGTGGAAGATTATTCCACAACTGAGTGGCAGAGTATGCTAAGCTTGTTTTATATAAGTCTATCCTAGATTTCGGGACATGAAGTATATTTAGTCGTTCGCTATGTTTTGCGTTATATTTAAACAATGGCCAAAGGTAGCTTGGGGCATTTTGAAATAGGATTTCGTGAGTTAGTTTAGCCTTATTTAAAAGTAGGCGGTTATGGAGTGGCAGTAACTGAAGACGTTCATGTAGGTTAGAATTGTCTGTAAACTTATCACCATTGATTAGACGCACTGCCCTTTTCTGGAGAGAATAAAGGCGTTTTGTTATTGCCTTTTGTTTGCGTTTTTGTTATTGCCTGCTACTTGGCAGTATGCCCCCTCCCCTTGAAATGGTTGAACCATTTTAAATCGTAGTCAGTTTAATCAGCCTGACAAGTAGCAGTTCAGAGTCCATGAGTCATATGTATATAATCTATTCTTACTGCTATGCTAATCTGATGGTCTGGTCTCTTATCAATCACAAACAAAATAAAAAAGAAATTATTATATGTCGGGCACGCACTCATGTCTACACCTACGGTAACCGTCGTGTAGCTGTATTCCTCTGGCGTAAACAATTAGTGACAAATGGTAGAAGTGTATGTCCCGATCCGCGTTAATGGTATATGGTTGACGACTTCATCCTGTATAACGGTTCGCTGTAGCTGACGAGGCGAATGATATGTTGTAGAATAATGGCGTAGAGTTGGAATATGATGGCAGTTGGTTATCCAATGGCTGGTAACGGATCCAAAATAATAATAATAGAGCTGACTTGTAGTAAATCTATAACAGCGACTCAGAGGTGTACTGGCAACTTTTAAAATTCCATGCTTCTATAAGTAGAGACTCCATATTGCTGAGATCTGTTCTGCATTAACTTCAACAGAATAAGCTCAAATCAAAATATGTCCAGGGTTGCAGAAAGAATGCAGCAACGAAGCATTAACTGAAAACATCAATGAAAAGGACTCACTCGAAGGCTGGCAATCTAATTGATGAGGCCAAGTTTATTTGCCGACGTTCTTGTGCTGAGTCGTCAATCAGACAATATATGAATTATGGTAGGTTTTGACCGGGTCTGTAATTTTCAGACGGGACGGGCATAAAAAACATCAATTATAAAAACTCAACTGTTGACCAGACTAGCTACTAAGAACTATCAAGTTTCATGTCGCAGTCCTTCTGTCCTTACAAGGTTGCCAAGATGTCCCTCTGGTGTGACATTCTAAATCTCATTCTTATATTCCGCATCTGTCAAAACTATTCATCTTGATATATAAGATGCTATATTATTATGGTTCTCTTTTCTGATAAATGTTGGCCATGAGTACGGCTGTCCTACCAGTAAATATCTGTATATGTCGCAGATAACTTGGACGTGCTGCTTCTCTGGTGGAGCTCTGTGATCCGACTGTTTGTTGTTATTAACAATTCTCCTGACTTGTTATCCGTTCTACGTCAGCTCATTCGATACTGTTTGACATTGGTTTTGCGATTTCGTCGCTACTCTATTTGCGTCATTTTCTCTGTCCTGCTACTTGGCATCCAGTACCTTCTTTTGGTGTTTCTTCATATCTTAGATTGTGTCAAACCAATAGAGTCTTCGCTTTGTTTGAGTACTTCAAGAAATCTTAGTTTTGGTATATTTTCCAAAACTTGCTCACTTGGCAATCCAGCTGCTTCTGATTATTTTCCGATAATACAACATCTCTAATTTCTCTAAACTTTTTTTCCCCATCGCATTTATTTATGGCCCATATTTCATATTCATACACTAGCAGGTAAACATGGCCGAATGGATTAGAAAACTCGTTCTTAAACTTCCGGTGTGCTGATGCCGAGGATCAACTCCTACACCGGTCAGTTGGACTGAAATGTGGATAATCGCAGGACGTCTCAGAGAGGGGATCGTGACCTCTTTGAGGTTGTATGAAGATAGTTTCAGGGCTATATTTACACAATACTGTAAACCACTGTTGGAAGACTATATTTACGCATTGCAGCAGACCGTTGTTGGGGAAGTCTGAATTTACACATTGCTGAAAACCCACTCGCTCGCTCGCTCGTTTTGAGAAAAGATGTTCCGGTCCCGTAAAACCGTCGACATTTCAATTGGTTATAATTGAGGCCCTTATTGTGTATCTATTTCTGCTTGCATATTTTCGCTTCTTGGAGCCTGTCTGATTAGTTGTCTTTGTTGTTCAGTTCATCTTTGGTGCCGTTTCAAATGTCTGGTTAGAGTCGCTCACTTGTAAGGCCTAGTGTAGTTGTGTTCCCGCACCGCCTTATTGTGTTTTTCTTTTCTTTCAGGGAGTGTTTTACCAGTTGTCATCCCTCATGAGATTCCATCTATTTCCTCGTCTTGGTCTGTTTTCGTATCTTCTTGGTATTCTCTGGTATTTTGTGTCGTGGACGGCTTGATAGACTGATCTTGGTGGAGAGTAATCTCTTCTCCTGGTCACCGTCCACTCTTGATCGCTGTCGTTTTGATGTTCTTCCTCCTCTTCTACTTCCTCTTCTGTTGTTTCCTCTTCTGTCTGGGATTTGATGTCTTCTGTTTCCGATGTTTCATTCTTTGTCTTGAGTCGTTCTATATTTTCTCTTTCTTCTTGAAATTTTTTTTTTCAGATTCTCCTCCGTCTCGGCTTTAATTGTAGCCATTCGAGCGACATCCTTCCTGTTCGATCTTCTACTGCACTTGCTTCAGTTCATCCAGGATGCGCTGAACGGCTGTTATTTGTGTCGGGTCTGTCTTCTCCTCCATGCTGGTAGACTTCGATCTCAGGTTCTTCAGTTGGCCTTCCAATTGTGCTTTGTCGCATTTCGTTAGGTAGGGTGTCGCCTCGTAACCCCCCCCCCCCCCCCAAAGCCTCTTTATATGCTAGATTTGACTTGACTGCAGTTTCCACATCTTCCATGCTGTCTTGGTGGCAGGGCCACCGATGTATCTCGCGCCGTGGTTGCCGATGCACTTTCTATTGGCGTTCGGCTTCCTAGAGTCCGTGCATGAGGGCACAGGGTGTATGGGTGGGGTCCAGAGAAGTATCTGCAGACCTCCACCTCACTTGTACATGTGGTACGGGTATGCCAAAACTTCTAGCACTTGGAGCACTGCAGCACTCTAAGCATGTAGTGCTCTGGAGCTTGCTCTCTTTTGTCCTATCTGATGACTTGAGGGATCACTCGGTCCTCCGCTGTGGTGATGACGATTGTGGAGAGGGTGTTGTTCTTCCCGATGATCTCGCCGCACTGGTGATTTTAAGTGTCGAGTTTTCACGCCGATTTGATCGTTTATTAGATTGGTCTTGACTCTCTCGATGACCCATCGTTTGACCATGCGGTGTCCGGTGGCTTCCACTGAGATGCCGCTGGGAAGCTTGATGTTGACTTTCTCTTTCTGTGCGATTGTCTGTAATAGTGCGGTCTATTTGCGTTCTTGTTGACGGAGACCACTACTCCATCCAGTGTCTTGCGCAGCTAAGCGACTTTGTGTCTTCCCAGCTCGTTCTCCAATACACCGAGTATCTTATCTGTTGGTAGCGCCGACAGTTTAGCTTTCCCAACGCTAGTTTGCTTAAACAGGATTTTGCCGGTGAAGTCCTCATTTGTGCTTTCTCCTGGACGGAGCCCTTAATGAGCTGCTTGGCTGCTTCTCATTGATGGAGTTGTGAGCTTCTCCGCTGCTGCTGGCTTCAGCTATGGTCTCGGGCTTCGGTTGATTGACGGGAACAGCTTCAGCTGGTGCAGAAGTGAGATTGCTGTGTGTCGTCACAGGATTAGCAGTACCATATGCCTTCCTCGCCCCTGCCTTCTTCTTCCCGGCTGCATACAATTCGTGACGGCGGTTTAAGCGCGAGCCATCCTGTGCAGTGTCAGTTTGTGATCGTCTTCTCGATAGAGCGTCGAGAAGGAATGGAAATCCACTGTTGGGAGTCTGTATGTATACATTACTGTAACGCCAATCCTGGAACCATCATGTTTTACGAATCGCTGCAATCCACGGGTCTATTGTTTATAAAATGCTACAACTTCACGAGTCTATTGTTTATAAAATGCTACAACTCCATGTTTCTATTGTTTATAAAATGCTACAACTCCACGTTTCTATTGTTTATAAAATGCTACAACTCCACGTTTCTATTGTTTATAAAATGCTACAACTCCACGTTTCTATTGTTTATAAAATGCTACAACTCCACGAGTCTATTGTTTATAAAATGCCACAACTACATGTTTCTATTGTTTATAAAATGCTACAACTCCACGTTTCTATTGTTTATAAAATGCTACAACTCTACGAGTCTATTGTTTATAAAATGCTACAACTCCACGTTTCTATTGTTTATAAAATGCTACAACTCCACGAGTCTATTGTTTATAAAATGCCACAACTACATGTTTCTATTGTTTATAAAATGCTACAACTCCACGTTTCTATTGTTTATAAAATGCTACAACTCTACGAGTCTATTGTTTATATAATGCTACAACTCCACGTTTCTATTGTTTATAAAATGCTACAACTCCACGAGTCTATTGTTTATAAAATGCTACAACTCCATGTTTCTATTGTTTATAAAATGCTACAACTCCACGTTTCTATTGTTTATAAAATGCTACAACTCCACGAGTCTATTGTTTATAAAATGCTACAACTCCACGAGTCTATTGTTTATAAAATGCTACAACTCCACGAGTCTATTGTTTATAAAATGCTACAACTCCACGAGTCTATTGTTTATAAAATGCTACAACTCCACGTTTCAATTGCTTATAAAATGCTATAACTCGAAATTCCGCTGATGTGCCTCTGTCCTTCCTGACCCCACGCAGTCGTGACAATATTCTCCAGCGTCTCTCTTCGCATTATATGTCAACATAATCATGTCTCTCTTACTTATAGTTGTGCACAACAACCTCTATCGTAATTAGCCTCTTCCAGCCAATCGTTATTAGTTACTCTGGTCAGGCCAGATATTCGAAGCATTCATCTCAGAAATCACATCACCCCTGTCCCAAGCATTTCCAACTTTGTTCACTCACATTCCAAGATGCAATGCCAGACAGGCTGATAGCTGTGCATTCGGCAATTAATGCCGACAGTGTTTTGTACCTAGGACAGGCGACAAGCACAAACAGTTGACTATATGTTGTTGTCTTTTACAGCTTCGCAAGAGTCAAGAGCACATCTGCTGTCTGGAGGACCGCTTGGAAGAGCTACAGAAAAGTGCCGATGACGAGGTTAGTACCAACACAAAACCCGACAACTAGCAACAATTTTGTCACCATCCTGGTCGCGTTTCCAGCAAGGATCAGGTTCAATTTCACTCCGATATCTCTATAAGTGGCACAGTCTCCTCGCTTAGATCACACTAGGAGAATCTTGGAACATTGCACGAAGTCAGCAGCGCCGACGAGTGTCCAAATATGTCTGTGTTTACGAGAATCAGACATATTTTATCTTTTTCTATTGTTTGTGTTGGCAGCTTGTCTAGTTTTGAAAGCGGCTAGTTCGTCCTGCTTTTTTCAATTTTCAACTGCCAAAGGATTTTTTTACGTGCGCAAAGTGCATACAGTCGTCTGAGTTTTTCGCCCGTGTCTAATAAGGTTAAGTATCCGATCCACTTTTCGAGAAGCATAAGATTAGGTTTATCTGTTTTATAAAAAATACAAGACCTCTACATCACCCCTAACTCTGGCTTGAAACATTGTTACAGCAATCTCGTCATTGTCTCCTGCAACTAGATACCTTAGTGTTGTAATACTCAGATATATCCCAATAAAATGCTATACTGCCCTATCACTTGCGTGTTATCTTCTGAATCCCTTCAACTCTGGAAAGAGCACAAAGGGCCTCGGACAACTCAAGCAAAGCTTTTTGTAAACTTGTTCATGATTGCTTGGATTTTTCAGCTGAAGTTTTATGCAGGGTGAGAGGGTGAGGTGGAGAGGGAAGATGGGGGAGGGGGGGGGGGGTGAGGTTCACCGTGGTGATGTGGTGAAGCTACCAACCTAGCGCTACGGAAGACGTGAGTTTGTCTTCGGACCCCGTCAATCGGTGTAGGACTGCAATATGTTCTAAAATCCTTGGGCATTGCTGCTGGGGCTAAGGAGTTCGTGCTCGGTGCGACGCTGTCGGCAGACCGCTGCTCCGCTTAAAGACCACGTTATATGAATAAAACCTGGTGCAATGCGGTCATTTCTCTTACCCTTTTTATCTGCCTTTCATCTCCCAATGGAGCATAGGCTTTCAACCAACGCATGTCAAATCCTTTGTAGACTTGCTTATTATTGGGCGGATTTTGCAGTTAATTGTTTCCACGGGATGAAGTAGCTAGTCTCACGCCAACACTCCTTAGTCGCATCTTAAGAAATGCCAGGTAGGTTACAGTTTTGCTGTTCTTTGCTTACCTTGTTGGGTCCAGGTAATATATAGGCGTTCTATCATGCCGGGCTAAATCTCTAAGCTACGGACAGTTGTTATAGTACCGTGTTTCCCCGAAAATAAGCCCTAGTACATTTTAAAGCTAAGATTAATGTAAGATCCGGTCTTATTTTGGGGGAAACACGGTATGTGTCATGTTCTATTGAATACATGTTGGGTTGATTCTGTCAGCCTCGGACATTTATAGTATAGCCTCGGACAGTTATAGTAGGCGCCATGTTCTGTAGAGCTTGAGTATACGTAGGTTGATTCTCACAGCCCAATACAGTTGGCATATTAAGCACCGTACCCTAATAATGATATTAGATCTGTCTCTCTCCTTCTCCTCAACCTTTTCTCTTCTCCGCTCATGTAGATTGATTCTCACAGCCCAATACAGTTGGCATACTAAGCACCATGCCCTAATAATGATATTAGATCTGTCTCTCTCCTTCTCCTCAACCTTTTCTCTTCTCCGCTCATGTAGATTGATTCTCACAGCCCAATACAGTTGGCATACTAAGCACCATGCCCTAATAATGATATTAGATCTGTCTCTCTCCTTCTCCTCAACCTTTTCTCTTCTCCGCTCATGTAGATTGATTCTCACAGCCCAATACAGTTGGCATACTAAGCACCATGCCCTAATAATGATATTAGATCTGTCTCTCTCCTTCTCCTCAGCATTTTCTTCTCTCCGCTCATATCACTCTCTCTCTCTTTCTCTGTGTGTGTTTGTGTGTGTGTGTGTGTGTGTGTGTGTGTGTGTGTGTGTGAGAGAGAGAGAGAGAGAGAGAGAGAGAGAGAGAGAGAGAGGATTCCCTCTCTCTAATCCAAAGGTTCATGACTCCGGTACATTGTTTGTGAATCTTCTGGAAGACTAAGTTGTAACACATAATTCCGATCCACTGGCAGTCAAGTCATATGATCCTTGAACAGAGCTGGCATCTTTCAGTGTGAGGTTGGTGTGTAGACTTCCATCCCGACACGGTCACGAAGTACCATCTCCAATGTTAATGTGTTGCACAATTCTCATTCCCCTTTCCAAACCCGAAAACCAGTGAGGTTGGCAAGACCGGTACTGATATTTCACATCCGCGGAGAGGCATATTAGGATGTAGCCATGTCTTGATTCAGCATTGCGTATATCGTCTGGCTGGCATTTGGTCTGGGTTCGTATCATTTCCCCAATAGGGTATGTGTTTCATTTTCAATAGACTTCAACCCAATTCCCAGACGGAATTCATTACTATAAAGCAGTAGAGGAGAACATCCGGCCCTCGGCCCGCGAAATCCTTTGATCTGGTCATGTCAAGGTAAACGCAGGTGAGACACGAAATGCAATAAATTTAGCTTGACCAATAATCATCAACAAATCTAGTAGCAACACTATCAATACCAGCTACCATAACACGACTTTTCATACAGAAGCAGTTTCTGCAATTACATTAGCGGTGAGTTAATTAAAGGTTTAGCCAAATATAGCAGGCTAATTTTAAATTGTTACTGTTGTATGTGCCGCGGTTGATGTTATAACTATTCAAATGGTCCTTGGCGGGAAAAATAAAAACATTCCCCGCTCGTGCTATCAAGGAACTGCTTCTTAGTAAATAGCAACGTAATGAAACCATATGCTGGTTAGAGCAACCAAACAATGTAAGACGAGTCAGCCAGTAAAGGATAATTTCAGAATCGTTTTATGCACCGTGTTTTCCCAAAAATAATACCGGGTCTTATATTAATCTTAGCATAAAAATGCACTACTGCTTGTTTTCGGTGGATGTCTTATATATAAATATATATATTTCAGATACAAAAATCTACATTTATTCAAATACAGTCACTCGGGAAGGTTAAACCAGTCAACAAATGCCCGCAGAAGTCGGATGTGTCGGCCTAACGGCGCAAGAACGCAGCTCTGCTGTAAACAGGCACAACGCAATCACGTCCGGAAAAAAAACTCCGGATGAACGCAGAAGAAGAAATACAGTCATGTCCTCTTCTTCTGGAACATCGTCATAACTTACCAAATCCCGAATTCGGGCCTGATTTTTGTGCGACTCCATTTCCTGTAGAACCATTAGCCCCAGTCTCTCATGTCCAGCAATAAAGCTTTCCTTAAATGAGCATTTCTTGTCCATGTAGCCTGCTCGTAGTGCATTGGTAACTTTATTTCACATGAGTGACGTTCATTATCAAGTGCGCACCAGTGGCGTATGTGCGTTGACTGGCAATTCGGCAACAAGTCTCTCATTCTAGCTGACGATCTTAACCAGGGCTGATTTTAGTGGTAGGTCTTATATTAAAAGCATCTTGAAAAATCGTGCCAGGGTTTATTGTAGAGATAAGTCTTATTTTCTGGGGAAACTCGGTATGTGTGTGAGCGTATGTGTGCCATTGTGTGTGCGTACATTTTACACATAAGTATAACACTGAGTCTGCTTCTCTCTTTAAGGAGACCCGACTTCAGCAAGAAATCCGCAGACTAAAATGTGACCTTGAGCAAGAAGCCTGTTGCAGACGTGAGCTGGAATACCAGATTGCCAGTAAAGATCAGCTCATTAATTCTCTGAGATTTAAGAATGGCAGCTAACGTCAGACAGCTGGAGTTCTGGCACTCTCGTGCATGCATATATGTAATATCATTACTGGCGATCAAGGTCTAGATATTATGCACAATTCTAGAAATAGTAATTGAAGCCACACTGCGTCGTCATTTTAATTTATGAATGAGATTTGTATACATGGAAATGTTTGTCCCATTATTTTTCGCTATCGCCGCCATTTTGCAAACAGTAGTAAGATAAAGTCCGATTAGGTACCATTTAGGCACATTATGGATATTTGATAGGCTGGTATTTCTTGTGACCAAAAGGCTCATGAAAGGTAATGTGGTCAATACTCAACCAGTGTCCTTTACTATCTCCAGAATAATCTCTGGTAATCATCTGATGAGGTTGGGCTGGGCTAGTCAAAAAGATAAAACCCGTTTGGCAACTAGGGAGTGGGTAACGTGTTGGGTAATTGTGTAGGTAAGCGAATGCACTAGCCATTCTGCGATAACTGTCCCCCATTGCTCACATACTAGTAGAACTTGCGTTATAAAATGTGATTAAAGTTATTTCAACAGTAACCATCGCATAGTAGGTCCAGCTACGTCCATCACTGTTCTTTCCAAGCCAGTATGGCTTTTAATGGGGCCAAAGTATTGTGTTTCCGGAAATGTAATGCTGTTCATGAGACAGTTTTATTCAGTGTTCGGATCTTATAGAATATTTATGTTTCTCTTTTTTTTTTCTTGGTCCACGTTGCTGTAAGCACTGTTCTGTAAGATTTTATCTCAAAGTCCCGGTTTTCTTCATTAGTAAAAAAAAAATTTAAAAAAGTCGCTTAAAAGTCGACAGGGTCGACTTCATTGCACCGGGTTTTATCCCATATGGCTCGGTCTCTTTCCGCAGCACGGAAAGCGTCGCACAAAGCACGAACTCCGTAGCTTTTAGCGACGACCCACAGGACGTAAACCGAAGGACGCGGCCAGGAATCGAACCCACAACCTTCGGAGCACGAGTCAAACGGCTTGACCACTTCGCCACAGATACTTTCTTCATTAGTAATTACGAACTGGTCCATGACCCACAATCGTATGTTGCCACTGGAAAGATGCATGTTTACAAACACATTTTGCTTAAATGTGTGTGCTGCTACATCATATATTCTTAATACTGTTTGACCTATGCTTTGTCATGGCCAATCTACGCTTTTCTTTCTTTCTTCTTCTTATTTTGTTTTGCAGTCCTCAATGTTTCTTCAGTATACAATTATTATTCAAGGAGGCACAATGGCAAAATCAACACCGTATATGTCTATTAGCACGGATGTCATGATTGTCTAATCAACACAGCTGTCTTGAAAGTCTTCAATTCTGGAAGGATTGTTCTCCGATTGCATGCAGTTTATATATGCATTGACCCTTATCTTATTTTCGTGGGAGTCTTCGCGGCGAAGTGGTTGCGCCGCCTGCCTCGAGTTCCGAAGGTTATGCGTTCGATTCCAGGCTAAATCGTTCGGTTCACGAGTGCAGTCTTCTCGGGGATTGCCGTGGGTTGTCGTTGGAGCTACGGAGTTCGTGCTTCTTTGTGCGATGCTTCTGGTAGGTCCCCCTTCTGTAAGCGACCGAGCCATATGGGATAAAACCCGGTGCAATACAGTTCCGACGTTATCTATTTTCGTTTCCTTCTTCAACCTATAACCACAAGGGTCGTTAAGACATCATTCCTTGGCGAATCTATATGTTCATGGACAACTTGAAAACCTAACTATTCTATATAACTACTTTTCTAAATAGTCACTAATAGTCATTACTAATATTGTTGTACCACGAAGATGGCATGATGGTTCGCTACCAAAACAGTACTCCGGTTCAGTTTCCAGCAATGGCAAGGTTTTTCTTCTCGTTCTGACATCGAGCCTGTTCGGGATAATGTTCAGAATGAGAATCTTCTAGAAATTGAAAGGTAACGAGAAGGAAAAATTGATCAGCCCACCCCTCTGGTAATTTTTTTCCATTATCCCTACCCCGTTCAACATCAGAAGAGAAGTGATAATTAGGGCCCACGCCAGCCTCAGATTAAATGATCATGTGGAATTAATTTGGAAGGAATTGTCTATAGGGGGTAATGCTTTAACGCCCTTACGGGATGACCTAGATATATTAAAACTAACGCTTTACACTTCTATGGGAGTATCTTCAATGGGATTTCTCTACCTTAGTCCCTCTTCTACAGTATTGAATCGTTGAAAATATGAACCTTTCGGCATAGTTTTATACACACTGTCATGATTTGTGAAATCGAGGCATAATAGGAATAATGTAATGTTAATATTTTTATTTTAATGCCTATATGCTGGATATTTGTTTATACGCTTCATTCTGCTAGTTGTGTGTGTGTGTGTGTGTGTGTGTGTGGGGGGGGGGGGGGGTTAATTGCATATACCTTATAGGACGTCGCAGTCAATCGTAGCATTATTTTTGTTGTTTCTGATTTCTTGGCAAGTATACTTTCAGTAGTTTGCCATTGCTTTCTGAACGACCGACACACATACCATTGTATGGAAACCATCGCAAGGCGGTCTGCTTCTAAATCGCTCGCTGCTGTGCTATAGTATCCCGTGTTTACTTGTTGAATATGTACTGTCGAGTCGCTTACAAGTCGACAGGGTCGACTTCATTGCACCGGGTTTCATCCCATAAGGCTCGGTCTCTTTCAGCAGCGCGGAAAGCGTCGCACAAAGCACGAGCTCCGTAGCTCTAGCGACGACCCACAGGAGTCTCCTAAAATTTTAAATCGTGAACCGAAGGACGCGGCCCGGAATTGAACCCACAACCTTCGGAGCCCGAGTCAAACGGCTTGACCACTTCGCCACGGAGACTCCCTATGTACTGTATATTCTTCAATGAAACGAGTCACTTTTAGAAACGAACACACACATAATATGATGCCCAATTGATTGCCGGACATCTTGCTAGGTGCAAACTGAAGAAAAAAAAAAAACAACACCAATATTAAAGCGGTTAATGAATTCTTGTAATTAAAATGCACAAAACATACCGTTATACAGTGGCACTGTCATACATTTGTGTATGTGATGTGTATTTTACTTAAATTGACTCATTACACGGCTTTAACCAAACTTTCTTATGTGGATAATGAAAGTTAATGTTTACTACAGCTCTGTGAGTTGTTCATTATATATTTATAGATGATGCTGTCCTAAGTTATCTCAATAAAATCAGTAAATTTCGCGACGTTTCGAGAGTTTTGCATACTGTCGTATTTAGATCTTATCATTAGACATCATCAACCGGTGGTTTGCTAAATTTTTTAGTCTTTCGAAATTCTTCTTTCGTTCACTTGAAATACATTGTTTATATTTCCATTGTTGTCAAATCTTGTATAAATGTCGTTGCCTTTGTGTGAGAGTGTGTATGTGCGTGCGTGTATGTGTACGTGTGAGTGAATGAGCTGAGTGAGTGAGTGTGAGTGTGTGTGTGTGAGTGAAAGTGAGCTTGTGTGTGCGTGCGTGCGTACGTGGGTGCGCGCGCAAGTGTTTAATTTTCCCCTCAGTGTTTCGTGAAGTTAAACTTCCATTGTTATTTCTCTGGGTCAAACGGTTTGCCTTGATATTGTCTTATTCGCGGTGGTCTTGGAGTATGTGACCTGTTGTCTGGGGTGCCAATCCATATGTGCCCGTGTCTGATTTACTTGTCTTAGATTTTGTATAGATGTGGTTGCGTAATCGATAGTGTCCTGTTCTGGAGCTCGGAATAATGAAATGTTTTTGGTCTGTCCATATTGTAGTAATCGTCTAGTGCTGGTGTTGTTAGCATTCTGGTTGATTTAATGATTATTTGTTTATTTGTGGTCTAAGTCTAGTAAGCCAGTCTGTTCCTCAGCTAGTTGGTCAGCGTTCTCCTTCCTTGCACTCACAGTGAGACGGTATCCAGTATACGTTGATTTTACACTGGTGCCAATTTCAGTCATTTTTGTCCGTAATACTGTCCGTTTTCTGGAGTGGAGTACCTGATGTATCGATTTTGACTCTCTGTAATATCACACAGGCTGTGAACCATGACTAGTATTCAGTAACTTGTATGTTGTTATCTTGATTGTCTGCATTTCTGCATAATTGTTATGACGACATATCTTTCTATCATAAGCCAACAGTATCCTCTTGGCCTGCGACTTACAAACTTATGTTGTTTTCTTATTTCTATGTTGTCCATACTCTCTTTTACTGCTATAATCTTTTTTAAGGTATCTTCAAAGAATGTTGTCTGCCAATGCATTCTCTTGTAGCCAGTTTCCCTATAAAAAGATCCTCTGCCTACGACTGCGATCTTTAGACAGCATCCAACAAGTACCCGTTGGCTTCTCTCAAACTCAATTCGCCACATAATCATATAGTTTCACATTACCATGGCTGGGGAAGTGTGGGGCTAAACGAGTACCCCGCTTTGCCTGAGAGTGTTCCGTAGGCTAGAGCAAAAGGATCCAATCAAATCCAATCTTTGAGGAAAGATGTTTCGGCCCCGTTCAACCGTCGAATTCTCGACTGGTTATAGTTGGGGGTCCTTACGGTGTATTTGTTTCTCTTGCGTAGATATGGCTGCGTATTTTCGATTCCTGGAGTCTGTCTGATTAGCTGTTTTTGTGTTCATTTCACCTTTTGGTGCCGTTTCCAATGTCTGGCCAGAGTCGCGCACTTGTAAGGTCTGGTTTAATTGTGTTCCCGCCACAGAAGGGGGCGCCTTAGTCTAATGTATAGCAGATACCCACCAAACTGTTTTCTGAAATGTTTCGGATTCCATGTTCCTATCTAGTGTTGAAATCTGATGAAGAGAGTTGAACATCTATCGAAAAGTCGCAAGATTTACTGCGTAGGACAGCACCTTCTTTTCATATGTAATTCCAGTTAGTTAAAACTGTATTTAGGGTCACAAATAATTATGATGTCATAGTTATGAAAGCAGAGTCATAATTAAAGTAGAGACGATAACACACAATGGTTGCTTTTCTTTGTTGATGTGCGAAAGTGGAGATCAGTTGGCGATATATTACATTTGGCACTCATCTTCAATTGCCGTACCGGCTGTCGTAGGCGTTCATGGCTCTCCACAGATCTCGGTCTTTGGTGTTCTTGATCAACTCTGCTAATGATATTCCTCCATGCCACCGTCTCAATCCGTCCAGCATCATTTCTCTTGGTCTGCCTTTGCCTCTCTTCCCCTCGATCTTTCAAGTTGTCACAATATTCTCCAATGCCTCCCTTCTCATCACATGACCAAAGAAAGCTGTTTGTCTCTTTCTTATTGTTGTATATAGTGTTTTAGTTTCATTAGCCTCTTTCAGGCAATCGTTGTTAGTTACTCTGGCAGTCCAAGGATTTCGCAACAATTACTTTGGCACTACATCAGTTAAAACTGCCTTTCATTGGGGTGCGGATGTAGATTATTCTCTTCTGTGCATTGGTGCAAACCGCGCTGTTACAGATCTACACACAGAGTGCGTGATACACACTGACTGTGGCTTCTCCTCCTGTCTGAATTAATTCTGCTGGTTATCGACAAAGCCTGGTGACTTCACTTTATGTGGTCATTGTATTGCTATAGTACTCGAAAAGCAAGATGAGAATGAAGAAACTTGGTCACATCAAGATGCCTTGACTTAGTATATGAGAAGGCTTATCGCTTCATATCCTACTGTTCGGTAACAATTACCAACGGATTATCTTGACCTAACGTTGGTGATTGTATTTTAATGAATAAAAGTGACATTGAAGAAATCAAATATGACATTAGCACAAGCAACAAGCCACGTGAAAAACAGAAAACTACACCTGCTAGTAGTGTAGAAGTACAAAAGACGCCCGTTTTGTGGAGGGTTTTCGATTTCCTCCAAAAAGGGGTGATACCTACTCATTGTTTGATATTGATTGTTTTGTTTTTTTTTAAAGTAGGCGTGGTCAAGTTGGCGGGTATGGTCAAGTGACCCCTCGAGGTTAGGGGAGGTATGTCTAGTAACGTGGTGGTAGTTAAAGTGAGCGATGACGCGGTGTACAACATAAAACATTTAAAATAACAAACGAATCAAAGAAGGTATATGTAATTTTAATACAGGGAAAACATATAAAGGCAAACAATTAAATGAGAGGTGTGGTGGCGACGTTATACTAGGTTAGAAAAGTGACCGCTTGGGATGTAAGATGGACGGTAGCACAACATATCTATATCTATAAAACAAAGTGTATGTATATATGTATGTAAATATGTATGTCCTTTATTTGTTCGCGAACGGCCCATCCGATTGAGATGAAATTTTCTACACGCCTTCCTTTCATTCCAGAGCTGTCAACTGTCATAGTTTTTTTTCTTCTTCCTCCTCCTCCCTCCTCCCCCTCCCAAAATACGTACGTAAATATATGATGATGATGATGAAAGAATCCCCGAACCAAAACGCTAGGGAAAGGGAAGAAAATGACGTGACTACACAGAATCGTCACACGGCAATCATCATCATCAAGTGCCGTGCCGGCTGGCGTAGGCGTTCATGGCTCTCCGTAGATCTCAGTCTTTGGTTTTTTGGATCAACTCTGCTGCTGATATTCCTCCATGCCACGGCAATATCAATAACAATTCATCTTTTTATGTGTAAGGAAGTTA